>PDGT01000095.1:959890-1113663 GCA_003671415.1 Megathymus violae | reverse complement strand
AATAAAGATTCATATTTCATTAATAAGCTGCTGTCACTTAATTTTGGAAAAGCTACACTTCACATTTATAAATTCCAACCTCACCTCAAACGTATCATGAATTCATTTACTGCAATAGCAGCAGAAAAACAAATCATTGTTTACTAACTTAATTTTGAAAAGAAGATGTATCCATTGCTCAGGATAATAGTAAACTAAACAATAACTCATAATGTAAGCTTAAAATAAACCAAGTAACATCTAAATCTGTTTACTAGTTGCAGAATGATACGAGCAAAGACAATAGTTAAAAATTCGCATATTTACAAAGTCACAAGAGTCGCACTCTCTCTTTATAATATTAATATATATAGCTTGCAGATGATCCCGGCAGAGTGTCCATCACACCTACGAGAGGCGATGTAATTCAAGTAATACCCCAAAAATGTTCATATGCCTCGCTAGGCTAAGCGTTCGCTTGAATGAGAAAAAAATTGAGCCATGTGGTTAGTTTATTAAAAACCCAAACAGCGCACATTTAGTTATAATCGATTATTAAAAGTTAAAATTAACGACTATACTATATCGATCGAAGTGTATCAATTGCATATAAATGATCCGAAATTAGCCTACCAAATTCTGGATGAGTAACTTTGATAGTAACGAACTTTAAATATGTTTTTTATAAAAAAATATTTTTTATTCAATAATTTTATTCAATCCAAATGCAAATTCAAGTTCAAAATCATTTAACCATATAGGTATTCTGTAAATATATTTATGAATGTCATTTTTGCTTCTACCACCGTTTCGAAAAGGTGCTTTAACAATGAGGAGACGAAACGAAGGAAGGAAGAAGCAACGAGGAAAGGAAGGAAGGAGAAGATTGAAAAAAACAATAATAATAATTGAGGGCACCTTCGTCCCATATTGGTATGTAGTTTATAGTACATATTACACAAAATGACACAAAAACTTATTTATTACATTATGTTTATATTCAGTTAAATTACGCCTTACATTATTTTATGTTAACTTATAACTTTTTTATTTATGGACGGATTGCAATGAAACAGACGTTAAATATTAAGTGACACTTACTGCAATGCATTAGTGAGAACCAGAACGAAATAGGTTAAGCCGTTTCTGAGATTAGCGGGAACAAAAACGCAGACAAATACAAACAGACATATATTCTAATAACTATTGTTTTGGGTTCTATTACGTTAATAAAGGTCCGTAATAATGTTTTTTCTTATACATCGTTCATGTACAGAAAGCGATGAGTTATAATTTTATTATTAGTATACTCGTAGATTCATACAACACATATACGTAGACAGTTACTAAACAATTTCAAACCCGGGGCGGTTTGGGATCCAAGCTCTACTACAGTTGCCTTGTCGTGCCGACGCGAACACCGGCTGAGTCGCCATGCGGCGGTTTCATTGCTCTCTGCGTCTCACACTTCTCGCTAACGAGAGTGGCTGGTTCAGGCGCCACTCAGTTCATGTTTACCATCAGTTACACAGCTTCATTCGTCTCGCGCTGCACTTGTTTTGCTTCATCGCTCGATTACATTACACTTACCTCTAGTGTTTACGTTGTACCTGTACTTTTATCCTGTGCTTCCTATCTGTGTACCACTTCTCCTTTTTTTGCATTTTATGATATTTTCTTATTATCCTCGTGTAGTTAGTTGTAATTTTTTTTTAATGTGCTTGTACAATAAACTACTTCTATTCGGACAATTTATTTTTCTGGTGCGACGTTCCTAACATGCACTATACTCTACGTTACACTTGATCCACTAAACATCAAATTACCATAATAATAACTATAGAAAAAATTAAATCTAAATCTGTATATATATGTATATATTATTTATTTATTAAAAAGTTTACATAAGAGAAAACCATGGAGAATAATAGATTTTAACATTATCATTAATTAATTATCAACATTATTAGGACATTAGATTGTTTTTAAAATTTGGATTATAAACTTTTATATAAAAAGTGTTCCATTTTACCCTTGATTCTTATTAGAGCCGCAATTCGCCATTTTTGTTCAAAAATTTGTACAGTTATGATAATCAAAACACGCAATAAACATCAGGAAGCTGTTGGATCCAGAAAGACCAGAATCAGTCGAAACAACACGATATATTAAGAGATTGGATTTATATTCAATATTCAGCATATAGTATTTAATTTATCGTTCATATATTTGAACTACCATAACAAATGCTATAGCATGAATCGCATTCAGCATTATTGTAAAATTATTAACACTAGAGTGGTTGTACAAACGTATCGACTATAGGGTCACATGAATTTGAACGTAGAGATCAAGTAGCAAATGCACGTTTATTTTATCGATAAAGAGAGGCTTTTCTTCACGAACTCGTTTTCAAGTAACAGTCCCAAAGGGAGTGAAACTAACAAAGAATGAGATTGACTTCATGATTACGAACAAACGGTGTATATTCAGAGATCAACATGAGCAGTTTCAAAACCGGAAGTGATCACCGTCTTCTAAGAGGAAATATAATTATTGTCACGTTTCGCGAAGGTTCAGCGGAAAACAATAGCGGCTACAAAAACCAGGTGCTGATAAGAACTACTTCCAGCTCATTAGGTGACTCTTGCCCTTATGTCGGGTGCAAAAGGGCGAATATCGCGTACACGTTTGCTTTATTGCCTCATTCATGTTCTATTATTTTATGAGGTAAATACGAAAGCGAAGAGTTATTTCTACGAAGCGCAACACCTGCGATCAACGAGTATGATTCAGTTATTGCTCCTCCGACCGACTGTTTATTAGTGTTGAAGTGCAATGAAGTCTTTACGGGAGTTTTTTTTTCGCATTTTCAATAACCCGTGTATCCTGATACCTAACAATATCACTTCGAAATCCAAAACAGTCCGCTTGATCAAGTTCATATTTCGACCAAGTCTTCTCCAAACCGTAGTTGGGTCCAAAAGATTCCAATTAAAACTAGTATTTTGAAAGTTTCTATAATTGCATCACAAGTAATGGATCTAAAGCTAAATTAATTTTTAATATTTTTTAACATATTATGGTCATAACAAGCTGAGGACTGGCATTTAAGATTATCACTCAAATCATTCAATCTTACTTTACGTGTTTCTTTATTAATAATGTTCAAGGTAGCTTTGATTTTGTTTGCAGAGTATTTCATCTTATAAACGGTGTAAGCTTCGATTTAGCTTTCGCACAGGCTAGTTGAAAAGTTTTTGGGTAAATCCAATATGATTTAAAAATTCTGGTTCTGTGGAAATCGATTGTCTGCAGAGTTCGAAAGGTCTAATTGGACCTTTTCATGTACTTTAGGGGAGCGCTATGTCCAGCTGTAGGCTATGAAAGGCTGATAGATTAGATAGATATGCACTGTTACCCAGTGTTAATTATACTGTGAAATCATTCAACACAACTATGCCCTAACTAAATTATTTTTTGTCTACCTGCACGGCTGTTTTTATGACAACTTCCGTCAACACAACTCATTAATTTCCTAAACATCCCAAAAACAATTACTTATTTAATTACGGTTTAGGTACGGATCATTGGCTAGGCTTCTTTAATGGCCTACTGCATGGTGGAGAAGTCCGTGGGCATTCAAGCGTTAGAAATACCACCAGCTGGCCTCCGACATGGCTAAGCGATTGATAACTGTCGATTTTTCTTCTGTATTTTATTTTAAGATCCGTAGAGATCTGTAGGCGAACTAAAGTTACCGACATTGCTCGAAGGATTGCCCAGCTGAAGTGGCAGTGAGCGGGACACATAGTTTGGAGAACCGATGGCCGTTGGGGCGGAAAGGTTCTCGAATGGCGACCACGCACCGCGCAACGCTCAGTAGGTAGACCCACAACGAGATGTGATGAAGGTCGCGGGTAGCCACTGGCTGAGAGCAGCGCAGGACCGATCGTTGTGAAGATCCTTGGGGGAGGCCTATGCCCAGCAGTGGGCGTTGTCCGGCTGAGATGATGACGGTGATGATTGTATTTTGTATTATATGATATTTTTGCTGTAATATATGTATAGTATTAGTTTCATTATACAAATAGAAAATTAGTTATATATTATAATAATGGAAAAGGGTTGCCGGAATTCCACTTATCTCTTGTTTTCCGAAACTGCAACCGAAACAGGGTAAAAACATTTCATAAATCATCCTAGACGGAGGTGGAGGGTGGTTTGTAGCTAGGAAGAAATTGTTACCTTTAACCTGACCTCTACGCATGAGAACCGTTGATTTAAATTCACGGCACAGCACCCAGCGATGTTTAATATAAAGGATTTATTCGTATTCTTAATCTACGGTTATTTCGTTTATTTTACATTGGGTTACTGACACCTAGCTGGTACTGTAATCGGTGTCGTGACAGCCAGTGGTCACGTAGTAAAATTAATGAATGACAGTAATCGTACCACGCTGTTGATCTCATTAATTATATTTGAATGTCCAAGTCACATAGAATAAACGAGCTAAGTTGTCTGTAAGAGATCACTTATAAAGATAAGATCGCCAGTTGTTGACTTATATGCTGCTTCTTGCTGTACATGTTTTGTATTATATTTTATTATGTCCTTAATCATGATACACTATGCGCCTTCGGACTCGAGATCCGAGTAATAATTCAGACCTAAATTTCCTTATCTATGTATATTGCGCCTGCTTTTAATACCGAATCGAATAGTATTAATATAAATAGTATAAACAGTACGATAACGAAAATTCAGAATTTAGAACAATGTTAAAAACTTTATTGTGACAAAATTAATAATAAATTCATAGTTGCTTTTTTTTATAACTAACCAGTAATGATTGAATGGGCCACGTTATGGTAATTATAGACTGGCGGGCACCACAGACGATATATGGATGGATCTAAGTGACTTCGTGGTTGCGTTGTCAAAGAAAGTAAAGTGTTTTGTTATTAAGAGATTATAAGAGGTGGCAAGTCAGTTCGCTTTAAGGGTTTAAAATTCTATTCATTAGCACTCAGTTAGTAGGAACTTTGTTGTAAACTATCGGCTTAAGCGGGCGGATTTAAAATTCCACCACGGGTGGGAACTTTAAAATCGTTTTGAAAGAGATTAGGCTGTTGACAAACACGGCGGTTAATGGTTTCGCCTACTTAAATAGACATGAGTAGTTTAGCAAAAAAGCGTGAGTTGTAGTAAGGTAAGCCATTATTTGACGTGTGTGTAACAAAGCCGTCAATGGATTTGCACATTTATATTATAAGATGTGCTGTGAATCGGTGACTGACATAATGTGAGATAAGAAACTAGGACGGCTTATAGTCTATTAGAGTTATTTTGTAACAAGTGGAGTAAAATTATTAAAAAAAAAAAACACATAATCGTCGGGAATTTAATAATATAAGATAAGAGACGTGAACTGCTTATTTTGATGTTGACCTTCAGGACAATAACGCAAATCTATATGATCTGATACGATGTATATTTGAACCGATCCGGAGCTGTCACGATTGCACTCAACCTCTGCTCCAATTCCGTATCGCGGCTTGCATGGATATACCTAAATAAATTTTTACATTAGAACTAACCAAGACCTGAGAACAATTTTTCTACCCCACCGATCAATGGCCAGTGTCAGTACCAACGTAAGTGAAATAGGCGTGTCTCATTCCATCTCTGCCACACTTTTTAAACCGCTACGCAACTTATAATCGTCCTAGTTTCTTACAATTATTTACTGTTAGACTGTTATCCTCAGTTCGCAGCGCGCTAGTCTCTCCCCGAACCCTCTGTATGATTGATTTATTTTACTTTTCGCACTGAGTATTGCTTACGTTTATTTGTTATCGTAATCTACTAATGTTTAATCTGTCTTACTTCTGTGTAGTGTGTTTAAACGTTTTATTCTATCACTCTTACTATTTTCTGTTCTTCTTTCTTTTTCTGTACTATATTTATTTTTATATGTAATGTTATTTTTATATAAATGTATAATAAAGTTTCGTTTCAAAATTACGAATATTATTTTCTTCAGCCTAAATATACACAACATAGCACTCACATATAACTATAGCGAAGTGTACCAGTCCACTAACTGGAATAGTCAATACTGGTACTTTGCCATAGGTTTTGCAAAACCAATAAAGTTCTTACAAGTCCCCAATCCCTAACGCAAACTACTGGCAATGTACAGAATGTTAAGAAATATGGAAACCCACATAGAACGACAATACATAAACCCCTAAGATGATTTTTTGAGATAAAGAATCAGCCTATTTAAAAAAATATATTGATGAAGGTTGAAGAGCAGAGTTACCTAGTAAGCAACTAAAGTTATATGCATTTCGGTGCTCATGCAGCATTGAAATTTTCTTTATTTCTACTTGCTACAACTCTCCGTCCGAATCCTTCCCAGCGCTATATTTCTTAGCACTCGCTTCCCGTATGAAACAAATAACGTAAATCTTTTCATCTACGGCAATAAAGTATGTTAAAGCTCTATGTATATACATTTATCATCATCACCATAATGACAACTCATATCATCTCAATGCTGGGCTTGGATCTCTTGTCGCAATGAGAAAGGTTCAGACCATACTCTGCTACGCTGGCCAAGGCTTGGCAGACTTCGTACACGTTTGAGAACATTATGAAAGACACTCAGGTGTGCATTTCCTCACGGTGTTTTCCTTCACCGAAGCGAAGTGATAATGAATACGCATATCATTTGAAAAACTAGGGGTGCGTGCAAGATTCGAACTCGCGTCTCCCGTTTGAGCTACGTTCAAACCACTAGCCTATGCCTGCTTATACACATATAAGCCAGATTATCGGAAGCTTTACAATAGCTCACCCGGCTCCTGCAAATATTAAATATTAGATGCATGCATAGCACGGTGTTGCTTGACATATTTAAATGCAACCGACTTTATCTATGGTCCAGATTAAAATGAAATGCTCCAATAGACACTCAAATAAATAAAAAAAATTAAATTATTAATTACTAGCATCAGTTGTAATACTTCACTGTGTTAATTACCTACAAGTGGAAATAGTAAAGAAAACAAACATTCTTCCAAGGAAGTCGTTAAGTTAATAAATGTTTCCTAAAAATTATGTCTTAAGTTCAAACATTCCGTGGCCTCGGTTTTACTGGGCTATTATGCAAATTTTATTTTATTTTATTTCTAGTCTACGACTTGTAACTCAAAACTTTTATAACTTATGGAACTCGCAAATTTGTTGTGTTGTAACTCGCACGCCTACAATGTAGACTATTTCTTAACAAATCATTCATTGTTGATTAATTGCGTGTCAAGGCTTAATTGAGGAAAATTGGAACATACTCTGCCATGCTCGTAGAGCCCTTGAATATATTACACCACGCTGCTCCAATGCGTATTGGTGGAAGAATTAATGGCCAACCTGTGTACTGGAGCTTCAGAGAGCTTCACCCCAGATGTAGTTTGACTATTATTTTCAAAAACTTATCAACGTGTAACTTGCCCCCTGAAGCATAGAAGCGTTAATGAAATTTTCTCACTCGCTTACTTATTTACCGAATGGGCCGCTTAATATTAAATGATAGCCGTTTACCACCGACACATTGCCGGAAGTAAGAACTGACTTTATGGTTAATATTTCAAAGAAGTGTTGTAGCTAGGACAGAGAGAGAAAGTTAGACTAAGAGAATGTACAAAGTTAGATTAAACTAGATTGTATAGAACCCAGCGTTCTCTAATAAGAGTAAACTGGCACAGTTGTTTAACCTCTTGTTCAGGGGCCATAATGAGCAGATAACTTTAGGTTAGATTCGAGAATGGACGGATCCCCTTTCAACGCAAAACTACGCTTTTATATCTTTCATTCCTCCTTAATTTTTTCCAACTGCTATTCTAACCTAATTTTTCAATGAAGTGTTTGATTTTTTCCTTCTAGGACATGTCTAGAACACAAAATTACAATTCCAAACAACTTCAACACGGTGATGAAAAATTTGCAACTCAAAAAGATGAAATATAATACTTACCATAAAATGATAAACAGCTTACATGAACTACTACTATCAGTGATGGTAATCGGGATTAGCAATAGCTATAATCATAAAGTTTAAAATAGCGAAAGTGATAGGAATAACGATAAAGACAGTTATAGCGATAGCAATAACTATAATATTAATAGCAATAGGTGTTATTGAGCATTGAGTTTATGAGTCTCAGAATAAAACAGCAAGTCTCTAGATGTATGTATGTATTATATTAAGTTGTTTATTGTACTAGTGTTTGTTCGGGTCAAACTATTAATTATTTAATTAATTAGGGACACGATTAGGTATTTTCCACAATGGTCATATTGATGTCAGTGTATTGTAATACAAATATTTATCATGAAATTTGACATAAAAATTGACAGAGATAGAGTGATATAACAGATTTATATATTTATATAGATTTTGAATAGGTTATTATCCGCGCAGTCACGCGTTCTCACTACATACCAATTTTCATTACGATCGATCAAACCGTTTTTGAGTTATCTCGAGACATACCGAGAAGTTCAAAAGATTTATATACATTGAGATTACAGTTAAGATTGGTAATATACGTCCATATATTATATTTATACATATAATAAAATTCTAACTGTTCGCTTTCTGTACATGAAGTATATATGACAAAAACGATTACTAGAGGCCTTTATTAACGCAACGAAATCCAAAAATTTTGTCTGATTGTCTGTGCGTTTGTTCGCGCTAATTTCGAAAACGGTTTGACTGTTTTCGTTACTGTTTTCATTAATGTATTACAGTAAGTGTTACTTAATATTTAAAGTATTCGTTTCATTGGAATGCGCCCATAAATAAAAAAGTTATAGAGCTAAAAGAAAATGCCAGCTCTAAAACAATGCACGTGTGTAACGCGGGAGTTTATTTCGACTAAACAAAAAAAAAAACAAAAAAAATTGTTCTCATTACACGTCCGCCCGCCACTCGCGTAAACATCGTCGGCGCTCGATCGAATCAGTCAAAATTAACCGATCAGGACGTTGCGCGGGAATATTTTGGCAATTTGTTCATCCGTTGATTGGGAAAGCTGCCTTCGCCGCTATCCTAGATAGTATGTAAGTGTAATAGAGAATAAAACATTAAGAATCTCGGTTGTTTGTTCGGATTTTCGAATGGGGTGTACTTTGTATTAAGCTAATTAAGTTAAACTAAGTACAAAGTAATTCAATAAAGTTCATTTTCGTGTTATTTTACACAAAGTAAAGTAACAGAAAGTTACTGTGTGTTTACTTTTAAGCATGAAACATATTTTTTCTGAAGCGAAGCGAGTACGGTTTGCTAGTTTTATTATAATATTACATAAATAATATCATGGTTTTAACTGAAAAAGTCTGTCTATACGATGAGTGAAATTTTTCATTTACAAATAATATCAGCACAAAAATTTTTTTGTGTCAACTCATATTTATTTCATTCTGGTTTTTCAAAGAAGATTAGCAAAACTTTGCAGCGGCAGAAAGTCTTGAACATGACAAATGTCCTGAAAAGTAATGATCTTATCAGAAATTTTGAATTTCAATTCTACTTTCAGTTTACGTATATTATTATAGATATAATTTATTAATAATAAATTTCAAATGGACTGAATGAACTAGACTGACGCTGACAATACTGATTCACAATATAACAATACACAAGTATACACAAGCACAAGAATGGATAAACTCCACACTATATATACACATAGGTATTATTTTATATACGTAATATAATTAGGGGGAAGTCCCCTAACGCCGACGGCATCTATACTTCGTTCAAATTGGATATGGAAACTTTGTAGAATCCACTTTGTGGAAATATTGCAGAATGTCTATACGCCTATATATATGATCGGTGTCAAATATTTTAAAACTGTCCGATTGTAGGTGCCACTTGCAAAAACTGCGTTGATTTACACCATATTTTAATTGATATTTTTCGTTATGTTTATTCAAAAGTTGCATTTTTGTTTATTTATTATCATTTTAAAGTTTATTTACTTATATAATAACTTATGTAAGAAGTAAATAAAGATATATATTTCAAATAGTTTTATTTTTATTTTTCCTAAAAACCTTAAATGTCCGCTACTAGGTGACTTCCCCCTACAGCCTTTCTTCTAGACCTCTTCTTGGGATGTATAATAAGGACATTCTATTTGTTATTGTCATAATATAACCAAATCCTCCTGAACAACCAACAGTAGCTTCTAGATCGGATATTCGTGCTGCATGAAACACATTCTCAATTCTCTTAAAGCTTTAATGATGTTATTGGTTTATATAAGATGCATTAAACATTTTTTTCTCTTTTGTTCTCCTTGACAATCATATCGAAGTAACTCTATTTCCAAACGGCGTCAGCTGTAATTCTGATATCAAAGACAATGTATTAGTGTAAGTTGTTACATTCTTTCATCAGTCATATTACATTCTTTTTTGCACATGTCGTAACATATTTTATCTGCCCGCACGACCAACGTCAAAACAAACATGTTTACGATTCCTTATAAAAATGTTTGTTGCTCTTCAACCGCAATTTGCATATTTACTGAAGGGCGTATTAATATTTAACATTAATCTGCTATTCGTAAATATCAAAAATAATCCAAATCGATAAAACCGTTAGGGGTCAAGTGATGGTTTCTGAGAACATTAACTTTGGGCAGTTCATTGAATCCAAGGCTATTCGTTATAAGTTATTATGTTCAGTTATATAGTTATGCTATCACATTTAAGCGGGTGCCGCTAAATATGATCTACCGGTTTGTAATCCAATGGAGTGTATCCAGAAAAGTTAATTGCTGAATCAGATTTCGTTCAGACTAACCTACAAATCGTCGAGCACAGGTAACAGAAGGTAACCAGCATCTCAGTTTTATGTAGGATAGTATTTTGGACTGTCCAACTTCAAGGCCGCTTTTTAGGAATCGCACGGCTTAATTCTCCGATACCTTTTCCACTGTCGAACGACTCGTCACACGGCGCATACCCTAATTCTATCGTGAAGCTTTGTCCGTCACGTTTTGCCTTCACATTTGTTATACGTACCGCGAGAAGTGATATAGTTGCCCGTGTCTTCGTTCCTGTCTACTTGTGATGTAGGTGTCTTCAAGACATGGCAAGGGACTAAGAAGTAAGATCTCAAATTTAACTGAAAGTAACAGATGCTGGATAGGTTTATCAGTTGATGGTTTTATGATAAGTTTATGTTATGCTACATAAGTGCAGTTTCATTCGCAGTCCAGATGACGATAACCTCTGGTAATAAAGAATGTCTGTCGACCATTGACATGAAAAAATTTCATCAACCACTATTTTGTCTACCGTTCTCATTTTCCAGTTTAAATAATATCAATACTATAAGTATTCATCCTTCACAAATCACAAGTAGGTACAGAATATCAAAGAATAAACGTCGAATCTAAGTTACGAAGTGTTTACAAAATAGAGAGGCAAATGCTGGCTTTGAATTAAAAGAGGGCGAGATCTTAAAAATTTTGAAACATTTCCCTGATCTGGTCAATCTTGAATTAAAATGTAGCTAAATTAGAGTAAAGTATTTTGAAAAAGTAACAAATGTATTATGTTAATGTTATACATTTATAATGTATTATAATATGTATCTTATAAATTACCCCAAAGAAAGAAAATATAGACGATAGTGCACGGCACTCACCCACTGTGGATGACACAATATATTGATTAAAATGCGGAATCCGAAAAGCTCACAAAGATAATAAATAAATAAGTGATCACAGAGTCACAACCCTGCCCTAGGATTCTTTGTATTACGGGTGGTATGAACATCGCGATTAAGACATAACAAACACTTATGATTCAAAAGTAAACATTTATATATATATATATATGTAGTAAAATTCTAACTTACTCCTTTTTGTATATGAACGATATATTAGAATAAGTATAATTAGGAGCCTTCATTGACGGCATAGAACACAAAACAATCGTTGTTAGAATATTTGTCTGTTTGTCTGTATGTTTGTGCGTTTGTTCGCGTTAACCTCAGAAACGGCCTAACCGATTGCAGTAAGCATCACTTGATAGTTAAAGTTTGTTTCATTGTAATCCGTCCATAAATAAAAAAGTTATAAATTTTAATTTTTAATACGCTTTTATTAGCTCGGGTTGTATCTATGTATGTATGTATGTAACGGAATCTTTGAGCTTAATTTTCACTGGTTTCTAAAAGTCTGATCAACTTGAAACTTTGCACACATATCAAGGGCCGATGACAATGCAATAATTTGATAACAGTTTCCCATTATCCTTATTAGGACGGCCAGGGTTCATAAATTCTTTTTTAGATCCTCTGTAGAAGAGTGAGAAAGATAGAGCTAGCGCGCGATCTGCGCATGCCTGCACTTCCAGTCAGAGTTACTCTTACTGATTTCTGGAGTCTACGACTTACTCTTTCGAACTTGCTCGGGGACGCGGTATTGCTCAACGGGAACCAAAATGTCTTTAGGATAGTTGCATTCTAACCTTGTTTATTTCTTACACATGCGTGGGTACTAATAAGTCTCATAAACGCAAGTTACTCTATTTAATATTCATATAAGATGTTATATAATAACCGTGATTTATAAAAGCTTCTTATTAATTACAATAAAATAATCAGAACATAAATTTTGAAATTATTTTACAAAACAAAATTCGACAAGTAAATAAGATATTTATCGTGATCAAAATCTTTTAATTAATAATTTTATTGATAAAAGTACAATCAACGAAAATGAATTAAAATAAATAATAGTTTAAAAAAACTAAAAAAACACGCTTTTATTGCTAATTGAACTAAAAACTGGAAAATAAATAATAGTTTAAAAAAACTAAAAAAACACGCTTTTATTGCTAATTGAACTAAAAAGTAGAAAATATTTTTTAATTACAAAGAGTCTTTATTACAGTAGTAGAAGAACGGACAATCAATCATAATTAATTACCTCAAATAAACTTTAAAATAAAATTAAAGTTATTAACAAAATAATTCAAATCAAAGTAAAAAGCGTGGGGTGCATTTTACTTCATTTTTATAACTTTTCTCTCATAGATAGTTGCCAATAGAATGATTGTGTCATATTTAATATATCGAGCACCCCACGCTTTTTACTTTGATTTGAATTATTTTGTTAATAACTTAAATTTTATTATAATGTTTATTTGAGGTAATTAATTACGATTGATTGTCCGACCTTCTACTACTGTAATAAAGACTCTTTGTAATTAAAAATTATTTTCTACTTTTTAGTTCAATTAGCAATAAAAGCGTGTTTTTTTAGTTTTTTTAAACTACTATTTATTTTTAATTCACAGAACAATAAACCCAGTCCTAAAATAATGCAGGTGCTATTTCTAAACGTAGGGCGTAGTTTGAAGCGAAGCGAGGGCAGTTCGCTAGTCTGTCATATAAATGGCTACCCGGCCGGGAATCGAATCTGAACCCTTCGCTCGGCTGACATGGTCAAAACCTAGTGGGCTACAGGATTGTCTTAATCTTCACCATATTTAAATGGAATTAGCTCAGAAGTAAAACAAAATAGGACGCGATCGGGTCCGACATAAAACCATGAGCATATGTAAATAACATAAATACCTAGAAACAAGCATGCTTCCCAATTCCTTCTTGTGTTGCCGCGCGACCATTTACAACCACGTGATCCGTTAGCTTATTAGTCGGCTGTTACCACAAGTTTTTACATAAGACGCATAAGCATATATATACTAAAAATATGAAGTAAACTTAATAGATAATATTTATATGTCAAATGTAGAACTTTGAACACTTTTAATATCTATTATAATAATGAAAGCCTGGTTTCTTTTGTTTATCTTATAACACTATCAATGAATTTATCACCAACACAACAGAAGTTTTAGGATCAATAAAACAGCTTAAACCAACGGAAGCGAATGCTCAATGCGATAATGCCACCGAAGCCTCCGCTGGGAGCGCTTTGTTAGTCATATTTATAGTTTATCGAATGAAAAATAATAGTGGGAAATTGTTACACAGAAAATTTCCGGCACACTGCAACGGGGTTTTATACAAACACGAATTTTGATCGAACTTTATGAAGTGATATGTTTTTATCTGGTTTTTATTAACCGATAAGAACAACTTAACTGGATTTTTTATAGAAAACTGTTCAAAAAAGTTTTTAACCGACTTTAAAAACAAAAAATACAACGTCGTACTCAAATACAAAAAATAATTTCAATAAAGTATTATTATACGATACATACTGAAATGTTCGAAGTCGGTGCGAAGTCAAACAGATGTCTACTAGATACGCTAGGTTCAATTCCGCCACATAGTACAATTATATTCCGTTATTAATTGAAATCAAGTATTTCGGCCTTTAAAACCATTTGTAGTTTTTTTTCTTTTGGAAGTCGGTAACTTAAAAACAAACTATTGATAAAATTATTAATAATTCTTTTGATTAAATTACTAGGTGACTTTAAAGGGAATTTGTAATGTACCTGTGATGTCCTTAATGATCTACATTGCCGATAATTACTACATACAATCCATACCATCAAATGCCTTTCTGCTTCCCTTATACATTAAGTATCAAACCAAACTACTTAGCTTTTGATGTTGCTACGCTGCAGTCAGTCCAAAACTCACCGTACAAGTACACTGCGAAAATAAAGAGAATCCGTTGAATTTATACCGCCACCGTCCACCGGAACCGCCCGTCTCGTGTTATTTAAGGCTCCACAGAATTAGATTTAAATAGACCGGTCACTCTAAATTAGACTCCGTTAGGAAAATAGAAACATATGAAGTTTTAATTACATTCGCGCTCATACATTGCTGTACTACAAACAACGCTACAGTAAATATTCGATGAGTTAATGCCCAAGTCGAGGCTCGAACCCCAAAACAATGTGCCAATTTGTGAAAGAAATAAATTTTCTTTACACACACACACATACAAAGTTATAACTTGATCTAAAAGCTTTTAATAACGGATTTACATTTATACTTAATGAAAACTTACAGTAACAGTTGCTAAAATGTGTATGCATGTGTATGTTTGTATGCGTGTATATGTGTATGTTTATGTGTTTGTGTTTAGTATAATAAAACATTCATATGATAATTGATTTATTACATACTTTATTTTATATTCTCATTTAATGTTTGTACTGCCTGATATTTAAAGTTCACTCTGCTATTATAAAAATATCTATGTTGCTGAATGTTTTGTTGCATTTTCTCTGCAGTCAGTTCACTAGTGAGCTTTCAGCATAGTTGGTAGGTTTATAAAGACTGGAAAAAAAGCTTTTGCGTGGATGTCTCGTTCGAGTTTTTTGAACATTGAAACTCAATTTTTTTAGAGAAAGTTCTAAATAATGTATATGGCCATTACAAACATAGTACACAAAGTACATGTTGGTCAAACTACGTTTATCGTCAAAAGTCATAAGAGGGTGATGAAGGCATGATTCTTCATAATCTTTAAAACTAAGGTAACACTGGAAGTTTAGGTACTTAATAAAGCAGACTGTATGAGGTGCTGCAATATTGATGTAAGATACGCACGTACGTATAGTACAAAATCTTATAGCAGCCAATATTAGTGGATGGGCGGCTTACACTTAGTTCAAAACCAAAAGTTTTTAGGCTATATTGACAATAGCATCAACATGATCAGCAAAATGTTAATTTAAATCCATGAGTATACCAAGATCTCTAACATTACCTTTACATTTTTACATATCTTTACATTTTGAAGTGTATGCTCAGTTTGATGGTTTTTTTTTGTGGTAAAAGTAAAAACGAACATTTACTTAATAGCAATAAGATTATCAGCATAGTAGTGTTCTAACGTGTTAAGTCTGTAGTTTTTATAGTCAACGTTATTTATAATTTGCATATAGATTTTAATATCATCGGCTTACATGAGAAAAGGTACGTGATTGCCTCTGTCGTATAAATAAGCAGCAAAAGGAAATGGTCCCAGATAAGATCCTTGAGGCACACCGGAGTGAAGTCAGTTGCGCAAGTATGATGCCATTTATCTCAAAAGATTGCTTCGGGTACCTAATTCACACAGCTTTCTTAAAAGTATAATTTGACCTACACGGTCGAATGCTTTTACAAAGTCCATGTAGATCACATCCACTAGAGTGTCGCCATCTATACCACCAGTTACATGAGTTTTGGAAACTCCTAGGTTAATAGTTGTAAATCGGTCTTTTATAAATCCATATCGCTCTGTAGGGATTGATTTGGTTACTATAGTTTAATTATATACTTGCAAGTACGACCCTCACACATAATTTACTGAGTACGTTTAATATTGAGATAATTTTCTATTTCTGACCCTTTTTATGTATGAGCACAATGTGTGCTTCTTACCAAATGTTAGTGAAATTACCCCCATAAAAATATCTATTAAAATGAAAGTAACAATAATAGCTAAAGACTGAGCACACTTAACAAAAACATGGGCGGAATACGGTCGCTGCCGGGTCCTTTTGTTCTGTCAAAAGGTTTCATTAGTTCAAATATATTTTCATTAGTTATGTTAATGCCATGTATAACGTTATCGTGTGAAATCTCACAGCAGACAGAATTAAAATAACAATAAAAAAGTTATTAAATGCTCATTATTCGCATATAAATGTAATTTCGATTTTTGGAACAACAATGGAGGATTTCATCTTATAACATAAGTCGCCATAAACGTTCGTCAATCTGAATCGTGAAAAATTGGTTATTGTAATGATTGAATATATTTTTGGTTACGGACTAACTTAAATTTAATATGTATTTTATGAGTACCAAGAAATATAAAATTAATTGTTGTATATACCTAATATATATGTGTTATTTATAGTAATATACAAATATATTCAATAGAATGAAATAAAATATTATTACTGAATAAAGTCATATATATGTAGAATGGGTATTTGTTTGCGTGGAGAGCATATAATGTAATGCATAGTGTTGTCTCACAAAATTATTTAACAGAAGGATAGTTGTGTGTGTAAGTGTCACGCATTGAATTCCTGAACACGTACGCTCCTTTTTTAATTGGCCAATTAATTTACAATTGCCACAAACTGTCATGGGTTTCGTTTATTTTTATTATATAGATTAGTGATTTTAGATTACAATACATCGAACACATCCTCTATACTGTGTGATTTGTGTAGGTTGTGTGGGGCAAATTTAGTAGGGTTCTTTATCTGCCTGGCTAGTTATTACTTTCCGGCTGGGGACTATCCAGAATTTTTTAATGCAATTAATTTGTAGTTTCGAAGTATCAGTAACACTTAAGTTAAATGACATTCCCGTACCGTAAGAGACATGTGCTTAGCAATGAGGTCATATGGGTTTTAATAAGTATGGATTTTAATTAAATGTCAGTTCTGTATCTTGCTGGCCCTTCAAAGCAGGTCCGATTATACCCTTCGCCGCGGTGGGCAACGATTAATTAAAATGAAACCGGAACGCGCGAAGGATATAACGGGTAAACGCCGTTCGCTACAATTTCGGCTTTTTGGCGATCTGTACTTGAAATGCAACATTAATATTGGTACCCAAATCTTTCAGCAACTTAATAAGTAGTGTTGGAGTTTTCTGACTTAAATTTATTTTGCAAAAACGAGTCCATGACTCGTCTTGATTTACTTCAAGTCTTAATCGTCGTATTAAACTGGGTTGCTCGTTTATTACTTGGCTGGCAATGCTAATAACGGCTTTGATTAGATGAAGATCCGTGGACAGAGGAGATCACTCACCGTCATGATACCACCTCCTAATTAGTCTTATGAGTTTGTATTAAAACAAATATTTTGTTCGAAATGACAAGTTAATGTTTAAAGATCTCATTACTGAGTCGCATTCATTCATTACAATTATTCTTGATGAGATCGAATTGTGAATTGGATCTAATTCGATAGTAATCCATTGCATTAGATACACTTGAAATCGAAGGATCGTACGAATGAGAGGAGGCTGGAATTAATAAAAAAATTAGCAAAATTTTATTAAAATATAAAATTATCTTCATGCAACCTATAACTGTTCTACGGCTGTTTCGTTTTCTCTCTCACAATGGGAAAGAACAATAACTTAGCATGCTGGTCAACCGCATCTTTTGAGTAATATGGAGAAATTTCAGTCAGTTATGAAGTATTTTTCATAAAATGTTTTCTCCATTGACACTAGCGATAGTTCATTTAAATAAGTTTTAAATATTATTGCAATTTTATAACCTACTCCCGATGCGAGAAACGCTTATCCGTATTTAATAACAAGATAGAATCAAAAAGCAAATAAGATTGTGAGCGTAAGTAAACCACCAAGACCAGGTCTAATGATCGATCAAACAGTCATTAGTCTGCAGCTGGTGTTAACTTCCTGATTGCGCCAAGTTTATCCGAATAAAGTTCCTAATGGAAACCAGGGCGTTTTCGAGAATGTATGTTTTTATTGTACCCGGACACCAAAAGTTACTGTTGCTAGTAGAAGAAACTAGGAGTTGCACAAATCTGTTATTAATAAATAATAATCTAATTATTCATTGCACATATTGCCATGGGATAAATCTTCTTCTTCTTACAATATGGGAGTCTTCAAGAGAGGAATGAATGGGCTCTTATAAGTTAGTGCGTTCAACATCATAGACTTCATCACCACTTACCATCAGGTGGGATTGTTGTCAAGCGTTAACTTATTCCATGTAAAAAAATCTATAACAAAAAAAAGGTTTTTTTCAATATAAAACGACAATTTTAGAATCTGGGACCTAATAAATCATTTTCATCATTAAAATAATACTTCAAATATAAAAAAGCGTCAAAAGACAAAAATGATTTTTGTTTTATGTCTTTGAATGTAAAATACAACCTCAATTTTTGAGTTACAAAGAAAAACTATTCAAGAGATGATAATACTATAGGTTGTTTTTTTTCCAATTTTTTTTCTTGCAAATCAAAGTTTAGGTAGGTACCTATAATCTTTTTTAATGTGTCCAAATAATTAAAAATTAATATTTATACTAATATTATAAAAAGAGAGTGAATTGGGTTAGTGTATGCGGAGGGTAATAAATCGTTGACTCCCCTGGTGTTACAGATATTGATGGCCGACGATCTGGCAAAAAAAATTAATGTTACTATTAGTTACTTCTGTGAATTGAAAATATATTCATTTCTTATAATATCTATAAGAAACTCTGAAAACATTATCTCTCATATCTCGTAAATAGAATTTCCATTTACAAGCTTTGATCTCCTATTTCGCGGAATACATCCATTTCCCGGGATGAAAAATATGATAAAACTTGACCTTATGAGTGTACCTCAAAAGGAATTCTCAATGATTCCTAAAAATATTAGAATAAGCATGCATGAATATGAAATAAATTAAAATTATAAATTAAATTAATTGAATATTTGTCAAATCTTGTCGTAAGCAAGTTAACCTTTTTACAAATGCGTTAATCACATCTGATCTGGTGTTATTAGCCCATTAAAGGGCGAGATGGGAAAATACTGTCGTCTGTCCCAGTAGTCTCGACAGTAATAATATATTTAAAACAAATGAAAATTCACCTACCATAAGCGTTATCAATATTACTGAGCGTATATAACCAACAAACAATTTGGCCAAGTTTTGTAAAATAAGTCGACCAAAAACAGCGATTTGAAAAATTTGCGGCATAAAAAGGGACCTACATTTCAGGCCTTGAGCCAAAAACAGTCTGTCGGCTGGCAAGCTTTTCAAGCTCATCCACTCCTGAAATCGGTGAAAGCACATCACAAAAAGAACGAATTAAAAACGAATAAATCTTGAAGATTTCCCAAAAAAAACTGTCGCGTTTTTTCCTCTCAGATTTTTATCCGATCGTTAATCATTTAGACAAATGTTTCGGGCGTTGATACGTGCAAATCTTTTTGGAGGTTTCTGTTAGAGTCTGAGGTCGTGATTAGCATCTAATAAGGCCTTTGAGTAATAATATAAATCACTTGGCGTAATATTCAATGTTAGTTGGCATTCTTTGTAATTACCATATGTTATTTAAGAGATGTGCTGAGGAGTTTCTTTCGCCGTTTCTTCTCCTCGTTGTTCAATCACCTTTTCGAAACGGTGGTAGAAGCAAAAAATGACGTTCATAAGTGTATTTACTGAATACCTATATGATTAAATGATTTTGAATTTGAATTTGGTCTGTTATCGTTGTATTAATTAGGAGGCACATTGCGATGGTAGATACACGTAAGCCTCGATTTACTATCCCATCTGGTGAAAGGAACGGTTTCCCAGATAAATCTAATAATTACATAATCCTTGTAAATTATGATGACTGTTTAGCAGTAAAGAGGATAATCATATAATAGTACAGTATATAATGGAACAGAACAGAATAGATAATTGCAATTAGAAGATATGATGTTGTCACTCACGGAACAAACAGAATGCTTATAATTTATTTTAACACTACAATAAAACCAACTTTGCAAACGTGACATTTATATGTATGAAGGAAAAATCTTTGTAGACTTAGAAAGTGTCTAGAAATAGCTTATTATTATTATTAAGGAGCAGAAACCGCTAAGAGAAATGTCACATTTTGGCTGTGGTGACAAATGTGGAACCTGAATAATTTTGAATAATTTGTCACAAATGAGGATGGAGCAGGGGGTCACCTAATCATAATGGCGGCTGTCCAGAATCCGCAAAATACCATGACTTTGCAACTATTTTGGTATAAAATGCATATCTCTTATAACTTTTTATAATCGTGAGAGTATTGGTAAAATTTGTTGTAAGCTTTCGTGCTTTAGCGGATACGTTAAGTTACTATTGTCCATGTTGTTGTCATTAGATAGAATTATTTATTAGTCATTGAATCGCATTATGTTTGTATTGTCATTATTGAAGCAATTCACTTGGATGAGTTTTGCTGCCTGTATAAACATCGACCCTCCGTATTTTTGTACGTAAAATCACTCACCGTTGGAAGCCGCGTCGGTATGAATCCTTAAAAAGTATTCCATTCAAACACGAATTACACAAACAGAAAAGGTCAACTAATTTCTTGCGGGAAAGCGGTCAGGGTGGCGTTATAATTTGTATCTTCTAGGGTACTTTATTACGGTAGCAGGGTTTTCCCTAAATTGGACGAAATGGGAGGGCTGTTGCAATATATCATGTCAGTGGAAGGTAGGATTGGGCTAAGTTGCAAGTTCTGACCTTTATAATTTTGATGATATATATAAATTATCAATAATCATTAATTGTTTCTATTATAGTTTGCGGGTAAATGGTTTAAAAAAATGTTCTTAACACGCGGTGACTTTTATAACTTTTTCGTCGCATCTAATTACGAAAGTGACAAAATAGATGGTAGTAAAATATTGTTATTAAGTTTTTTCTACTCTTGTCTATTTGTCTATGTATCAATTTCAAACTAAAGATTTTTGATTTACTTTTTCATTTGTTTACAATTTATTGAACTCCGAATTGATGTCTAAAAGTACTACTAAGTAATAACCAAGAAATGTTTGAAGTGCCTGAAATTCAATTGTTAACAAAAGTAGTTTCGTATGTCGATAATTTCTATACTTGAGAATAAATTATACCAGAGTAAAAGAAAGGCGATGTGACCAAAGCATTTCGATTTTTATTTTACATCTCATCTCGTAAGATGCTTTGTTTGCCGCAATTTATCTGCTGGTTAGGGTAACAAGTTAATAAAAAAAATACTAGAACCGCTTATTCTTATGCTTTAAAGATACTCTTTGGAGACCCTGCAAGGCGATATGACGGCAACGTTTAGATTTCTCGGTCCCAGTTAGAGATTATTCGGGAGACGCGTTTTTTGTCACACCCTGTTTGGTACTTGATGCCTAAACTTAGCCGTATTGAAAAACTTATTTATAATTTTATGTGATGAGATTTTTTGTGGCAATGCATCTTTTTATCTTTATCTTTTTAAATCGAATGTTTGATATAAATGTTAATAACTGAGTAAATTTCAAAATTTTTACAAAAAAATATTGTATAGTTTTCTACCTTTTTCCAAATATTATCATAAAAAGAAATATTGAGAAATATTGAATTGTTCTGTAAATGTTTCCTACGGAGAATTCCATTGGGAATGCAGCTGGTATTATTAAGATACTCATGAGCTGACTGACCAGTGAATTGAGCGACATATAATATAGATTACAATATCAGCTGTCAACATTTTTACAAATGATATAAAGACCTTCGATTATTACTTTCAAATCATGAGAATACGAATAAATGCTTGCAAAGATTCACAATGCAGTTTTTGTTCTATATCTCTAACAATCGCTGGAAGATTCTATTCATTGAAGGCCTTTCTGTCTTTGCCGTAACAATGGTCGCGTTTCCACATAAACGCAGTAACATTTCAATGAAACCATCTATTTGTAAGAGTATTTTGTAAAGTATAAATTACAAAGATGGCTCGGCGGAGTACTGAGAGAAGAATGCCTCAGTTTATAGTTGAAAGTAAAATAAATACCTTACAAATGTTATGAGAGAAGAGATTCTTCGATCCGATCGAACCTGATTGTTATATTTAAACAGAGTCGTTTATTGATCCATGAGTTCAAGCTAAATTTCCTACATATGGTGGAGCCTGCTGACGATAATATTAATCAATGTTGCCAGTTTCTTTTCGCCGTGAATCATCAAGCTCTGTACCATCCAGTTTTATATCAACGGTATTCGTGCCTGTACAGTATCATGGAAGGAGGATAATTAAGTTTGAAATCACCAAAATTAAGGATCATACTTTTTACTGCTTGTATATTTTTCGGTATTAAAAAGCATGCGGCCATTACCTATAGTTTTAATTGCTTCTTAAATGTTTGATGACAGAAATACTATGAAAGCATACGGTCGATACAGCGTAGTAATAGGTTTGAAATACATCCTTTTTCGATGATGAAGTTATTTCAAATCCTGACATGTTTGGCTGTTTGAAGTCACTGAAAGTCGTAGGTTGCAGAATTTTGCATGATATTTCTTAAATCTGTGCAAACGATCCGGCTTTTAACGAGCGTGGTACACTCTCTATCCGGCATCCGAACGATTCTGACAATAAAAGAAAAACTTGTTTCAGAATTAAACGTAGCGGTAAATTTCACATGCAAAGCACGATGCACTCTGTCGTTTTACAGAATCAAATATTTTTTATTTTTTAACTCATCCTTTTCAAATTTGCGACTATTCCCGCTTAAAGAAATACCGTCTTAATTTAATTCTATTGCGTGGCCGACTCATTCACCATCTACAAATTTTAAAACTTATATTGACATTTGTTGGTTTTGACGTGTTTCCAGCATAAACATAATATATTGCGCTAGTATATTAACTTTATGGTTTTTAAACGTTCTGCGTTTGGAATTTTCCCGAACTCTCTAAACTGCTGAAAGTCTTAAAGAATGGAGTAAAGTTAACAGTTTAAACGTTGGATTTCATTTTACTTCTTTCTTGAATTTAGAAGATTTTTTTTTAATTATTTATTTAAGTTTACACGTCTAAATACAATTGTCATTCCATTTTTATGTACTTATTACGACTTTTATGACAGATTTTCATCATCTTTGTTTTCGACGTGTCCTCTATTCAGTCTACAATGTTACTTTCTTGCGATAGGACCACATTTTTTTCTAGTATAGGTATTTTATATTACTTATTTGAATGTAAAAATAAAGAGTACTTTCTAAGACCAATTGTTATCGTTATCAATTTTAACACTAACATCTATCATAAATTTAATTCATCGTCATTGTATTATTAATGGCGGCACCATACTTCGTTCTGTATTCGTATGGAGGCTCATTCGTCTATATTTGCTCTATGCGTACGCATAACGCATAAGTGCGAATAGCAAATACGCGTACCTATCTGTCCACTTGTCGGTTTTTTAGCACACTTCAAAGGACTTGGGTATACAGTGTAGCCGCATAACAAATAACACATAACGAAGTATAGTTCCGCCATCACATAACAAATATTAAGGTGAATACAACTAACCCGTATAACAAATAACATAACGAAGTGTGATGCTGCCATTACAAATTATGGGCTGCTATGGCATGCAATAAAGGTTCTTTTTCTCTCTAAGCCCCTTTCTACTCATATTTCAATCTACTGACATATTCCTTTTCCTTGTAAATTAATTGAAACCGCGTTGTCAGAAGTATTATCATAAACCCAAATTTGGCGTATGATCGTAAACGTTGCTAACATGGTCTGTTAAGCTGTATTCATATACCACTACTTTAAGCAAAGTAATCACCTTCGACTTTTATGTTTATCACTAATTGATTTTTCTTTTTAAAAATATTTCGGAACAATAACATAACTAGGTACGTCGAAATACGTATGAAGTATATAACAAAGCTATAAAAACTTGTAAGGTTAAATGATAATTGACATTCTTCAAAGTATATTATAATTACTAATTATTACACGATGTCAACATATTTATCAATACGCCTATGGACTTTATTATTTTGCTTCTATTACGAGTACAATTTTGAAAAGATGCGTTCGAAAAGATAATGATGGAGAAGAAAGAATCTCTACGTCCTTTTAAGCAATAACTAAACCAATTACAGAATTATTTTTCAATTATAACTTAAGTAAAACTGCCTTCGACGCTGTTAATGTAACGAATTCATTGATATTTATCCACAGCGGGTATAATCCCCTTTTCTTATGTTGTACTTTCACAACATTTTAATACTTCTGTAATAAAAAACTTATTATATTATGACGATGTTTTTATATACAAACAGAAACATCAAGGATATTTATGATTCATACCACGAACGTTGACAATAATGTAGTCCCTAAATATTATAATTTTCTTTTAACATCAGCGGCTGGCGTGACGGATAGCGCCATTTTTTTTGTCATAGCGTCATGTAATTTCGTCGCGTACGCACGTGTCGAGCATCGATAATATTTTTCGTTAATAACGTAATTACTTAAAATTATTACACTAAATGATTCAATTTAATTTACTAGCGGACAAGTAATTTGACCATTTACTATTTTCTTCGTACATGATGACTTCGTAGACGTAGATGCACTCGTAAACTTCATAGATATAGATGTAAACTTCGTACATATGGACTGCGTAGATGTAGTCATCGTAAACTTAGATTTTGTAGACATAGTCATGGACTTTATAAACATGGAAATAGACTTTGAAGACGTAGACATAGTAGAAAATGGGAATTCCTGGAAAACAGCCCAGTCTAATCTAATGATGCCAGTAACAACTTTCACGTTTAATGTTAATGACAATTGATAACTTTTAAACACGGCCACGGTTTATAGTAATTACTTAGCAATATTGTCGAGGCTTGTCGAAGACTATTTTTCTATATTATGTGACCCAATTTTTTCCTACAGCTAAGAAGATTGGAAATGTAATCTACCAAGCTGTTTTAATGTGGATGTTGTTTGTTCTAAAATTATATTTGACTAACTTTTTATTTTTATAAAAATCTGTACTTACTGAGTTTCATTATACATATCACATCATTATTTATTATACATCAGTTTTATATTATTATCTGCGTATCTGTGTGAATTTAGATGATTATTTGAACATTACAGTAACTATAGTACTTAATCTAAAATTTAATAAGGGACACTGATTTGTAACCACCTGAAGAGCATGAAAGTTGATATGAAACTTATACTTACATATGAGAATGCGAACGTAAAAATCAAGTTTCCTGAAGCAGTTCACTTCGGGCGGGCTACTAATGAGTAATAAAGCGGAGTCGCTTCAAAAACACGCCCGTGTGTTTTGTGTTCGGATTTAGCAGAAATGTAGCCAAGGGCATGACATTTTGTTTATTGTGTTATTCATAGTCGCGGTGTTGTTTGATGAGTGTAATAATTTATTAATTAGATGGACTTATTTCACGGTCCTAAGGAAACTGATTTCTAACGGCCATGAAGAAGTTGACGACCGAGTTAACTTAAGAGATAAAATTAGAGTAAACTATATCATACGTTATTTACCTGACACAACATTAAACAAAATCAGTGACAGCTTAGTGATTTGACCGACGGTTTCTCGTTTAGAAGACCTGGGTTGGATTCTTGCAAACACTTTTAATTTATAAATATAATGTACGTTTTATAAATGAAATTTCACTAGCTTCGGTAAAAGATTGTACTTACAATCTTTCTACACGTGAGATGAGAGTTCTTCATTATGTTCTTAAAGGTGTATGAAGATTGCCAGTTCGCTCATCGCCAACGTGGTCTAAAAGTCTTACCCCTCATTGTGCAAAAGACAGAAAAGCCCAGATATGGAACAGTTATGATGATAGTGAATTTAATAATGATGATAAGTTTCGCGAAGTAATCACGTGTTTGTATACTCATAACTCTAAAATTATAACTATGATTTCTCTTTTGTTTATAAATTAAATATTTATATAATAATTTATATAATAATATAAACGCACTGAAAAGTGTACGAAATAAGTAAAAAAAGGAATTCAGCTATGTGCTACTGCTATTGGATGAGCTTAAAATGAATATTAAAACAGATGTTCAAAAATACCAATTGCCATTATTAAAATAGTATTGACTGTCCCTTCAACAGTTTTCATTAGTTATTGGTATGTAATCTATTATCAATTTTAGATTTCTATATATTTTTTTTATTTATTCTTATACTTATTTTTATACTACAGATATTTACAGCTACATCTGTAGACTAGTGCTCCTTGAGGAATAAAATCTTGAATATTAAGATGACTTAATATTATTTAAAACATCAATTTAGAACAATAACCTCTCCACACATATTATGTTGCCATATCATGTTTCATAAGAGTTTGGTCTAGAGGCAAGTAAATTATTATTACCAAAGATATTAGAAGAGAGACTAGAAGAAGACTGGAAGAAGATTCTATTTTATATTTCTGTGACAATTACGTTATATAAACAATATTGTTTCTGTAAAAATTAAAATCTCAAATAATTATCCGTTCAAGTCGGATAATATAACGACCACGTAACGTATGCATTAACTAACATCCTTCAACGACAAACATCCACTTTTTAAATTCAGAAATCACATCAGAAATCATAGACTCATACATCTAACTCTGTTTCGATGATTTTTATACAGTAGTATGAAACTTTACAAATATAAATAAGAGCATGCATTCAAACCGTTACAGTGACTATGTATGTATTGCGTGAACGTGTCCGAACAACTAAGACCCAAAACAATAACAACGAACATTAATCTCCACAAAATTGACCAACTTTTCAAAGTAAATTATATTTGGCTTGTGTAGATAGATATACGTAAAAAAAAATTCCGCGAAATTTCCTGCGACCTGCGTAGTTTACAGGTCTAATACACATCTCAAAAATGCCGCACGTGTGCATTAATCAGGATAAAACTCAGTCCTTGACTTTTATGAATAAAATTTAAAACTAAATTGTAAAATTTAATACTAAATTGTAATAATAGTCGCACACCAAATCTTTTTTTTAATAGTACGAGTAAGTTGTACACCTTTGTCAGCAAGCCATAAGATACTGAGTGGGGCGAAAGTGCTCAGTGTGGGGAAATAATTACTTAGTAAATAAATAAAAGAATTCATTTTATCGGCAACATTATTCTGTTCGTACTTTATGCTAATTTGCAAATTTTATATCAGATTATATGCACTTAAGATGTCGTTGCATTGAATTAACTTCGATACGCAATATAATAACGAATATCATATGTGTCATAATAACCCCTTCACACTGCCAGGAAACAATATCAAATTAAGTAGCAGTACTTTGGTAATTCATAAAAATATATATTATTTTATTAGTTTAATTATTCTTATGAATAATTTATTCAGTATTATTTTAAATAGGATCAAATGATAATTCATGGTGACATGGTGTCAACTAGACTGTTAATGAAGTAAATGACGCTAATAGTAACTTAAGTAAATATATCGCTAATAGTAACTTAAGTAACTTTATCATAAATAACAGAATATAAAAAAAATTGCTTAACGGCTAATAAAATTAAATTCAAATTAAAACTCAAAATCATTTAATCATATAGGTATTGTGTAAATACACTCATTTACGTAATTTTTTGTTTATACCACCGTTTCGAAAAGGTGCTTTAACAATGGGGAGAAGAAACGGCGAAAGAAATTCCTCAGCACATCTGTTAAACAACACATGGTAATTACAAAAGTTTAAACCTGTGCGGAACTGGTTTCGACACTAATTTTGTCCAGGCATCCTTGTCATTCATGTACTCATCTATACCATAATGACCTTTGCCTATAAGTTGTGTTTTAATGAGAAGCTTAAAAGTTCCAATGCGCAACTCGCGTATCAACTTAGGAATCTTATTGTAAAATCGAGCTCCAAGCCCCTAAAGGAACGCTGAATCTTTTGAAGACGATATGAAGATGTAACCAAATTATTCCTATTTCTTGTTTCATGATTGTGTATATCAGTTTTCTGCTTATACGTATTTTTTTTAATAAATACTAAATTACTTTATACTGACTGGCTACGGTGAGTTCACCTATTTCTTTAAATTTTTCTCGTAATGACTCACGCGACTTTACTCTGTATATAGGTTTGATTGCTCTTTTCTGTAATATAAATATTGAATTAATGTCCGCTGATTTACCCCACATTAGGATACCGTAGGACATAAAACTATGAAGATAGGCAAATTAAACAAGTCTAGCTGTCTCTACATCAGTATTCAGTCTTATCTTCCTAATAGCGTAGACAGACCTACTAATTTTACCTGCGAGAACTGATATATGAGCGCCCCACTGAAGCTTACTATCTTCGGTGACGCCTAAAAAGACTGTGGATTGTTCCATAGGCAATGTTTTGCTACTTAATTTAAGGATTTTGCCTACCTTCTGCATATTTGGTAGTGCAAACTCTATAAACTTCGTTTTTTTGACATTTAAAACTAAGTTGCTTGTTGTAAATCAATACAATACATAGCACAAAGGGCTGTTTACATTGTCAAAATTTAATTTATTTCTTTCAGTCTTAAATATTAGAGCTGTTTTATCAGCAAAGAGTACAATGTCCGCATGTTTGCTAGTAAAATACGGCAAATCATTAATATAAACCAGAAAAAGGAACGGACCTAGAATAGAGCCCTGTGGAACAGCCATTATAATTGATGATCCTGATGATTTGGTATCATTTACACTAACATATTGAACCCTACCCTTCAAATAGGACGCAATCAAATTGAAGGCATTGTACTTAACGCCATAGTGACTAAGCTTAAGAAGTAACGATTCGTGCTCAACACAATCAAATGCTTTGGACAAATCGCAAAAAACACCTATAGCATTCTGTGATGCCTCCCAGGCCTCAAATATGCGTTTAAGAAGCCTACCACCTGCATCAGTTATATTACGACTTTTAGTGAGGCCGTATTGATCATGGAGTAGTAAGTTATTTTATTTTTATTTATTTTCAAAAACTTTTTTAAGTGTTGGTAACATAGAAATTGGTCTGTAATTATTACAATATTATTTATCACCGGATTTAATAAGCGAAATGACTTTGCTATGTTTCACTAAATCCGGAAAAGTACCTAAGTCAACACACTTATTAAAGATTAGAGTTAGGGTGGGGGGCTATGCTATTACATTATTTATATTTTAACTGATATTCCTCACAGGTCACCAGTATTTTTAACATTTAGTGACCGAAAAGGTTTAACTACTTCTAATGCTGTAGTATGTTTCAATTCAAACAAAATACTACATTTAGTAACATATTTTCTTAAAAGATTAAAAGCTTCTACCGGAGATGAAGTTAGTGAATAAGTCACCGTAA
Organism: Megathymus violae; assembly: GCA_003671415.1. Lineage (NCBI taxonomy): Eukaryota > Metazoa > Arthropoda > Insecta > Lepidoptera > Hesperiidae > Megathymus > Megathymus violae. The sequence continues at coordinate 1,083,713 of PDGT01000095.1, read as the reverse complement.
CAGATATATCTTGAAAGTAATATTCAAAAGCGGTTGCTACCTCACTATCAGATGTCATGTAATGAATTGCCAATTTTATTTATAAGGAATGGTATGAATTTTGTTACCCACAACACAGGGAATCCTAGTGTGGGACCTAGAAACCAAAATTATCTTAAAGAAGGAAAGCAATATATAATTTTTTATTACATAATACATGTTTTTTTCCATTTTTTGTTACATAATACAAGATTACTAGTAAATTATTTCTGATCGATGGGCCTACGATGGACCCTCCCACTGACGGAAGTGACCCCTGGCGCCCGCACTTACGCCCATATGTGCAGACTTATAACCGGTCACTGCCACTTCCCGTGTTGGTATCCGCATGACGCGGGTGAAGTGACCTCTCCACAGACACTGCGTTGCCTGGGACGCAATTAAGGAAAACGCAGGGCTGCCCAGGACCTGCGCCACCCTCTCGGCCTCCCTGGCTCGGTCCGCAGGAACGACAAGTCGATACGTGCGGAGCCAGGTCGGCTGCAGGATTCTATCACACTATGAGCTCTGCTACACGTGCCTGACGGAGACCCCGTTCCGGGTTTCAGTGTGGAGTTTTCCTTCTCCAGGACCCTAGTGTTTGGGTCGAAATTTCCCTCGGTCGCCTCCTACGACCCCCACGGGCAGAAAGGGGGTGGTGCTATTCTATTCTGCCGGCACCACACGGCAATTTTGATTATATCGTCTGTCACAGACGTGTGAGGCCTATGATAATGATGATGAGTAAATTATTTCAAGTAAAGCTAGATATAGTTTTGATTATAAAAAGGAAATAATGTCTTTAACATGTAACACGTATTAACTGTGAATTACCGACCTATAAAAAATCACCTTTTTGGGTTCAAATAAATTACTCGTTAATCCATGCTCGGATTAGGGGCTTGAACTACAGCGTTATGTAGTTCTCCAATAAAGTTGTTTTCGGGAACGTAGTTTAATATACTCGTATACATATACTGCATTGTGCGTTGTTTAAATGTAGTGTGATTCAGATTGATAGAATTTGCACGACATAATAGAATGATCCAAATTTGAAAAAGACTGCAATTGTGTCGAGCTGTTTCCGAGGGTCACAGGTATATTTAAGCAGGTATCAAGTGTATTTATTTAAGCAGTAATAGCCTACTGGTTGGTATGACGGTTTCCTACAGACCCGTCTTCGAACTCTTCATGCTCCTCTAATTTTTCATATCATTTGCCTCGGTAGAAGACAACATTGTGCGGAAACCTACATACCACAGAGGTCTCAATGCGAGTGAAGTCTGCCAATTCGCTCGGCCGACGTCACTGTGCCCATAACCCTTAATGTGACAGGGGACCCTAGCCCAGCAATGAAACAATTATGAGTTTTAGTGGTAGGTGTGTTTACTATGACAAAAGTAATTTTTACTACTAAATGTTACATGCACATTTTTTTCTTATAAGATTATTAAAACCAAAAACATCGTAAATAAAATTTTTTGAATGTAAATTTAAAATTTTGAAATCACTAGTAACATTTGAATCAACCTTACTCAGGTACGTAATTAATAGTTATTAAAAATAAGTATGTGTCCACCTTCACACAATGGCAAGATCCGTAGTCAGAAAGAGAAATTGTTTCTTTTATCTTTCATTTTACGCACCTGCCAGAATTTCTCCCCAGCTTTCAGGTGACCGGTAAAGAATGGCGTCAGGCATTATCCACTTATTATAACCTTTATTTAAGAGATAGCACAATATAGAAAAAAAAGAAATGTCTTATTTTGCCGGCAACGTTTGTTTTTCATAATATTTCTCTAACTAATTAAACCCACCTAACATTTCTTTACATATCTGCAGTGATAGCTCGTCAGAGGAGACCATAGCCCAGCATTAGAATACTTAAGGTTTGTGATGATGATGAAGTTATAGTCACATCTCTAATGATTCGCTGCTCTTGAATATTTTCGGTACTCCAAAGAGTCCCGTAACGAGGGAGTCTTGCTTAAAAATCCCTAAATAAAAGGCGGGCAAATTGCAATAAAAAGTTAAGTTAACATCATTATTCAGTGCCTGCCCCTGATATTTGCCGCGAAAGTGCGAAAAAAATGTTGGCAACACCGGTCCCTATTGCCGTAGTAAATCAATATAACGAGAGTTGGTAACTATAAACACATAATACAAAGTTGTTTGCTCTTAATGATTGCAAGACGAAGTCGGGAATGCTAAATCATCGCGTTGATTGTTACCGGGGATTTACCGGAATAATTTTTACCTGAATTTTTAAATACCGTTTTGGTTTTCAATATAATCTATGACATGATGAAAGCGACTCCAATCCAAGTCTACCACTAACGTCCGCGTCGCACCTTTGTGATCAACGAGCGAGGTTATATCCATAAACCCTGCTGTTGCTGGGTTCTGTACCATCTAGATTAATCCAAACGGTGCACGAGAATCCTCCTATTCGTATTATATTTCAACGAATTTCAGTTGCAATGACGGTGAGCCAATCAAAAGCGGTTTCCCATTTCCTTCTGATCGGCAAAGCGTTGCTCATGTCATGTATATGAGGACCAGAGGTAACCATTAATCATCAAGTAGCCATTTTTTTATGCGATACAACAATTAAACGAAATTTTTGTAAAATCAAATTTGCGCACCGTAGTACTGAATCTGTACTATGCATTTATTTCTGAATTGTACGATTCGAAGTTTCAGAGGTAACGTGATACAATAGTAAATTCTCCTGGATTTATATATAACAATATTTTTGTCTCTTAAATAAGTTAATTTAATATATTACACAGTGCATTTCATATTTTAAAATTTATTACTTCGCTCATAAAGATTACTCCCAATATCAGTAATACTTATGGTACATGTCCAACCACTGAACTATATATATTTGTATATATCAATTTGTTTTTACGTCAAATATATTCGTGAATAATCGTGTATAATAGACAGATAGACAAACGCATATATTATCCTAGTAGTCAGAAGTAGTTCAAATATAGTTTACCTTGGAAGCCTCAATGCCGAGATACGAGTATATAAGACTAGCAATCAGTCAGGTAAACTACGCCGTACGCTTAGAAATAGCACCAGCTTGTTTTAGGACTGGCTTTTCTCATTTTGTGAGTTACAAATTACAATATTCTTTCATATTCTTTTATTTACGACCGGATTGCAATGAAACAAATACATTAGCGAAAACTAGAATGAAACCGGTTAAGCCGTTTCAGGGAAAAGCGCGAACAAACGAACACACAAACATACAAACAGACATACAGACAAACAGACAAAAATTCTAACAACTATTGCTTTGTGTTCTAATGTGTATAACGTAATAAATATGTAATAAAGGCCCCTGATAATATTTTTTCTCATATATCGTTCATGTTCAAAAAGCAATCAGTTAGAATTTTATTATAAGTAGACTGACAAATAAACTCCGATTCCGACATTCTCATAGGACACTCCAGATTCGCCACAGGAAAAATATTAATATTAAAGCGTCAACATAAACGAAGTCTTATTTATTACTGGCCAACGTAACTATGCGATACTTTCTATTCTGAATAATAGAAAATAGAGGAAATAGAGCTTAGTTATTTTGATAATGGCTTCGTAAACAATATTTTTCATGAAAAAGGAGAAGAAAAACACTAATTCAAGTTGCACCTTGAATAAATTAATACAAATTAATATTAAGGTTAAGTGTTTGACAAAAAACAATGTATTTTAGAGCACATCCGAATAAAACGGATCCCCTTAAAGAATCATTCTCGAGTGTCACTATCATTCTATCATATCCACGTTTATCTAAAATGAATAACGTGTTATATATACAAAATAATTTAATATTTTGGTATGTATCATAATACACAGATTTGAGAGACCTAACGATGAAGCTATCTATACATATATATACATCATAATAAATTTTTAACTGATCGCGTTCTGTACATGAAGAATATATACGAAAAATTATGATTAAGGATCTTTATTAACGCAATAGAACCCAAAACATTAGTTGTTAGAATTTTTGACTGTTTGTATGTGCGTTTGTGCGCGCTTATCTCAGAAACGGCTTAAAGGCGATTTCGTTATGGTTTTCACTAACGAATTGTAGTAAGCATCACTTCATACTTTAAGTTCGTTTCATGTCAATCCGTCGATAAGTAAAAAAGTTATAATTTATTCTAAAACCATACTGATGCTATTTCTAAGCGTAAGCCACAGTTTTTCAAAAGCGCAGCGAGGGTGGGTGGCTAGTATACAATTTTATGTAAAGTTATCCAAGTTTAGGAGATAAAAATGGGTTAAATGCGTAATAATTTGGTACACCCACAGAAATTTAAGGGATATAATAAAAAAATAATAAACGTTTACACTAATCCTCCGAAAATCCTTCAAATCTGTTAGAAGAAAGTGGTTAAAAACGTGAACATTGAAAAAAATATTGATAACGGGACGAATGGATCCTCTTTCCTTTTTGAAATTTAATAATAAATGTTCCATAACTACCTTCTGTTCGGCCCGCGAAGTCAACCAAATAAACATTAGTTTTATCCAGTAATATGCTTATAAAATTTATTTTCTTTTATCAAATTATTCATTGTCTACAAATTTCCTCTGGAACGGCTGACAAGAGGCGTTCCTTCACACTTCTTTCATCAAATTTAGTCGATGGATTTATTGTTTGTTGGATGGAATTTATTGTTCCGGCGGTACACGGTTACTTTAGAAAGGAATTTGGTAATTAAATATTAAGTTTAGAATAAGAGATGTTTATTCACCTGTGCTTAAATAATTTATTCTCAGGAAGGCCAAAGTCTTACTTTAGTTACTTTACTTTGTAATTACTTACAGGAGAACTGCTATTATCCATATAAATATATTTTTTTTACATAAAATAAGTTAATGCTTGAAAAAAATCCCACCTGATTGTAAGTGCTGATGAATTATAATATGAAGTAAATTTAATACAATTGTTCATATCTAAAAAGTTATAAAATACAATACAACATTTCTTACATAATTTTTCGGTTTTGTTTAATATTCCGTTCAACCTGCTAATTTTTTAATAACTGAGGGTATTTTGTTGTGAAGCTGTGCTCCTTCAAAAGTAATATTTTTTTGCTATAATTCGTTTTTATTTTTCTACCCACGGATCATTTGCATGAATTTATAAGGGATAGTTTAGTGTGGAGTGTAATATTTGTCGGAGTTTGAAAAATGATGTAGAAGTATTATTGTTAAAGTATCATACTAAGACCAATATTTTTCACGTTTTTCTTGCAGGACTGCTTTGTTGATTTTGACACTAGCATGTGGAGAGATGATTTTTTTTTTTGCTTTGTAGATGACATATCATGTTTTCCATATATTGATTGTCAGAAGGCTACGCTGAAACGACAAGAACAGAATGTTTCGTTATTATTGTATAATCTTAGTTATCATTGCTTAGAATAACGTAACCTTGTAAGTCTACTTCATGTATTTTGTACATGTAAACCAGGTCCAAACATTAAAGCACCCAAAATCGATCCCTGAGGAATACCTCATATGGTTCTTCATTTGGATAAAGTCAAACTTTTGTAATAAGAAACTTTTTTTAATATAGAAGGAGCTGATAAAAAAAGTAAATTAACGAAATATCAATCGAAAAGATAAAACTTTTATTAAAAAGTTATGATATGGTATGATGTTAAATACTTAAAGCTCGTTTAAATAATGATCTCATTAAAACCATAAGCTTAATACCTGTAATTGAGTAACTTCGCCGTTTTGTTGAGAGATCGTTTGTTTACATCAAAATCTTCTGATCCAAAATAAAAGGAAATATTTATTTGTAGTTTTAACGTTTCAAAGTCGGACTTTATTTTAGAATATCTGTTATTGAACTGACTCTTCATTCTCAGTTATTTATTGTGATCTTGTATATGTTATGTATTTTACTCACTATTGGCAGTATCCGCGACTCTATCCGCATATAAATTAGGAAACGACATTAATTATATAGTTTATTGAGGCATATTATGTCAAGCATAAGGAAATAATTATGTTACTTCATCTCAAATTCAGCGTTCTTATCTATATCTATACTAATAATAAATTTGAACTAATCGCTTTCTGTACATGAATGATATATGAGAAAAAACATTATTACGGACCTTTATTAACGTAATAATATTTGTTAGAATTTTGTCTGTGCGTTTGTTTCCGCTAATCTCAGAAACGGCTTATCTGATGTCGTTATAGTTTTCTCTAATGTATTGCAGTGAGCGTCACTTAATACTTAAAGTTGTTTTATTGTAATCCGCCCATAAATAAAAAAAATATAAATAAATTTAAAATAATGTAAGGCGTGGTTTTCCTGAAGCGAAGCGAGGGAAGTTTGCTAGTATATAAATACAAAAATATAATAGCACCTTTGCTATATATGACTATATTTTGTTTCAACTTTATTTGGAGCATTGGATAAACAAAACTTGAATTGATTATTCGGGAAAAGGCCACAAAAAGTTGTTAAAGAATATGATGTTGATTCCACTTTGACATCATATTCGCTTCAGCGATAAAGCCTGCTAAAAATGTGAATAAAGATGAAAATAGTTTGTAGTGCTTGATATCACAGATACCAAATCATCTTGTTTTGATACAAGTCACAAATTTTCGTAGGCTATTTTGTAAGATATACCATGAACTAATAAACAGTACCTACGTACAATCATACGGTGATATTATACATAAACTGTTGGATAATTAAATCATTTACATAACAAGTAATATAAAAAAAAATTGAAGTAAATTCCTACTCAGGTCAAAAAAATATATTATTTGATGTTTATTTGTTACTAAACAAATCAGTGGGGAGGCACAGTGATATCTATGTTTTTTACATTCAATTGTTTTGTTACGTTGTGATAATGTTCAATACTTAGATTTGCAACCGAACCATTGACGTGGCAATAACTTTATGATACAACTTTTAATTTCACTGTGCTTAATATAAAAATAAATTTAATTTATGCATTAATATATTTAAAACAACGAAATTAACATCACGAGTCATCCACCACAAATTTTAAAAATGAGAGGATTAATAAAAATTATTTTATTTATTAACGATTGAAAACTAGTTATATACATATAGGGAGAGTGTAAACTAATAGTAGGAATTTAAAAAGGCATTTAAAAATGTAATTTGTTACATTACCCATAAACATTTATTTTTCAAACATTTTTTTTCTCTTTCTTACCCCATAAAAAATAAAAAAAAAATGAATTAACATTCAAGATCTTATATTTAGAAATGTTTATTCTCAAGTCCAGGATAAAACATACATTTCATTCGGGTATGGGTATTGAAAAATTAAAAATATGTACAAAGCCTTTTTTCTTTTCCTTGGAAATTATTGAAAAATTGTGTATACTTGTGTGTATATATATTCTCTTAATTCTGGTAATTAAAGAGTTTTTTGGTAATTTGAAGTGTTTAAAAAAGAACCTTTTCATTTTCCGATGACAAACTAGTCTAAATGTCATACGGAGTAGAGTGGATATATGTTTCAGTAACATCGAAATCCGTTCTTGGTTGGTTCCGTTCTACGTGACCTTAAATATAAAACAAATATTTGGGTTCCACTTCGTTATTCAAGTGCGTCCAAATCGAAATTTCGAAAAATTAATCTGTGTACTGAAAAAATAACCTCCGATCTTTATTACAATAATAGCAAATACCCTCGCTTCGCTTCAGTTTTTCCGAACTTTACACAGAAATGGGTGAGCGTATCGCTAAACACGATGTCTTCCAGATAGTCTGAGGAAAATATTTCTAAGCGCATAACAAAATAACGGGTAGTAGTGTAATAAGAGACATATGAAAGCAATACTCAATACAAGTCCGAATTAACATGTATTCCTCTATCTCTAACACCGTCTAATTTCTGGTAGTTAAGTAGTTTGCTTAGTTACCTCTTCTTACATATTCTTTCATCATATATAAAAAATCACACTCAACGTAGAACTTGTTTACCAGACATGCGCTGTACGAGACTGGGAACATTAATTCTATTAATAGATTAGCGATGTATAAATTGATCAATTATAACATCTCTATGTAAGGAATATATAGCAGTTGAGACATACCTGAGATTTTCAATATTCACTCATGTATTTCAAATGATTGAAGACAAACAGATTCCTAAATAACTAATCGAAGCCCAAATGGTATTATTTACTTCAATAGCCTCAAAACTCTGATTAAAATTAATAACCGTTACATTTACGGTTATGATTTCAACCGCTTTAGAAACAACCATCAGTTCTAAAATTCTTACAAATTGTAAACTGCTGTCAGGTATAATGAACCAAAGGCGAAAGTATAATTAACCAAATCTGCTCTGGTAATGATTAGTTATAGTCAAACCATAGATTAATGAGGAGAGGCGATGGAACGTTGAAAGCTAAATTCTAACTGTTTGTTATGTTAAAACAGAGTCTAGATCGAAATTAGTTTATTCGCATTGTGTATTCGTTTTACCAACCTCAAACGATATATGCACAAAATGTTAACTGTTACAAATTGTTTTGTTATAAAACGTTCGGAGAGAGTCAGTCAGTCAGTCAGGAGTCACGAACGAGCAAGACATACGCAAGTGTTCCTATAAGGATTCGAATTTTTCATCGAATCTAAAAACGTTTTGACGCTGGTATTTCAAAAATGAAATTTAAATATTCATGCCTCTGAAGTATGAAGGCTGATATCTAACACCAAATTTACCGGGCCACAGGAAGGATGGCCGTATTTTGACATGATATCAGTGACGGCGAACCGGACGCCATACGATGAGGGTTAAATGTTCTGGTTAGGGTACATATATTTGTTTGGAATACAAAAGCCTATTTAGTTTCATATTATTTATAGTATTAATTTTATAACGTGGTGAACAGTTGGATTCCGACACTTACTTATATATGTTATGTCATGATTATTTATGAAAATATTTTACTTTGTTAATTTAAATAGAGTAAGGTTTCTTAATAAATGTCAAAAAACGGTATATCATCTTCCGAATAACAAAAAGTCTCTCGTAGGGTATTTTTTTAAGTTTTGGAATGTTAGATGATAACAATTTATGACAATTAACAGAACTCACTCACGTCATATTTATGAGGTACAGAAAGCTCGTTGCCCAAATCATAAAAGCAGAACGCATGTTTTTTTTATATAAATATCCAATAAAAGAGCAGGCGAGCCACCTGATGGTAAGTGGTCATTATAAGACGTCACGTCATCAATAAGACTAAAAGCACTACCGGCCAGGAATTAAGAAGAAAGAAAGAATTGGTTCTCAAACCCCCAGCCGAAACACGACGAGTCGTTCGGCGGCTGAATCAAGCAGGAGGGTGGCAGCTAGCCAGGCAGGGTTCACGGAAGAATAATAATACCAGCAATAATATTAATGACTTAATAATAATACTGATAATATAATCCTAACGCGAAGCCCTACACCAAACAGGCTGGCTTCAGTCGCGTTTTACGACACCCTGTTTTGCCAGCGTGGAATTGGAGTATGTATTCCAGGCCACCCCGATATGGCATATTATATATTATATGTAATAAATTATTTAATAAGCCCTAGTTAATGATAAAAATTGGTGACTGACTACCAGATGAGCCATCTGATCGTAATAGATCACCGCCGGCCACAAATATCCATAACAGCAAAAGGATTACCGATATTTTAATGATCAACCAAGGTGCACCCGGTTTTTAAACTGGCTATTTTAAATTATCCTTTGCAATGACCAGAACGCAAATAAAATAATTTTAATGAATGTTAATGTGAATTAAAAGTATAGTTATTGCATTGCTTACAATATATGGGATATTCTCGGTTGGTTGAAGCATTGCGTAGGAACAATTTATTTTTTATATGAAACTATTTCTGTACTCAATGAAATTATTCCCATTACTCATCCCGATTACACAATACTGGACATGGGCCGACACGCACTTTGCTGTTAATAAAAAAATCTCTCGTAGATGCTCCAGAATCATCTTTGACCTTTATAACGGAGTGAATGTGACAAATTTTTATGTTTCACTTTTTCTCCGCACTTATCAACTATTACAAATCATACCGCTGCTGATTCCGAAGCGAGTATTATATGGTGGGTATTGTGATTTAAATAGTATACGTTTTCTAAAAATATTCAAAGGTAATTTTCGTAAATTAACCAAAATAAATTATTACATTACGAAGGGCACTTCTATTGTGAAATTAAAAATTGAAGTCTGTCAAGTCACCAATATGAGGGTGTGCGTGTTGGGGTGTGACTAAGTGGTCGGTATAGTCACGGTGTTCAGATGTTGTGTATGAAGGGAACGCCGAATGATGCGCACGAGATTTGAATTTATTTGTTAAAATATAATACAAGTGTGCGTCATTTTATTGCCATCGATCAGCGTTGCATAAACGGAGTGCATTAACATTAGAATTCTGCTACCACAAATGTAAATTTTTTTATTGTCAAAGAAACAATCTTGTATACTCAATAAAATTATAGAAAATAGAATAGGTATGTATAAAAAGGTACAAGAGCATAACTTATTTCTAATCAGAAATTTCTTCCAGTACGCTGATAGTGGAAATGTTTCATGGGTCTAAAACAATTCGGAAACGATTTTTACAGTCCACGTTAGAAACATCTTCTCTAGTCCGGGATATGCTCCCGGTGATGAAAACTCTGATTAATAACTGAAATTCTAATTAGTTGTATTTTATGTCTATTATTCTGCGTGACCTCGCACTCATCATAATCGTATCATTGTAATCATCATGTTACCCGGTAATCATTTTTATGTTTGTCAGATAAAGAATGTCATTCTATCGTCTGCTGCTCAACCACTCATTAAATATAGTGACAAAATTAATTAACCAATGTCAACATACTTCTGTTATTGTTTCTTTAAGGCGAAATATATAAAAAAAATACTTAGTTATCGAAAAAACGGCAACAAGCGACGAGATTCAATTTCATTAAAATAAGTGCTCCGTTATATTAATGACTTGTCTGACCATCATGCGAATTAAGTATGAGAAATAAATTTATTTTCATTCATCACTCCTCCCTCCCGCAAAGGAGAACATGCATTTATGATAAATAGAACGACATATACCAACATACATACATACCGTCACCAACACGTGTTTCGCTCCGAAACGGAGTATCCTCAGGTTGAGTAGACTTTACGAATGTTAGCCGCAAATACTAACAAGCGAAAATCTTTCTTGTACTTGCGGATTTTTGCAAAGTAAATTAATACTAATTTAATAACAATTAATTTCAGCAAAGTAACGTCTGATGCTATCAACCCATAATTGTCGCACTGCTGAGCTTGAGTTTCCTCACCATTTGAGAGGTTAAGGCTATAATCTGCCGCGCTGGCCAAGTGCGCGTTCGCAGACTTCGCACACCTTTAAGAACATTATGGAGAACTCGCAAGCGTGCAGGTTTCCTCACGATGTTTTCTTTCACCGCAGCAAGTGATAAATAATACGTACATAATTTGAAAAATCAGAGGTGCGTACAGGAATCGAACTCCAGTCTCTTATGCGTCAATAAATTCATTATACCAGTGGTAAAACGTTATCTAAGAAGCGTTTTTATCTATAAATGTCTTGTGAAGTCTAAAGAGTGGCATTTGACATCGTACAAAATGTCCAAACGAAAATGATTATTAATCCGACACTGTAGTTCAGTTTAGTTCGTTAAAAACATCTTTGTGTTGCGGATAGTATGGACAAACATCCATGTTCCGAGAAATATATTTATTTGTCACATAAATATTTATCCCGGGGCAGCAGCCAGCGTCTCCTCTCGCATGGGCTAAGAAGTCGTCTAAGCTTATATTTAAGTTTAATTATGCTACTAACTTTGTGATGTAGAAACTGAGAGTGACCATATGTTATGCTGTTAAGTTTTAAGTAAGTATTCACAAGTGTATAAAGCTGTTTGCAGAATTAAACCAATACAGTGTATTATTTCACCTCTGATCCCCACAGTCAGTTATAGAAGCATTCATATTTATAGACGATTATGATAAACTACTAAACCGCTCTCGCTTCCCTTCAAAAAAACCTTACGCTTGCTAATAATATCTGCATTGTTTTACGAGTAGGTGTTTCTCTTTCTATGAATTTATGGATATATGTATTTATACATTTATATACTCACTACAATACATTAACGTACACTAGAACGAAATCGTTTAAGCCGTTTCTGAGATGAGCATGAAAAACGCACAGACAGACAAAAATTCTAACAATTAATTTTTTTATTGCGTTAATAAAAGCCCCTAATAATGTTTTTTCCTCGTATATCGGTCATGTACAGAAAACGATCAGTTAGAAGCTTATTATATGTGTAGATAGACAGATTATGCACACGTACATTTAATGTCTTTGTCTTCGATACGTCGTATCTGAAATTAAATTCCATATTTTAAAATAATATCGTAATTAATTGAATAAGAAGATTACACACACAACTCACAAACACGCGTACAGTTTGTAAAAGAATTGAAATAAACTCGGCCTACAATTCGTTTTGTCCAACAACTCTTCTCGTGAGCAGTCGAACACCTCCGAGCCGTGAGTTCGTACTTCGTCGCCAATGAATAAAAAATGAGTCCTCAACTCGAAGATAACAACGCCGACCAGGGAGACAACTTTCTGTTATTGTTTAGTTTCATTTCGTCTGACACCTTTGATGAAAATTGATTGAAAAAAGCTTTCTTTTTCCTTTATTTATTATCTTTTCATTTGGTTGTTATTTCTTATAACCTTTACTGTTGATATTGCAGTAGACGATTTGAATTATTTGTTGGTCGGTTTTTATCGGAGATCATTATTGCCTTTGTTGCCAAGCTCTGCCGGTAGCAATTCTAGATATATAATGGGTGCAATTTATTTAGTATTCCTACTCTTATCCTAGAGCATAGGAGCATGTGTATGTGAACGTTTATTTATTTATATTTTAGTAATTTAGCTTATAATTGATCAGCCTGGTTGAGTGGCGAACCATTTACTTTTTAAAGAGTGCCAAAAATGGAACTGTAAATTGGTAAAGCTATTTCCACGCGTTTTTCTTAATTCTTTTAACATCAAGTTTTTTCTACGCTAATATAAAAATAATCAATATACGTAAATATTATTAATCCATCCGCATCGCTTTTGGAAAAGATATCAATTTAGCATAACAATTCCCTTGAATTGAACTCCGACAATTATAAATTTTGTGTCACTAAGTGTAGAATTATTAATTGGAAATGGAAAAACCCTTGTTTACCAATCAACTCAAACCTAGTAAGTATTGTCAGGATTAATCATAACCTCGGCCGTTATTCGGGATGATGCACCACGGGCAGGGGGTTGGCTGGGAGTCAAGGGTGGATGAAGCCCTTTACACCCCCCATTATTAGGGCGTTTTAGCATTACGCACATATGCCCATGCTAACGCGAATTTTAATCAGGGCCTTTCATAATAACATCCCGCAAACGATCCTTTTGGAAGGGGACAATACAATATGCCTATAAATTACAAGCGCGTTGGGTGACATTATTAAATAGTTTAACATAACAACTATGTTTACTTTACTGTTCTCAGGGATTACATGGAACATAATAGTGATGTGCAAATCACATAGACCACGCCGCTGATATTCTGCCCGGCCGGATCGCGAAGTAGTTCGGTCCTTCAAAAATAATAAAAATATTTATCTTGAATTAAATTTCAACGTTTAATTTTTATATACAAATATATAAATTTTAGATATGCAGTTTATTTATATTCAATTTTAATAACGTTTCTTTTCACAACAATAAAAGAAGGTAGCCTCACATTATTATATGGATTGCTACTTAAAGGAGAATGAAAATATTTTATGAAGTTTCGTGTTAAAATACGATTGTTGTAGATCAATAAATATACAAACGAGAAATATAATAGATACCATATTTTTGTCCTATTGTGTTAAATATGAAACGAGAAAAAAAAACAAACTGCAGTAAGCGTCGTTATTCTACAAACAATAAGTTTAATATATTTCGATGCTTTCTGATCTGAAGTTTGTAGGAAGGCAAAAAGAGAAGAATAAATTAATGATAAGTGTATAATATTCATGTAGAATTAAAATTTTGATAGTGATTGTCTTCACAACAGTTAAGACGGTGAAGTCTTATGGAAACGTTTCCCTGTTTAAATTACCAATTATCCGCGTCCCGAAAATGTAATGACGTGACGCCAGCAATGCTGTCCATCCGAGTAACTAAGATAGTAATAAAATTAATTTTATCGTAAAATGTTGCAAATATACTATTGCAAATTGAAGTATAACTTTTATTTTTGATGTCTGAGTTATATTTTGCTTTTAATTGACAAATATGTAAAAAAATGTTGCTCAAAAGAAGCTGTTTCATTTCATAGAAAATATTAAATTTTCCAATTAGTCCCCATTTCTGTAATAGAATTATCCCGTTTTTAATAGAGAGTGTAAAAGCATGAATTCATTCACTCATCTATCAAAAAAACTTCACCTTCATGACCATTATAACTTTTTTTGAATGAATGATGAATGAATGAAAAAATGTTTATTCGTAGTCTAAAGCCGCAGCTGAACATAATAAAATACACAAAAAACAGAGAAAAGAAAACACAATAACGTTACACCCTAAGTATATGCTAAACTAAACCTAAATACAACATGAAATGTCCGTGCAGCAGCGTACTGAGCTACGAATGGGCCCAGCCTCAGCTTAAGCCGCGCGTGAGCACAGCACTGATATTTCAGTCTCGGCCCTGCCTTCCGTGACGGAAGCCCGGTCAGTCGTTTTAGGTTAAATTATTTTTCTTAATAAAATTAAATTACTCCTAATTTACTGACTGTCAAGTATTCGGAATAAGTGGGTACATGAATAAAACGTTTGTTTAGTTAATGAGAGTAAAAAGTATGAAGAAAGAAATTAATTAAAAGGACATATTGGAGGACATATTGGACGCGACACGTGTTTTACCTACAGCCAGGCAGGCAAACGTTCAAACGTTTAACAAACGTTCCAGACATTCACATCTCCTGTGTGATTCTCTGTTTTGCGGGTGGCATAATATTGAGAACAAAGTTTGAGAGAACAAATATTTATTTATCATATAAATTTCTAACCCGGCCGGAATTCGAACCTTGAACCCCTCACCCGGCAGGCAAGGTGCCTACCAACTGGGCTATAGGGTAGGCGATTACTCTCAGGTACACAGTTTCCTCACGATGTTTTCCTTCAAATGTTCAAGCCATTGAGTTACTAATGCGTTTATATTATACATTTTGGAATGTATTTAAACTCGTGCGTATATTCGCGGACAACGGAAAGCCGCCTTAAGCATAATAAACCAACTTGTACCTTGTATTATGTAGATAGCTTAGTGTAATATGAAGTGATGGCGCCTAATAAATATGAGGGTTTCTTGGTAAACGGATCACGTTTCGACCCTGTAGGACTCTCCTGAATAACATTTGTAATGGCGACCGGAAGGACTTGTAAAGAGACGGATTTTTACGGATATACTTCAAACGCGAACGGAAAGAGGATGGAGGAAGTGATAAAACCTGTGAATTAACACCAACGCTTATCATCATCATCATAACAACCCATATTTTCCCACTGCTGGGCTCAGGTTTCCCCTCGTAATGAGAGGGGTGAAGGCCATAATCGATATTATATTCTAATATTTTTTTTTGTTATTAAAATTTTCAAAGCATGAAAGCATCCAAGAAATTGCTTTTGCGGTTACTAATACACCTAATAAATAATCCGCAGTAATTTAAATCTGTTTATTCTTAATCTTCTTAACATTCTTAATAATTATAAATATTATATTTGACGTTTCCAACCTAAGAACGTTTTACTGATAAATTACTAAAATTTTAGATAATGGGGTTGACTACAAAAGATCATACCTGTTCGAATTGTTGAGATGTTAAACCATAGCCGTCAAACAAATAACAATAATATTATACCACAATACTGCGTTTGTTAATTATTAGTTTCTGAATTATTGTATTGATTGATATTTTACACGATGTATTTATTTTATCGAGGAGTAGCTGACCTGAGCTGGCGCCAAGGAAAGCTAGTTTTGAGTTAGCAACTACGAGCCCGGTGGATAGTGGGATGGCAAAATTTCTTAAGCTCTTCCGTTCTTCAGAAAATTGATATTGTTGCAAAAGTTTGGGGGAAAACGAATTGGCCATAAAAACCAGGTACTGGAAAGAACTACCTCGAGAATCTTAAGCGATCCCGCCCATATATCTTGTGCAAAAGTGCTAACATCGCTTACACATTTTCTGTTTTAACTGGTTCAGATATGCTCTATTGTGTTCAGAGGATATTGATGCGAAAAGCGTAGAAAGTATTGGAAGGCCTGAAAATCTATGTAAATAGTGAGCAGAGCCGCGTGTTGGTCTTTCGGATTTCAAATATGAAAGTAAAGAGAAAAAATACCAGTATCTCTACGAAGCAGAATACTAGCGATCAACAAGTGCCACTGCGACTGTTGAAGCGCAATAAATTCTTTCCTGAACAACTTTGGCGTTTGTCGAACACGTTACATTATCATCAGATAATATTTATGAGGCAATGATTAAAGGTTCGTCTCTTTTTCTATGAACCTTTGGCCCTCGGAAGTACAGATCAACGTCATGAAAAGACATGTGTAAAAAATTATCTTTGTTTATCGAAATGCCCAAAAAAATTACAATTACCATCATTGCCGTATTGGGGCGGCTTATAATACTACCCCCAACCCCATGCTAGCAGAACAGGGTGTCGTAAGAGGCGACAGAAGCCAGCCTGCTTGGTGGTAGGGCTTCGCGTGAGGATTATATTATCAGTATTATTATTAAGTTATTAATATTATTAGTGGTATTATTGTCTTTCCGTGAAGCCCGCTTGGCTAGCTACCACCCTCCTGCTTGAGTCAGCCGCCAAACGACTCGTCATGTTCCGGCTGGGAGCTTGAGAGCCAGTCCCTTCTTTCTAACCTTCTTCTTATTTCCTGGCCGACAACGCATCAGTGATGCCTTTGGTCTTGCTGGTGTCCTTGGGCGACGGTGGCCGCTTGCCATCGGGTGGCTCGTCTGCTCGTTTGTCGCCAATTACCATAAAAAAAAAGTTCTTTTTTTAATTTGGGAAGTGAAAGACCTTCGAAGTGAGTAGAAATATGTATTTATCTGCGGTTTCAAAAACTTATAACACTTAGTATCATAATATGTATGATCTGTGTCTATGCGCCTGGCATTGTGGCAACACTCGACGAAGAGGGGGAGGAGAATGGAGGACGCGCCGTCCGTCACATTGACACATTCAATTTTCGTACTCGCTATCGGATCTAATCGCCTTATTTTAACAAGTCGAAATTGTTAAGAAGTCGAAATACAATTCATCAAACATTCGACAAATTTTTATCACAACTAACCTCATCATCATCATCATACCAACAACCTGTCATATGTTAATACAAAACTCTTTTAATCTCTTTCTATATGTTCGTTGCTCTCCAGTTACATCCTCTAAACTAAATAATAAAATTAAATTCATCGTATCTGAACCATTACACTTGGTGGATTTTGTAGTAAACTCGATGAAACTTTTCCCGACCAATTTTAATATCACCGCATTAAACAAAATTTGGTCCGTGGTCGCAAAATTGGGTTAATGTTGCCAGTTCGCCTAATGGAACATGGATTTTTATATTAAACTAAACTGCTTCCCTTAAGATCGCCTAAGGGGAACCTTTAAGACCAAAAACCAGGTTTGAAGACCTATTACTTACGTACTAAAATTTTGCCTGTAGCAACGAAAACGTATCCAGCACAGGCGAGTGAAATCCATCAACCCGTTCCAGCAGTCGAAGATGATTTGTAGCTTTCGACAATTTCGATCGACGAATCAATTTAAATAACCGACTATCTGTATAATGGTCCAAAGCAAGAGTTCTCGAGACGTTGGCCTCTCTTTGAGGAAGTGTTGTCACAGAGAATGCTGCGAAGGGAGACAGAATTATCGACACCAGGTCCTCAGTGAATCTATCATTCATGATATAGAGCCTCATCGTGGAATATATATTGATTCCGTGTGATAATTATAGGGAAATTCAAAATCCATCTCAACCTCGAAAATTAGTCCCATAAGGCACCGACACCATCGAGGTCACAATAATGATGATAGCGTACATCCGTAGTAGCTTGGTAGGTGTCTAGTATAATATGTCCGTTGCCCTCACAAGGGACGGATATTATGGTTTCATGTTAAAAAAATAGGATACTTTACGTAAAACCCTTTTCACACTATTTTAATCACTCTTTAGAGATCCGTAGACGGCTTTTTTCCAAGTAATACTTGAAAAAGTCAAGGTATCCTGGTGGTCTGAATGATGGTTTCCCGCACGGTAGACTCGAGTTCTAATATTGCATACATTAGTAATCCTCCAAATTATGTGCGAATTACAAATTAATTAGCACGTACTTCAGTGAGGGAAAACATATTGCTCTTCAAAGGCGCGTGAATTTTGCCACAGCGCATTTGATTAGTGTAGTAGACTATGATCTTAACCTCAAAACCATTGTTATAAAAATATTTTAAACAAATGACTGTAAATTAATTCAAGGATAAATTAATTCCCTTACTTTTACCGACTACTGAAACTGACGTCGCTTGATCGAACCTTGCATGGCCTTTTATTCAAATTGGAAATGAAACAGATGTTTCAGGGTCGCAAATCGAACCCGGCTCAGGTGAATCTTATCTCCATACATTGTTTGTGACGCAGCACAAATGACCCGCCCACGGCTCGAATACTTGAACACTTGTACTAGTGACGGGAACGTGTTATCGACATTTAGAGCCTTTTAAGAGAAATGATTCAAACCTGGTTTTCCGCACGGATCGAGTTCGAATCTTCATAGATCTTCAAATTACATACATTCTGCCATATTTTTATTCCGCGATATATATATTGTGTAATAAGTATGTCAATTTAAGATTTTCTAACGAATTTGGGAAGTTTCAGTTCTATTTTCAAAATACAAATTCACCAATAAAAATATTCGAGAATGCAAAAAATCGTTATTATTATACAAACATATTAAAATTCAAATATCTGTGAAATATACAGTTAGTATACATAGATACGGGTTTAAGAATTGGTTTCAAAGCATTTGGTTTTGTTAACCATTTGGTTTATGTTGGGTTTAGTGTTCGATCGACTAAACAGCATAAGGGTTATAGGAAATTGTTTAAGTTGACGGTCCGTTGTTTAGCAGAATGCACCACAAAAAGGGGAAGTTTGCTTGGGCTCAAGGGTGGATGGAGTTCCTTATATTCCAAACTCATTATAATAATTCTGGATTCAAAGAATTTTGTTAGTGTAAAATTAAATTACACATGTTACATAATCACACATTAACCTAATTGCTTCATACTAATGAAGTAAAAAACGAATAAAAATTATGTCAAAATATTAACGACAGAATTTAATACCAGTTTTTTTTCAGAATAAGAAACTTATGGCATCTCATCCGCTAAGTCTGAAGTTTCGGTTGCCGTTTAATTTAGACTTCGACCTTTGTTATTCTCTAATTCAAACTTTAGCGATATTTCAAAACTGTTGAAACTGATTTCTTTAGCTCTCGTTGAATGAGTTACAAGCAAGTTCCCACCTTTTTTAAGGTTACAAATATGGGAATGCTCCAGCAACTCCGCGCTATCCCAAGGCTCGTCACTACCTTTGCTATTTATTAACATAAAAATGCTCACAGTGACAGGACTTGTATGAGTTGCTAGCAATCATCCGAGTTAAGTATTGACGCTTTGCAGAGAGTTAGATGGGTGACAGCTAGTGGCAAGCACTTGTGCGCAAGCTTCAAAATACTGAAGGATGACCATCGTTTCCTTTTGTCATACATTCAATCATTACGAAAGTACCAAAACATTATTTATATAAAGTAATTATCTTATTACTTTCTAACTACCTAGTACTGATTCCATACATTTATACCAATCTATAGAACGTCTTAACAAAAGTAAAGCGAGGTCAAGTCGCTGGTAAATATAAATAAGAGAAATTAACACCAAACTCACTTAACCCCTATGAAGGTCGCAGACGTGAAATTTTAACAATATTGACCTTGTAATGAAAGATTTTTTGGCACCTATCCAGTTCTACTGAATCACATCACTGACATGGGATGAGCGATAGGCGATATACAAATTCTACATATATACACGACAATAAGACTAATAAAATTAAAAACGATTTCTTTATTTCCTCTCACAAAGATTATAAGTGATTTAAAAAAGTATTTTTGGTTAGATTTTTGTCCTTGCTTTGTGAGAGTTTGGTGCCAGCTGTGGGTTAGAAAAAACCTGTGACAATGTGTGAGGTAGATGTCATTAACACTGCTTACCGAGTCAGAGACACAAATTTGAGTCACACACTATCGTGTAACCGATAAAGTTTTAATTTCACATCATATGATGCTGATGTTTCATAATTTTGTGTCTATGCTACATAGTACTTATAATATAATTTTTTTCTCCGTGCAGTTTGCGTCATAAAACGTAGGAGCGGTAAAGCGAGTATTTTGCTCTCTCTCCCACTCACGGGCCTTATGGGCGGGCACAGTAATGCGCATTATTGTTGTGGATAAGCGTTATTGATAGTGTATTTAGTTTTGTCATTATGTGGGATTATGATAAAAATGAAAGAAAATTAGATAAAACAACGTATTGATTAAAATAAGAATAATAATGATGATTTAAAATAAATTATTAATTGGGTATGTATGTATAAAAAAACTATAAGTACAAAAGTTTAGAATGTAAAAATTTATATTAAAAATAAATATAAATACTTATATTTAAGTTTAAATTGATCAGCAAAAAGATAATAACGATAATAACTTATATCTTAAATTAAATCTAAAAGGATTTACATTAAAATTCTATATCAAAGTCATCAGAGTCATCGTCATCCACATGAATTACGAATTCTTCTGCCAGATGAGATTTCTTCAAGTCTTCATCTTGGAGTTTTTCTGCATGCTTCATACAATCTTCCCAGTTCTTTTGCGAAACGTTCGAAATTGCTTCATGTAGTAACACTTCAACCTCTGCAATTTTAAAAGTGCTGTTTTTAGTGGCAACTTCATTTTTTGCTTGAGCCCATACCAACTCAATTGGGTTATATTGGCAATGATAAGATGGTAAGCGAATCAGTTCATGTCCTGACTCCAAAGCTGACTGATCCAATTTGTATATTTTTTCTGGTCGGTTCCGTTTCACCTGTAAATATAATGTTGTTTGCATATTCAACTAAATACTTAAAAGAAAACAAATGCAGCAAACTTTAAATAATAAAATCTGAAATACTTTTTGTAATAGTTCAGGCTTGATTTCACTATGACCAAACTCAATCCCGTGTTCCCAGAGCCACTCCTGAATGTCACTCTTTTTGTTAGTTGATGTCTGTGCCCTATTTATTTGCTGGGAATGGTAGGGTGCGTTGTCCATTATGATGCATGATGGTTCTTTAAGCCTCTGCAGCAGCTTTGTAAACCAGTCTGTGAAGCCGTCGGCATTCATTTTTGAATGGTAGTCCTCGTTCTGGGACTTCACAGCGCGGAATACCCATCTGGCTTCGGGTATAAAACCATACTTTGCGCAGACTGCATGACAAAGTGAAACAACATAATTAAATGAATATAATATTTTGTATTAAATTATTATTAAATCGTATTTCTTTCATAAAGTATGTTAGAATATTTGCAGGTTCTTGAGTTTTCTCAGGAATTGTAGCCGCGCACAAACGATGACAGTCCTTTCCATGAATTGCAGGTATTAGGTGGGGGTAATGAAGAAAAACAAATTACATAACAATATACCGCACCGCCGCCGTGCACCTGCCTTCGATGACTCATCTGTTTTTATCGATAATGGCTTTGCGCCCGCGCAACATGCTCACCGCCCTAGCCGACTTATCTATTATGGCCCAAACTGCACGGAGAAAAAAATTATACTGTAATAATATCATTATTACTTATTTAACGTTTGAAGTTAAACTAGTGTTTTTTCGCTAGCAGTGAGACAAGCTTCAAGGATTAAATTGGACAAATGTAATATTTCCTATGGGGGTAATTTTCATATGTCCTTGGAAGACTAGTGTGTTTTATATTACATGGAACATATTTGACTACTCAATAACTCCTTCTTAGGGCCATTTTGTCTAAAATGGTATTTCCGGTAACATATATATTTATTAGAACGTTTTGTTTGTTATTCTGAATCCGTTTATAAATCACGTAAGAAGACTATTTCCTACTTTATTAGATGTTGTTCGGCCAGTAAACCTTCCTGTTTGTATTTTTAATGGAATCTTATAACAAATACTGAAAGCAGACTCTGTAGCAAAGTTTCCCAATAAATGAAGTCCTATTAATTATACCAGTATTTATTATACCAGTATAATCGCAGTAGAATTTTTTTTGTTTCAATATTAAAAAATATATTATGTATTCCTAGTTAAGCTTGCGACACGCTACTGTTTTGTATGATTACGATTTATCAATGAAATGATTAGAAGAGCGCTTGGAAAAAATATAAGTAAATAATAAATATGAGGTACTAAATGAACTATATAAAATGAGAAGTAATTAGTGACAAAATTAAGAAATGAAAACTTGAAAATAAATTAAGTAAATTTTTTTTATAACTTAAACGGTTATATTGAATAAAGATAATAATGATGTAGGTAATGTACTAAAAGCTAAAAAATAATTCGGTAGGTCCTAGGTACCAGTCGTCACACCACTGTTCTCATCAACCTAGGCCATTGAACAGACAAAAAAATAATATTATTTTGTTTTCTTAATTTATTTATTGAGATTTTTACACGAAAATGCTATCCATATTTCTGACTTTTCCGATGAATTTTGCAACAATTTTATATCATACGTTTTTGCTTATTACCCTGATTATTATTAATATCTTACGTGGTATCTTCCATAAGGCACTTCATTTGTATTTATGGCGATGAATATATCTGAAAAATTTAGGTTTATGTTAGATAAATGCAGACATTTCACAGTCGAGACTAAAAGGTGGTAGCTAGCTAAGAAGTAAAAAACCGTTATCTATAATGCAATATCTTCTGAACGTATTATGTATCTGTGATAACTACTTTATACATTTCAACTTATACTTGCCCGCGTTAGCTGTCTTTCAGCGTCGAAGGCTACTAAGAAAAAAATATCGATTGTATCTATCGACACATTCCATCTCTAGTACCTGTCGTATACGTGGCATCGTTTACAACTTTGTTTCCACAAAAACGGATATACTTGACAGCGATAATAGCACCATCTGTAACAGTGTGAAATACGTGAAAACTGCCTTAGGATAAGGCCACATCTACGAAAAATACGTACCGAAGTATGGGTGTGGTTATGCGTATAATACAGTTTAAATTACTAGCAATACGATCGGTATTATCTTGCGTTTTGAGGCGTAAAGGTTAATTTGCCCAAATGTCGACAGCGACAGATTAATTAGCGGCCAATATACATTGTAAATTTGGACAGGTGAGACGAAACATTAACATAGTAAATAGAGGTTCGGTTACTTTTATGTACTTATTTGATCCATTACAAGTTTATTATTACAATACATTTAAAATTAAACAATAGCTAGTCTTATAATTCTACTGTATAGTAATCCGCGTTGTAATTTTGTCCCCGTGAAAAGTTAATTTGATAAGTTTCTCGTTTATTGGCAATCATTCACTATTTACCAGCGTGTTGTATAGAGTTCTCTCAATTCCGAAATTTATTAGTAGGACTACCAAGAAATTCATTTACGTTATTTTCATCCCTATTCTTATATAACTAGATATCATTTTCCTTGAAAGCATCAAATTAAAGACTTAGCGCTGGTACAGGATTTTCTGTTTTATAGTAATTGTCACTTAAGCTTCTTTTAGATTGATTACTTTTGAAGTTGTAAGTTGCAACCACAATATATGTGGATGTTTACAAATCTTGTGAAGTATACTGTTGGGAACATTGAGAAAATTCGTTTGTTATTCATTAACAAATTGTTATGCGTCGCTTCACACTTTGGTTGTTTTATAGTCTAATTATATACGGCAATTAAGAGCGCAATTACGATGGTGTTACTTAGAGCATCTTGGAGTAACTTTGAAGTTAAGGAGCACCTATCGTTCATAACAAAGTAACCTGCTTATAATTGTACCCTAATGTCTACAAATAAGGCAATATTGCCAGGTGATTCCTGTTAAAGTTTACCGGACTCTCTTCCAGCTTAATCTCAACTTACATAAGACGTGATGTGAAGACTAATAAAGCAAAATATGTTTTAAATTAAACTGGATCCCGCTAACAAACCCAATAATAAACAACCCCTAAAGTTCACTTATTTTTGAAAGCTCTGCTAGGTTCACTAGCACATACTACATTACAAGCGATAAGCTATATTTTATATTTATATTGTAAATTTATAAATGAATCGCTCTGGTATGATAGTTTTTTTTCTGTTAATAGCCGACAAACGAGCAGACGAGCCACCTGAGTGTAAGTGGTCACCGTCGCCCATGCACATAGGTAAGACCAAAGGTATCACTGATGGGTTGTCGGCCAGGAAAGGAGAATAAGATAAGAAAGATGGTACTGAGTCTCACGCCCCCAGCCGGAACACCACGAGTCGTTTGGCGGTTGTCTCAAGCAAGAGGGTGGTGGCTAGCCAGGCAGGCTTCACGGAAGGATAATAATACCAGTAAAAATATCAATGACTTAATAATAATGCTGATAATATAATCCTAACGCGAAGCCCTACTACCAAGCAGGCTGGATTCTGTCGCCTCTTACGACACCCTGTTCTGACAATACGGCCGAAAAGTTACATAGGATTATGTAAGATTTCCTATATTTTAATTTTATTAGTTTTTCGGATAATCCTACATAAATCATGGTGATGGTACGGATATCCGGAACCAGAAAAAGAGTAGACAGGTGACGTAACAATTAGTAGTCAGTGAATATACACATAACTGCAACGTCAAAAAGTCACCAACTCGTTTCTGGATAAAATGGAAACAGTAAACCTGTTTTACAATCGGCTCTCTAACACTGCAAATAAGTACTCCATGACTGATTTTAATCTTACTAAAGTGAGGGTCAGCGCGACCAACAGGTAAAAATTCCTATCACAGTTACGCTGTTAGTGATACGATTAAGTTGGGTGGTAGGAATCAAGAACAGAAGGAGCTCCTTCTTCGTATCCTTGCATCCTTCGTCATCCTTGCATCGTGGTTAAAAACATACTTTAATTTTTTTTCGTTTCTCGTTAAAAGCCCACATCGAGACATCTGCCTTAGCTACGCTCACGCATCCGCGGTTTATTTACCAGAATTGTGAGCAAACAAATTCCAAACAAACAGTAAAAATCAAGTAACAAATTATCTTTTTAGAAATAATTTGCCGCGCAGCTTATCAATAAGCAGGAACAGCCTGGCTGGCAGGCTGGAGCGTCGGTATATAGCTCGAAGTTTCGTCATATTGGCCTTCCAATCATGACCCTGGTTGTATACGGCGAGTACGATATAACAAATCAACAGACTATGACGAGACGTAGTACTTCTTAGTTTTTTTTTGAGGTACTTAACGCTGGCAACGTGCGCCCTTGTTTCAAAACTGAATGCGCTCAAGCTGAGAGAAATTTAGAATATTTATGGTGGGTATCGAAATCGCAATTTAACCGGGTTAGGTTAAAGGCTTTCTTCTTAGACTTGGCGGCTGCCAAATTTTACAAAAAGACACCGCAGAGAATTAATACTGACCGCATTAAATATATCGACGCAAATCTCTCTGACCAGCCATCTAGAAGTTGGGCTTTTTGGTCTCATTTTTGGTATTATGGATCTTACATTGAACTCGCTCCTCATGATATATCTAGGATGGAGTAATCTCATAAGTAACCGACAGTACGGGTTCTGCCGAAGTCGGTTGACTGTATTTCTTGCTTATGAAACTCATATCTGGGGCGAAGCCCTCAAGAAAAATGTGGAGGCGTTCCCCGTATTCCTTGACAAATCGAAAGTCTTTCGCAGGGTCTAGTACGCTAGTCTTGTGTGTAAGCTTCCAGCTTATGGAATATCCCCTGGTCTGATCGGCTGGATAGAGACTTCGTTTTATCCTACGCAGTAATTATAGTCCTATTGGCTCCTAAACCTCACTATAGACTTCAAATTATGAAGCAGGACCAATTCTCCGTTGGAATAGTTAAACAAACTAATACCATAGTTGCCTTAAATAACTTGTAAAGTTCCTATCTTCCTATAACTATAACACAAATCGATACGATGTTCCTAGTAACATAATATAATTATACTATTATTTACCAATACTAACAGTAAGGGAACTAACTATTACCTAAATTAATTTGTCGTTTTTGTTGAGACGTGTTCGGTTACGGACAAGCTATGTGTTAAAGTATAGCTTGTAGGTAAAGCATAGTATACATGAATGTATATTACGACAACAGCGCCTGGAAATAATAGTGCCGCAACCGCAATGAATCCGTGCTGATTACAACTTACTTTGTAATTTTTATATGTTGATTTAGGATATGTCCTGAGAAGTTTCTTTCGGCTTTTATAAGGGTTGATAGTCTTCAATAATATTATCAAGAGAACCTGCGAATTTTGTGAGTTAAGTATATGTGGAAGGTAATCTTTGTACCACGGCACCGATTTGGATAATTGCATTTTTGAAAAGTACCTTATTCAGTATGGTCTTATGTTAAGGCTGTTTATCAAATATATGTGTATGTAGACGCAATATCTAGACAAAAACAAGGAAATCTCCTTCTTATAACTTTGATATTATTTTCACTACAGGGTATGTTTAGGTTATGCTAAGAACTATGGGTATTGCTGTTGGCGTGTATATAAATAAATAAATAAAATAAATTTTTAGTTTAAGGAAGGGCATTGAGGTTTTACCTACATATATACTGATAATAAAATTGTAACGGGCCGAATTTGCACATCGAATTATTTTTTTGAAATTATAATTTAAGTACATTTGTCATCGACATAGGGAACTAATATTTTTTTATCTGTCTGCCTGGACAGTTATAACACCAAAACCACTGAACAAGAATAACATAATTATTTTTATATTTGGAACATTATGGATTAAAGTCTATCAAATAGTATACTTTTCATCATCGGAAATGGATTTATACCGGCAAAATTTTCCGAAAATAGCGCAGGCGAGTCACTAGTTTCATCTTTCATAACATTATTTTGTATCATGTGACCACCCTGCAGAGATGACGCAATATAAATATAGACCACGTCAGATTTAATTCCGGCATTAATATTTGTGAATTGTTGTAATGTTCTAAATAATAATATATTTCTTTGCCTACCCTCATTCAAATTGAAACATCTGCTATGTCGTCGGTAACTACTTTACCACATTTTCGTTTCTACTAAACCATGTTATGTACATCAAACGATTAGTTTGACCAATGTTCAGAACATTAGTTAAAGACAAATATCATCATCGGGTTTTGCAGTACAGAAGACCTTAATATAAAAGCAAAATAGCTTTAAACCTTTATCAGTCAACTCACGTTTTCCTCGTGACTTGAAAGTGACGTCATGTACATATTGCGGGTAACAACTAAAGCGTGTCTCGTTTACATTGCCGTTATTAAATTATTTAAAAAAAATTGTGCGGGTTTAAAGTTTAGTTTACTTTAAAAACTCACGTAAATGTCAACTTTAATTATTATTGATTATTTGTAACGTAATAAAAAAAATAGGTTCTCATTTCGCCTGTATTTTTTTGTGTTTGTTATCTCAGAACTTTGTAATTTTTTTACCGATTTGGAAAATTCCTTTTTTATTGAGAGGGTATTCTTCACATTTGGTCTTACTTATATTTGAAGATAATATACCAACTCTAAGAATGGAAAATAGGAGATAAAACAAAAAAAACCTTTTTCAAATAGTAATCGCTTTTTTTGTTAAAATATTTGTTCGTAGTCCTCTCCTTTTGTACATGATTGCATCAATATATACTCTTCGATGACGTTAGTATTATTGTTTTAATTTTTTAAACCGAGCCATTTGTCATTTTGATTTTTTAATGGAACAATATTTTTTAATTTGTATTTTAAGGAGGTACAAGACTTAAAACTACTTCTTTCAGCTTAATTCGAAAGTTTTTGATACAAGCAAGCTATCTTGTCAAGTTTTTGATTATCTTCAACTTTAATGAAATTCAACGTCTACCGAAATTAATGAACTCAGTAACCTAATGTTTTTAAATAATTAAATAGGTATGCCCTAATTATTAAAGTAGGTAGCAGGAGTTTATGTTATCTTTAAAATAACATTATTTCCAAAATAAACCCCAGTAGTTACAATTCAACCCAATTAATTCCAAGAACTTGCGAACGCAGAATTTCTCCATTAAATTACAAACAAAATTTTCCGAAAAATATTAATGCGAGGATCCTTCCAACTTTCGTAAGATTAAGCGAAAGTTCAATAATTAAGGAGTTTTATTAAAAGTCTTGAGTCAACTTTGGGGTTTTGGATGCGGCTAAGTCATTTTAGATGTCGTTGTAACACTTGGATGGGTTTTATTTTGTTAAAAGGTTTGCCGATTATCGGTCTTTGTAATCGAGGAAGAACAACCGTTTACTACTCTTTTATTATATTTCCTTGCTTTTTTAAATAAAGTAACATAAGACGCACTTGGTCAGTGATCAGAACGCTTCGCATGTGGATCGAAAACTAGACGTCAATGAATTATTGCTCACCAAATATAAAACGTTATAGCCTCTACAATCGGGCTCTAAATAATTATGTATAAATCAGAACATCATCACTGTCACAAACCATAATTGTTTCACCGATGACCTCAAGTATCCTTAAAATATAAGCAGTACAGACTACCTCTACCAAACTCGCCAAGTGCGGACTGGTTAAAACTTTATATACCTTTAACAGCATAATAGAGAAATCTTTTAGTATTCACCGAGGTGGGCGGTGTCTTAAAACAACTATTTACATAACTAAAAAAAAAGAATTATGTAATTAGTTAATAAACGAGTAGACGAGCCACCTGATGGTAACACCAAAGGTGTTACGGACGCGTTACCGACCAAATACGAGGGGGAGACCTGTATTATTGGCTCTCCGATACTGCAATTGAAATACGTTATTTATGATCCGTTCAAGACTGATGTTTATTCATACCACTGGGATACCATTACTTAAATCATAGATAAGTATGAATATTAATTCTGCTCTATAAAATTATAAACACACTCTTGTATCCCCGCACTATAATAAATACCTTTTCTTGCGGGTCGTAGCATAAAGTTACAAAATTGAGACATTATAAATAACCAGGTTTCAAGGTTATGCTTATTCTTTGAAATATGAATGTCATATAAATATATTTAATAGTATCGGTAAGTGAATACCTGTAAAGAGCAGATTTATAAAGTTTACATGAGATTAACACATTACATATATTGTTTGATCAAGAAGTATCAGCCAATTTGCAAAATTACGTATAGTATGGAACATAAAAATAAAATAATGGGGGTATAAAATACGCCCTTTAGATTCACAACTGTCAGTGTAACTAAACTTGAAAATTGCGTAATATATTTTCGCCTGGCAAGCACTTGATTTAATTTATTACTCTTCAGTGCGGCATAATATACAATGATAACAAATAATTATAAGCACACGTCATTTTAGAAGAACTAAAGGTTCCAAAATTATATTTCGGGTGAGAGTATCCTGGGGCGAGATACCAATGCCATCGCTTTGACGCAATCGAAGATGATTGAGGTACAGCGGAAGCCCACATAACACGACACAATATGGCTCTGTGCCTGAATCTAAACTAATTATAAGTCATGAAACCGATATTTTACTATGGGCCTGCATGTCATGCGATTCCACGACACGCTATTGTATCTATAGCAATAAAATTATTTTTATACTTGAGGTCCTTATGTCATCGATGACTAGTCTCGAGGGCTCTAGGGAGTACACTCGTTTGCCCACATAATTAAGTATACACCTAAATGGCTTTTTAACTGCACATAAGTACCTGTATAATTCTTAATAAAAAAATTAAAACTAAAGATAAAACACATATTATGTATGCACCCCACTGTGTATTCTATGTATGCACATATGTATGTATAGTAGTTTCTTTTCTTCCTTTAACTTGATTAAATTCAACGCACATTATGTATAACTATTACATGCCGCTTATATTAGAGAATTGATAACAATTATTTATCACAGCTAACTGTTTTTAATTTATTTTAAATAATTATTGACCTTATTTTATATTTACTATTTTTATAAAAAGCAACTGACATATTATCTTTGTTTGACTAACATTATGTTATAGTATCTATGATGACGGTTAAAGATAGGTGACAACTGACAGTATTTCAATAGACAATTGTGTCAAATCAAAAATGTCATAATGTAGTTTACGAATCGGTAGATATTGTTTTGTTTTGCATCGACTTGTTTTATTAATTTTTTAAAATTTTCATGAGATGGAAAGTTTTGGCGACATTTATAAAACAATCTGTCGAGTTTGTTTACTCCGTGGTGACCGCGAAAGCATGGTGTCCCTTATTGATAATAAAAGTAAGGACGGCTTGAGTTGTTACGGCAAAGCGGTGAAAACATTTGCGCAAATAACTATAGAAAAAGAAGAGTGGTTACCAAAAACTATGTGTGCCAAGTGTTTATTATTGTTAAAACAAGCAATTTCCTTTAAATTTACAATCGAATCAAGTGATAAACTGTTAAGAAATATGCTAAAAAGTGTCCGGTCAGACATGGAAGTTTTTAAGGAGAAAATTGTAGAGTTTATAATGTATAGACAAATATTTACCATAGAATCATTCGTAAAGCTTTCTAAATATGATGAGAAGCTTACTGTACAAGATAAGGAGGGAAAACTTGATAATTTAGCGTCAGAATTTGATAGTGATCACTTCAATATTCCAACAGTGGATGATGATGTTCCTGACCAAACATTAAGTTCAAAAGGTGACGATGATAATGAAAGATTATTAGAGCAATTGGAAAGATTAATAGAGTCAAATACATCTTATATTGATTCTGATTTTAAGCGAGTGAAAAGGAAACAAAGAATTCTTAAGAAAAAGCAATGTAATCCAAAAGCTGTTAAAAAGACCGAGAAGTTAGTATGCCCCATATGTGAAAAAGTAATGGCTAATCGACATACATATGATTGTCATATGCAAAGACATAATGGCTTCAGGTAATTTTGATTTATATAATAATAATCTAGACCAGGGCTTCCCAACCTTTTTTTGATTCTGTACCCCTTAGTAAAATTTTTCATCTATGAATACTCCTCCCGTGATAACTCTTTACCTACTCTTAAAAATTTGTCTTGTTTCCCTTAAGGTCATGTACCTCAATAAGTTATTAGTTATAAGGTTCATTTTAAACTACATATTGTACACATAATACATTATAATAATGTTTATATAAATTAACTGTTTAACTTCTCAACATTTCTGCTATTACCAATATAATTTTCACTTACCCTCACAAATTGGAACAAATTGGAAATTGCTGGTGTAGACAATGAATTAACAGGGCTTAATTCATATGCTAAATTTTGTTTTTCAATTTTAGTATAGATTTTACTATTATTTTTTGGAATTTGTGCTTCTCTGTCACTCAGGGCTGGCTGGCTGCTTATCTGCATCCTTATTGAGTGGAAACACTAAAGATATTTTTGAAATGTTTTATTTACTTGTTACTCATAGCATTCATTATAATTTAGGTTAGGTTTTATCCCCAGAATAGATTTGGTTCCATAGAATAGGAGATTAAATTTTGTATGAAAATTCTGTTAAGGTTATTAAATAATAATGTTTTGGTATAATTTTGTAATAGTTATGATACACAATTGTGTTTCTTATTCCTTGAATATTGTCAGTCTGTCGAAAAAATATAATCTGGGAAAATGCTCACTATTGTGTTGTCGGTGGTATTGCCAAGCAACGTCTGTAATGTACCCCTAATAACTTACATAGGGTATTTAATATTTTTTTGGACACTAATGTTAGCCTCATCAATCACCTGACATATAATACAGCTTTAACATTTTTAATATAGCCGATAACTTCATGTTTGGTATTTTCTCTTGCATAGCGAGACCAGACTAACTTCTTGCATGCATTTCTTTAGGTTAGGTTAGGTTAAGTTAGGTTAAATTTTCTAATTTTAGGCATATTAGAAATTAAATGTCACTTGCTTTCGTAGAGGAAAGTATTATGAAGAACCATATAATTTATTATCTACATAGTGAAGAGATACACAAGCTGAGCAAAAGGACTGTTAGAAGATGTGATTACAATGCCTTTTTACTGTTTTGTGTAATCAGTAAAGTTTTGTATTAGTTGGCTTGATTAAAACAATGTGATTTACAATTTTGATACATAATTATTTTTTATACTATATATATTTAAGTAAAAAGTATATGGGGTGGCCACACACAAAAGGTTGCACCGGAGCAGAGCATTGGACTAAAATGTTTATTTATATTACAATGGGGTTCGCTTGGAAAAAGTAAACCGCATGAAATTTTAATAACAAATATTTATTCGTATCTAAAAACAATACTGCCAAACATTTTGATTAATTTTTAGATGAATTTATAAGTACAGCCAAAAATTTATATCTATATTAATAATTTTAAATTATGACAAATTATTGTC
The DNA here is from genome assembly GCA_003671415.1 of Megathymus violae. Classification (NCBI taxonomy): domain Eukaryota; kingdom Metazoa; phylum Arthropoda; class Insecta; order Lepidoptera; family Hesperiidae; genus Megathymus; species Megathymus violae. The sequence goes on along the minus strand of PDGT01000095.1, from coordinate 1,050,753 downwards.
AACAAAGTTTAAAACAAGTAAATTTCGGGCGCCTGGATGGCCTAATCCATCCTATGTAAAAATAAAGTTGGATGAAATTCCAATAAAAAATATTTACCAACAGTAACAGACTTAAGATTAACTAGAATTAAATAACGTAGTCTTAAATTAAATCGTAAACGTTGAATTAAGTTGAATGCCCAGTTCTTCAGTTTGTAAGAAAATAAAACTACATACCAGAACGTAGCACTCCAAAAATTTTGAGATTTTAAACAAACATGAAAATAAAAGGCGAGTGCGGTGCCCTAGTGCACGTTGTAGGTACCGGCAATCCGTTGTTTCAAAAAGAAGGTAGGTAGGAATAACGCAGCATAATGGCGTCGACATGATCCATTGTAGTGTTTAAAAAGTAATTTTATCGAAAACAATACATTTTTGAAAGTTTATTCAAAATTGAAAAAATTTAAAAATTAAAAAAAAACCCTGTCGACAAAAGAGAAAACACAACGTTAATTTCTAAACCGAGTTATCACCTAATTCCAAATTCAAAATTACGAAATTTGTCGATGCAACTTACCCGGGAAATCCGGTGTTTTTTTACAAAATATTCCATTAATTACAACAAAAGATACTCAGTTGGAATCTTGTAAGAATATAAACACTACATGAAATGTAAATTCGAACTGGAAATTGAATTCGTGACGAAATATTTTTACGAAACTTACCATGAGGCAAAGTTAATCGCTCATTATATGTCGCTCCCACGACACCGGGTACCCTTTGAAGGTTTCCGCCTCGTCAACAAAAAAAGGTTAGGTTAGGTTAGGTTGTCCGCACTTGCTAACTATTAAATTTTTGCTGCGGTGGCGTTAATATGTAAGTACGTTTTTTTATGTTTTATTGTTTTTATGTTTGGCATTTTTATGTTTGGCAGCTCTTAATACTGTTCATACCATTGCAAGCACGTTTCAATACCTAGACGCAAATAACTTGACAGAAATAATATTTGTTATCTATTTATTTTATTAATTTATTAAGTTTACTAACGGTTGTTACATTTTTATTAACTCTATGATAATACTAGCCTTGCAAATCTATACTAATAATAAAATTCCAACTGATCGCTTTCTGTACATGAACGATATACGAGAAACAACATTATTACGGGCCTTTATTAACGCAATAAAACCCAAAACAATAGTTGTTACAATTTTTGTCTGTTTGTCTGTGCGTTTGTTCTCGCTAATCTCAGAAACCGCTTAACCGATTTCGTTCTGGTTTCCACTAATGTATTGCAGTAAGCGTCACTTACTACTTAAAGTTTGTTTCATTGCAATCCGTCCATAAATAAAAAAGTTATGCATTAGTATATGTATTTCTAATTCACGGAACGAAAAACCCAGAAAAATGCAGGTGTTATCTTTAAGCGTAAGGTAATTTTTCCAAAGCGAAGCGAGGGCGTTTGCTAGTAAACAATAAATGCCACCAAACCACTTAATGGTAAACATCACACGCAACATAGAAGCAATCATACGAGCACATACAGCATTTGTAAACAAAATTAACAGGTTTTAATTTAGCTTGGTTTGTAGTAAAATAAATAGTAAAATTCAAAGACAAAATAAAAGGCACAGTAAAGAAAACATCAAATGTAAAAAGTGTGGGTATAGAAAGAAAATAATAAAACAATATAAACACAGGCAAATAATATATCAAGTACAGATACCTAAATGTCAAAAGAGATAATTGAAATTATAACCCACGTTTATAGTCCCTCATTAGGCAGTAGGTACAAAGGTTGTAAAATTACAAAGATTTTAGCAATACTTGCTTTTGAGCTTACTTTTTGTCCTCAGGTATATTTGCGAACATTGCGGGAAAGGTTTTCCTATCCTACACGAGTTGCAAGTCCACCAAGTTTGCAAGCACGGTACTGGCCCATTTCTCCAGTGTCAGCATTGTCCCTTTAAAGCACCTAGAAAGTTCGATCTAATTGAGCACGAAAGACTCCACACGGGAGAAAGGCCATTCGCGTGCGAAAAATGCGGCTTAACCTTTAGAAGACGAGGCATTTGGAAAAAGCATCTATTACATCATTCCGAGAAAACTGTTCAATGCAATCAGTGTCCTAGAAAGTTCTATCAAAGAAGCGAGATGTTAGCACATTGTAATAATGTTCACGATCGAGTTTACATGTATTCCTGTAGCAAATGTTGTGCCACATACGCGAAAACCTCAACGGTCAGGCGGCATATGACGGAGAAACATGGTATTCCTCGGGAAATGCAGGGAAAAGTGTTGAGGATTAATAAAGGCAGCAGTGTCCATGAGCAGTGATCCGATTATTTAAATAAATTTTTGCAGTATTCGAAAACTTCTTGTATTTGATTATGAACTTGTAGTATGGTCATGTTTGATTGATCGCTACACATGTTTTTCTTTGTTATTCCAAACTGAAAGACTCACTGATGTAATAAGGGTGAACTTAATATCCATTCGCATTCTCTTTAGGACAGCCTTATTTATATGTTGAGAATACAAAAAAAATACAGGTACACGAAATTAGAACCTCCTCCTGTTTTGAAGTCGGTAAAAGTCAGGATTAGATACGTTCTCATGATATTCTTTCTATTTATAAATTTAGACAATATAAATATTTACAAGTAACTATAAAAATATATTCAAACTCACTATTAACAATGACTACTATACTAAGCACACATTTATCGTACAGATGTTTTATATACTACTCTTTTAGCAATATTGTAAAACTTCATATCAATGGAATTTTGATAAGTTCTTTGAAGTGTTAATTTACGGCACGTTGTAAGTATCAGTTATTGCAGTTAGACAGCAGTGCTTAATCTGTGACGGAGGCCTTCCTATCATCTTCCTACAGTCAACCATAACATGTCTTAGTGTTTTGGTTGTGATATTGGTAGACATGAGCAGCAGTGACCACTAGACATTAAGTATTAGATGGACCATCTACTGGATATTAAGATTAAAAATATCCCTAACTCCCCAATAACGGACATTTATGTAGTAAGGTTACGTACCTTGATACAGTTTTTGTCACATTTACTTCGATTTAAATTTGTCCCTGAAAATCGAGCTTGGAACGTTGTTGAACGTCGTTTTCATCAATATTCATGTACCGGTAATTACAGCCCCGAAGCCTCTTAATCTAAAGGCCGGATGCGTGTAGTGTTTGCAAAGCTCCTTGGCGAGCATAGACTAGACTGGGGTTGATGTGTGACAAACAAACGACTATAAATTTGTAACTAGAAACGAAGCACTCGTAGCCGTCAGACATTCGCCAATCTTCAGTTAATGACCCGAGAGCAATATGAGCGGTATGTAAGACGATAACCATAACAGCGATGTCCATAACAACCGGGACCGTCAGTCACCAACGGATGGTAGTTATCATTATAGTGGTTAAGCAATTTAATTATGTAACGGGTACTCACGATACGTTTTATTTTTTGCCAATATTTCGATCCAGACATTAGTTTAAAATCATGGTTGAGCCATCTAGGAGGCCTCCAAGTTGCATAAAAACATCTGAATCTCTTGCTAAATATTAATCCGATATTATAATAGGCAATAAACTTACAGCAACAGAGTTAACTCCGACGAGTTGAGTTGAGAGTTGGAGTGAGTTTCCACTAGCTAGGCAGGTGAAGAAACTGACCATTCCGAGAATACATGTCTTCCGAATTAAGCTGGGTGCTTGAACCTAAACTAGAGAGACTATCAAAAGATGAGACCTATGGCCAATGCCTCCATCATTCAGCTGATAACAGGCTTCAATATGATGATTTTGTTGCAAACGAGGATCTGTTTTTATACGTAGATTAGAGATTTGTGGAATGTACTAGTTTAAGAAAAAAGCTCTGAACATCCCAAAAATAAAAATAAGGAAAAAAATATTTTGTAAAGTATTTAATTTAGCCGCGTGTTACCAGTTTGTAAATTCAGACGTAGTTCCGGCGCCGGTAATTACTGAAGCTCTTACAAGCCGGAAACTGCTGCTTACGAAGCTCCTCGGGAATGGGGTAATAATATAAAGAGGAAATCGCCGAAATTATTGGCCTGTTCTAGTGCGAAGGACTGTAGAGGACTTGAGTACCCAATATTTAATATGTATGCAAGACTTTTATTGTTATTTATTATTTAACTTGTCAAAATAAGGTACGGTAGGTACCAAAATAGCTGGAATAACTGCTACTGATATTAAAAGATACAGACTATTGATACTAGAACAAAAAGGCGTGAATAATACGTGTACTATTGACATTGACATTTTTGAAAAGCGGCGGGAGTGTTTAAGTGTAACTTTAATAAATTTTGGGCCACATTAGCTTTGACCTAAATATTTGAAAATCCAGGAAAATTTGCGCGTAATACAATATTGTAACCGTGAACGGAAGTATAATATAGTTTCAAATATAAGGTTTAATGCCATGAGTATCCACAGTGTTATTTACCTACAGAATACTTAGCTGAACCATTGTCTCAATAAAAAAAGTAAAAGACATACGACACTAGTGACAACGTAAATTTACCTCAGTGAACCTTCAAATAAAACAATACTGCGGAGCCCGCTCCAGTGACGGATAGCATATTTATCGATATTAGACATCAATTTAAAAGCGAAGTAAAAAGTTCTCAATATTTTTTTGTATCGTAAATCAACATTGAATTTTAAACGAAATATATTGTATGTCACTGTGTGTCGGTATGATACATACACTTATATACGGGTAGGTATGTACATATATACCTACATTTTAATTACTACTTACATTCACATGATAAAATAATTAATATTATATTTAAAATTAATTCTTATTAAATTAGTATTAATTTATTTTGCAACAATCCGCAAACACAATGTATGATGGTATATATTTATATACATGTATGACCATATACTATCATACATTGTGTTTGCGGATTGTTGCAAAGTAAATTAATACTAATTTAATAACAATGAATTACCGCAAAGTAACTCCTGATACTATCAACTATATAAAATGCATTCTTTGCAGTAGGTATCTACTCGTTTATTCACTCGTTTCGTTCATTTTACATTTCCTCTTGTCGTGTAATACCATGTTTTTTGTCTAAACAATTTTTTTTATAACGATACTAAGACGGAGTCGTTTTACATTATTAAAATTTAGTTACTCACACACACAAATAGTTACGTTTTCGAACTATATCTATATATGCAAGACTTTTCAATTTTATTTTATTTTATCTGTCTAAAGTGGTTGATTGTGTACGAAACACTACTTCTTTAGCTTAATCATGACGTCAAGTACACGTGTCTGAGTTTGGTTGCGTCCTATTTGAAAGGCAGGATTCAATGTGTTAGTATAAATAATGCCAAAATCATTGACATCATCAATTGTAATATTTGCACCACAGGGCTCGATTCTAGGTCTATCCTTCTTCTAGTTCCTATTAACATTAATAAATATTGACGATGTGAACACGTACCACATTGATTTATTATAAATAATTTAGTTTTAATTAGTAAAAAATCTAAGTGTGTTGAATTTGCTCTATCAAATGTATAGAAAGTAAAAAAAACACGTTAAATTAAATAATGAAATGAAACATTAACTATCAATGATCCAGTTTTTTTAAGTGTCACATTATATGGTAATGAGGCGCCCATATACCAGTTCGCGCTGGTACACTGAGTAGGGCTGTGTACGCTATTAGAAAGATACGATTGTTTACGGATGTAGAAACAGCTAGACTTGTTTAATTTGCCTACCTCTAAGTCTTATGTATTATCTCTTTGTATCACGGAAAAGAGCAATTAGAGCTATATATATTAAAGAAATAGCTATACTCACCGTAATCTGTCAATATATTTATAGCCGTTTAGTTTTTATTTGAAAAAAATTAAATGCGCAGAATAAGCAGAAAAATTATGCACACAATCCTAAAACAAGAAATATGCTTAATTTGATTACGTCTTCATATTGCCTTCAAAAGATTCAGCGTTGTTTTTTTTGTGCATAATAATAAAATTAAATTAATCACTCATCTTAAAACTATGGTACATAGGTACTACTTATTCCGTATCCAGAAGATCTTGGATTTAAACTTTTGTACGGAAAGCAAATTTAGCGTGCATACGATCAGAATAAAATTATATTATGTGTATACATGTGATTTTTATTTAGTTTACCAAGTTGAACATCGCAAAATATTGAAAAAAAATATAAAATATTAAATTACTCGAAAGTTTTTGATATTTGAATAGGGGTTATACGAGGTAATTTGATTGCAAACGACCTCCCTTACATCTCCCTAACGGGTTACCAACATATTTCCAGTAATAATAATGTATATGAATGACAATGACGCCTGGACATAACAGTCGCGACACTAGTTTCACGCAGTGTGAAAACTTACTTTGTAATTGCCATAATGTTGTTTTGAAAGATATGTTGAGGCATTTCTTTCGCTGTTTCTTCTCCTCAGTATTAAAGCACTTTTTCGAAACGATAGTAAAAGCAAAAAATTATGTGCATTGAAATTAATAATTCATAATGCTAACAAATATATCTACAAATAAATTTATTTTCTAAACACTTTTATGACGCGACTTATAGGTCTCAAATTTATGAAAAAGAAAGAGAATATTTGTCCTATAGAACGAATAATTTGTAGGTAAAGCTAAACGAAAATACGAAATTTTTAAAATCCGATAGGAAGAAAAAATACAAGTAATTCCATGCGAGACCAATTCGGACTAGTCTGATTTTAAGCTTTTTTTATCCCTTTCTAGTACTATATCGTATAAACACTTTATGAAATGGACCGAATGATCTCATTTCCAACGCAAATAAAATATAATATTGAAAAGTAACGGTATTTACACAAGTTAATGATTCAATACAAATTTTAATTGGGAACCAAGTTATTTACTTACAGGGCTTTAAAAATATATCTACTAAATCTGTCAGAAAAATATTAGGGGAAAAATGAAATACGTATATGAAATTTGAAACATGAAGAGTAAAACATATTTTGTTTACTTATCAGCGGCTTCAAAGTAAAAAGTGTCAGGTACACATTTTAAAACTTTTGTATGGAGCAAAAAAATTCTGTGTAATTAATTTGATTGTAACGTATGTAGATGTATTAATTTTGAACACGGAATCCTTCGCAGATATCTGAATACACTGTGAACACTGTGTTCCCTTTACGTTTTTTATATGTAAGCCTTTATTAGTGTTCATTCGTTTTAGCCACTTTCATTATCTATTATTGATTTTAAGTATTTTAGTAGAAAAAAATTGTAATAACGAGTACGCGAGAAGTTTATGTCAATTACCCATTATATATTAATACTCCGAATACCATTATTATATTGTGTTTAAATAAATAACCCTTATTATTTTGCTAACTTTGCGGTTTTGTTAGTAATCTCTCTACCAAAAAGTCCCATCATCTGCCTGCTGCGTTGAGTTTATCTGTAGCAAGTTTTTGGGAGTCAATTTTGTTTTTAGAAAAAGTTTATATACATATAAACTATATCTTAACATTGATAAGTATTTATCCGTGTTCAATTTATATATTTATTAGAAAATGTTATGTAAGACAAATTATAAAGAAATTGAAGCAAGAAAAGAGGAATAAATGATGACAATAAGAAAAGGTTTGTTTTTGTGTTCAATGTCTTTTTACGAACTTAATGAAGTCAAAGACTCAAGTTTAGTCCTGTTTTGATTGCGGTGGCCATTCTTTTCTTTCATGTCTTCGTAGGTTAGCTTTCCGATTGAAACGAGAAGCTGAAATAACATCGAACACCTGTCAAAGCTGCTCTGTACGCGACGTAACACATTTCTTTTTTTAAGTTCAGAGCCTATAGAACACGTAAATTTGAGTCTTTGTATTATCTAATCCTATATACAACTTTCAATCGGTAAAAACAGTTTTTGACTATGTTTACAATATGATTTTTAAAGCGCAGTGCGTCACCATCAACATTGCTAAGTTTCGGGTCTCGACCAATAAATAATTTAGGTTTTACAGCTTCACTTTTTTTATTTGTTCTGGAGTACCGATTAATATATATTTAGATTTGAGGGGATTTAATACAAGAGAATTATTTTCAGACCAATCCAAATACGCTTTAGACCCACACTGAGCTTTTTTATTGCAAATTGTGCCTCTGATGGCCTAAAAGGTATATATAAAAGGTCACATAAGAGAGGGAATTAAGCCTATAAAGGCTTAATGGTTGAGCATTGCTTAAGATCTTGAGTGCAGTCTTGCTCTGTAACAACATTTTTGAAGCGTCTCTGGAAGTAGCTGTCAAACAATCTCACCGCATCAATGCTTAGGCTGTAATATGACAATTTAGATATAAAAAGAGGAATATTAAGACAATCAAAGCAACGCCAGTAATCAAGCAGTACTTAAATGATTCTGTCCCTTATATCCTGTGCGGAGAGTATATCATAAACAACTTTCATTAACGACGTTGTAGTACCTTACTTCTGTTTTGCTTCTAGTCAGACTGAGTAACCCATAAGATTTTATTATTATCTAAATAATCCTTCAGCTGGTTACATGCGATGTTTGCCAAGATTTTTGAAGTATTAGGTAATATGCCAATGGACCTGAGAATATCTATAGGGTTGCCAAAAAACAGGAAAGGTACTAATTTTAAATAAAATGTTTACCATTGCTGTTAGTACATCACATCTACCAGGTGTATTTAAACATGACTATTTATTACATCTGGGTCGCACAATCCAAGGGGAAGGTAAATGCGGCCCTTTTTACTTTTAAATTTGCTATACTGGTTAAGATGTTACAAAATTATGCTGGGTTTTGATATATTAGAATTAACGTACTAAGTGAAATATCCTTCTTTTTCTAATTTTAATGCCATATTAACTGATGTTTTACAGCTTATAATAAGCTTTATGCTCATCTGAATTATTAATAGGTAATGAAAAAAAATCGGAGGAAATACAAAGTAGTTTATAGGCGGTAAAAAAATAACATATAAGCAATAACTAAGTAATGTGTATTTAAGTTCTCAAGTTAAATAAAAACAATTATATAGGGCAGCACACAACAATGCCGTTATGTAACGTGCTAACTGGTTACAATAGAAAACTCGTTGGGTACACAAAAAAAGGAATACGGATTAATATAAGTGATGACTTTCACTTTAGTGCTTTCATTTTTATAACTAGAAAATTTAAAAACAGAAAAATTACACTTAGTCCGTTACGATTTTTTTTCGTTATTTAGAAATATCTTGACCTAGAAGGATTATTCGTAATTTGTAAGGTATCGTTATTTGTTGTTTCGGTTATTTTATAAACATTTAATGTCATCTGTGGTCATTTCACTTCAATTTGACATAGTCTGTGAAATTATATCACAGGGTACTTATCTCTCGCCTATTAATATATTTCTATACGTTACAGATGCATAATGGTTGAAGTTAGAATTAATAATAAAACAAATTTAAATATTTTTTTTAATTTTACTTCTCAAACGTGGTGCATTTGAGTAAAATAACTAATTTAACTTAATAATTTACTTTATTTAATTCAGTTTAGTAATTTATTTTATAAAAAAGTAAAGACCTCTATGATAATCTGTGATGACATTTCTTGTTTGTGTATATCTGTTATGTTCATCGCTTAAGGAAAGGACTGACTTGACTACTTTTCGATTAGAATTTAAGATGACAGGACGTTAAAATATTGTTCTCGAGATATATTTTTTTATCGTGAGCTATCTGGCCCGATTATTTCATTAAATGTAATTGTTTCTTATTTAAAATGTCTGCGGACACAGTAATGTCGCAGCATATGTCTCTTTTCCGGTAAGTCACAAATATTTTCTGGCCACACTTAGTCTTCTATGACAAGTCAGCCCAGTATTTTTAAAAAAAAACGTGGATTATTCCAGATTTGGCTCGGGAGCGGTTATGCTATAATGCCGCCGCATTTATTTAATTAAGGAAGGCACGTTTATCGCGGTAAGCTTCATAACTCATAAAAATATTTCTAAAATTTCCTGAAATGATGACAGACGATAATGGAAGTTATTTGTTTCAGCCTTTCTTTCTTTCTTTTCTTTGCTCGCATGCCGACATTTTGCGGCTTATTTTTGATTTCTTTCCGGCCTTTAACTTTAAATTATCATTGGTTTGTGTAAAGGCTTGAAGCTTCTTGGAAACATGAACATATTTTGAATTTGCTCAAATCTGAATTTGAAGAGTTGGCTTGCGGTTGATTCCGAAACGCGGACGCGGACAAGAACCCTGTACGTTTTTATAGATGGTCGTTATCTGCATAGGAGATTAAACTGTAAGTCATTGCACTCTAATGATAAGACTAGGATAAATTAGATACATCCTTTTATTTTGTTAAATTTGAGATAGTTGTTTATTGCTGTCTGGTGGCAACTTATACTAATATATTTTTTAAAGCTGGTGTTTCTAAATTCTACTTAATAAACCTATTGTTCACCAGTGACTAGTTTCATTTGACACTCATGCTCAACACAAAGCGCCTGCCCTACCATTAAAGGTTCCAATGTCTGCTGGCTACATCTGAGGAAACCAGGTAATCACTGTGACCATGGCGCACGAATCTATTTCTTTATTTTCTTGTTTTAAATATTTTTTTTTTTGTTTTGCTTTTAAGTTTTCATCACAGAGCCTATACTATCTGGCACACAAGCGGAAGACTCGGATACCTATTATATGTCAACCACTCACTTTTACACATATACTAAATTTTATATATATTTTCCTTTTTTTATATTAGTTACTATTCTTGACAGTTACCTGTCTCGTGACAAGACATGTGATTCTTGACATGTGATGACCTATCCGAGGTGTAATTGTATTGTTGTACTCCATAGTTCCGAAGTACAAGAATTGACCCGGTACAATATCTAGGTCTATCCACACCGGTCAATAGGCTAGAAACATCATCAGTCGTGGCAAATTTGAGAAGACCAGAAATTTTAAAAGGATTGCCAGAGTTGTTTGTTCGAATTGAAAAGATCCGCCTACCCGCAAATTTCTACAAGATAAATAAATTTATAAAGCTACAGCTGCTAACATAATTATGTGCGATACTAATGTGTAAAACTTGACATCATTATATCCGCCAAGTTCCGGAATAAATAAAATCAATAAGGAATTCAAGGTTTTGAACTGGGGCAATAAAGCGATTTGTAAGTTTGAAATTATTTTTGCGTGGCTTATTTTTAATACAGTTTCAAAGACACTAGGAGTAAGTGCCTGCCTAGGCACTGTAATGTATTCTCTGCATTTCATCTTGCTAATTGTTATTAAACTGATGTAATTCTGTCACATTATATTTTACATTGCCTTCCATCATTTTTCTTTTATCACGTAGGTAGTTTTTTTAATATTAATAGCCTACAAACGAGCAGATAAGCCATCTGATGGTGAGTAATCACCATTGCCCATGGACATCAGCAAGACCAAAGACCTGCCACCAAGCTGTTTGGCTTCTGTGGTCTCTTACGACACCCAGTTTTGTCAGTATGGTATTGAAGGGAGTATTCTAGGCCCCCCCCCCAGTACGGCCAGATACCCATTAATGATCCAGATAATGATCCATTAATTTGAGTAAAGTGTAAAAAAACTAATCACCATTAATTGATACTCATTCTATTTATCAAATGGAAGAGGTCTTTATAAATGGATTATAATTATATATGTTGAACGGGAGTGACTTAAATTTCCAACAGGTCCAGCGACTAGATTTTATCTATTAATATATAGGATATAGAGTTACAGTGTAAAAATGCATCGTTTAAAACACTAAACTTAAATAAAAATACAAATATATATATATTTCTAATTTAACAGTCTTTAAACAAAATCTACAAAATTGTACTGCAAAGTGAAAATAAATTTAAATAAAACTTTACTCCATGCACAACACACTGAAATACTAAGAAGACCGATCTCAAGCCAAATATACAGTTTGTAGATACACTAGATTCAATCCCGTAACATCGCAGTTTCATAGTATTGTATTCCGTTATTAACTGAGGTGGTTAAATCGATAAGCATCGTTGTGTTTCAAGCTTAGCACCTATTTCAATCACTTGATTATGCAGTGTACGTAAATATATTTTATTGACATTAATTTTCGCTTTTTATGTCAATTTTGTAGTTGTCCTGTTTGAAGTCAGTTTAATTTGTTTTAAAGCTTTTTTATTGTTCCATTTTTAGATTTGATGTTCCAACGTTACAAGTATGGTATTACAAAATGTTATTATATAAAGTTTATAAAGGGAAGAGCAGACCATGCCCTTAATTCTAAACGTCGCTTCTGTCCAAGAAATTTCTGTCGACTAAGTATTATTTCCTACACCCTAACCATTATACATTAGTTCAGCATTACGGGATGATAACTCTGAGAAGCAAACACTTCAATAACAGCTTTGCAATGTAACCGATATGAAAGGCAAACAACTCGAAATTCGGTTGTATTATTCCAACTACGATACGGTCAATGAACTGGTTTTGAAATGTTAATGTTACCACAGAAATATCTTTAAACTCGGTTGAAATATTGCTATTCGTCGGGAAGTTGCACTCCTTATGTCAGAAATTACTAAAAATCAATACATAAAAATCGGAGTTATGGGTGTGTACATACACACACACACACATATATACATATATATATATATACATACACATATATATACTTTATTTAGCTTGGAACCGTATTCAAACATTACAGTGCAATATATTTATAAAAATAACAAACTAACCATATACTCGTATATGGAAAATAAAGTTCCCGTACACATCAGTACTTTTCACGACAAAATATTTGTTCTGCGAACCTTTGTATTTTCCGTAGGAATGTAGAAAATTCATTGTATGAAGACATGCTCGAGATCTGCAGGTTTTTCGACTTTTATTTTTTCGTTATTATTTTTTTCTCTTTTATACATATTTGCAAAGGGTCGACCGAGCTGCAATCATGCAGGGCAACACTGAAAAGCAGTGGACACACCGCGTGTTGCACCTTTGGGGGGATGCGTTAGGATAGTCTCGGTATAGAGTAATTGTATTTTTGATTGCTCATGTTTTAATTTATTAACATTTTTTTCTTTTGTTACATTAATCAAAATTAATTAATAAATACTCAATTCCTCAATAGTTCAATAGCCTCAAATAAATTCTTATTACCCATAATATTGCACCGGTTATGTCAAAATAACAGTTTTGGCTTCATAATGATCCGTCATGGATGGGTTCACATTTATTCGTGTAAAGTAGTAATTTACACTTATTTCAGAACAACAGCTATTAGCCCAACTTTATCTTCTATTACAAGCATATAATCATTTATTGGTTAAATCGTGTTCCATTTTCTCCCAATATTGGTGTATATTGTTTTAAAAATTAATTTACTGGACTGTGATAAATGTACCAACTCATTTATACAGTTACTACTAATGGACTTCGGAAGCGAGAGTATTTCTGAGCAAATCTAGGTCTATCTACAGAGAGGATCTTTATTTATGACATATTTTTCTGTTTTGTTACATATTTGTATGTGTGTCTGTGTGTGTGTCTGTGCACGATTAATGATTTATCTATACTAATATTATAAATCGGAAAGCTTTGTATTTTTGTATGTTTGGAACTAATAAACTCAAAAACTACTGAACTGATTATAAAAATTTTTTCACCATTAGAATGCTACATTGTCCCTGAGTAACATAGGCTATATTTATTATAAAAATAAAAGTACACCCGTGCGAAGCCGGGGCGGGCCGCTAGTTTATAATAAAGTAGAAAAATGCCCTCGATTAATATCAGACACTACAATTAATTTAATTAATAAAAAAAAAAAATTAACAACACGATATCCAATTATACAAAATCTTGTCATAAAAAAATAGGTAGTAGTAGTAGTTCCTACTATGTATTGCAATACTTGTATTATACAAGATTTGGGTAAGGGTAATGATTCGGCAGTCAAAATGTCAGAGACTCACGCTACGAAAGCTTCATGCAAAGTGAGTACTGAGCGACCACCGAGGGCGTGGCCAATGCATGGGGGATTCCGGAATCGAATAAACCTTATATACCCTGACAGATACTCGGCGGGTGGTCAATAGCTCCAATGACCCACTGGAACTGGAATTAAACGAGCACTCGGTGCAATTTTTCACTATCGTCAATACTTTTCAGCTTAAGTCAATTCTTTCATACTTCTCTTGAATTCGTACCGTAGAAACTTAAGTAAGTATTGTTTTCATTGTATTAAGTCTATAGTAATTTAATACCGGAACCTCACTACGCAGTTTATTGTTTCAACGATACTAATCAAATTTCTTTAATTAGCAGTTGTTTCGAAATACACTGAATGAAACAAAAGATTCCCGAGTTAATTAATTAGCTACCTTTATAAAACGACTGCTCTGCTCTTGCTGTTTTCAATTCCTGATGTAGGTTGTTAATTTTAAAATTAAGTTTCTTGTCTTATCCATCACCCTGAAGCGGTTTTTGTTACTATTACCAGACTTCACTTCGAACTACGACAGGGAGAGAGCCGACTGGCCGCTCATGAATATAAAATTTACTCTTAACATTAAATTTTTTATAATACTACTTAGTACTAGACTAGACTAACCTTAGTGGTTTGAACGCTGATATTGAACAGAGCCATGCGTTTAAATTCTGTACGCGTCTGCAATCATTTATCACTTTCTTCGGTGACGGGAGCCATCATGAGTAGTTATTTTTATTATGTTCTCAACAGTACGTGTAATTTGCCAAAGTGGTGAGATATGGCTTTTATCTCTTCTTTTTAGGAAGTGATCCGAGCCCAATAGTGGGACCATTATGGATTGCGCTGATGAATGTGCCGGACTTTAGCTCGAAGATAATGATTTGTCTTGAGTGACGGTTTAAGATAAAAAAAAGCATGGGATACTCCCCAAAAAAATGCCGATACCCTTATACCACTTAATTAATAATCTTGTTGGTGTTAGGAGCTTCACCCATCCTTGAGTTCAAGCCAACCTCTCTCGCTCCCTATACACCCTACTGAACAACGGATGATGGTCTTTCCTATAAGATAAAAGATTTCTCTATCACCAATTTTAATTATCGTGTATTTTCACTTTAGGGGTGGGGTTCTTTAATGCCCGACTAGTATCTACCCTCTTAGATTTACCCGTAAAAGGATTTTTATGCGATTCGTATTAAACGAATCCACCCATATTATCTTGCCGGTGAAACGCCTCATGCCCTTGGTGATGCGAACGAGCATAAGTCGAGATGTTTACTTACAAGTGTCCAGTCTGCTGGTTTGTCGGCTATTAACGTAAAATAAGTAAATAGTTGAAGACTTCAATTTGAAGAAGGTGACTTTCCTGATTTCATCCTTAGTGGGAGCAAACAGGAGGTAGATGGTATACTTCCCGCAAACAAAAAAAGATTTTTGCAAATCGATTAATAAGTGATCGTCGTGATCTTCATGATTTTCGATTCCTTTTATATCAGTATCTAAAACATTAGCTATTACTTTTAAGAGGATCAGACGGACAGACGTCAATTAGGGTTGTAACATAGCTCCAAAATCGTATCTAAAACATTGGAATATTTACATATAAGACAGATATGCCGAGAGCTACATTTGTTTAATCTGATATATCGTGAATTCGCAATGGGAATACGAGATCGTAGAAATTACAAAATAAATACATCCGGTATAATTACTACATAAATAATTAATAATGGATTGTATGGCTTCAAGTATTATAAAAATTATTAAATTAAATTACTTAATAACTACTGAATTTATCAGCACGGGACTTAGATCATTCGACGCAGAATCATTAAAGATTGATTTAGACTATTTTTTCCCTTTCAAATGATTTTTAGCTCTTTTCATTTTGCTCACTCTAATACATTTTTATTTCTCGGCCATAGGAACAAAAGTCTTTGTGTTTTTATTATCCATCCGTTCTCCTTTTAAGATCACGCTTTATTTCATTTAGTAGTTCAGTTATTTCTTATTTTGTAATTATTAATTGATGGGTAAAATAGGTCAAAAATTTTAGCATGGAAACCTACAGCTTTCTTTGTTATTCTCTGTCTTATAATATAAGAGTACCTTGTGATACAAAATCACATCGATCCCTATCGGTTTATACCATTGAGATACGAACGATTGATAAATCAAATTCAGTAATGGTTGAGTGTTTTTTACTGATAATTTAATATAATATTAGTACCTCTTTTTTAAATAAGTTTTGTTATATTATAAACCGTGACCATAATCAATCTAATTGGGTCGAACTATCGATAAAAAACAAAAATCGTGGGTACCCGTTACTTTAAAATTGTCTTTTTGTGATTACAATTTTTGTATAATTTTGTTTTGCGCTGTTTATTATAAAATTTGAATCGACAAATTTTTATTTTATTTTGTCGGTTTATATATATGTATGTCGGCAACGGCCAGTAGTTTTAGCAGCATTGTCGAACATAGCGTGGGCGTATAACCGTTTAACACTTTTAATTGTTAACAAACACTTCACACCAGGAAAACGAAATAAGTTACAGTTCCTAGTGCGGAGGAACCGATCACTTCGACGTATCGACGTCATCACGGCGGTGCTGCCATCACTCGGATATCGTACTGTGTTTCGTTTCACGTCAATACTAATGACCATCTCCGACATATATTATTATTTACGACTGACTTCCGGGAACAAGTACAGATTGAATTTTATTTGTAGATTTTTTTTACGTCACGCAAATTAAGATTAAAAGAAATCTTACTTACTCTCAAATTTAACCTTTTAAATTTGAATTCGTTTATTTATCGTAATCCCAAAGTATGTACAATGAACTTCAGTTATAAAATACTGTAACTTAAACAACTTAAATTGTACACACGACAAAGGAATTTCAATGGTTACCCGTGATCAGATCCGAAATGACGTAATCCCTAACCATTCTGCTTTGTATTAATGCTGCTAATTGGGTTCGTTCGTCTGTTCGCTTTAAGCTTAGTTGAACGCTATTGTTCTTTGGCGCCGATATTTTGAAATAAATTACGGAATTTCTTCACAGCCACACGACATTGGTAAGTTACTACTATTGTAACTTGGATGTAAACTCGATGTAAGAAACATGACTATATTTTGGTGTGAATAATTGATTTACACATCTATTTGGCTCCTGCTCGTTTGCTGGTCACTGCAAAGACAACTTCTTCAAAACGCCTGGAACACACTCAACTATGTCTTTCCTGTATTGATTCGTGGATAGATTAGTGGTCATCTCCAGTGTCAGAGGTCTAACGATTGCTACCTAAAGATAATAATCGGAATCGACAACTTAACATGCAAAGGACTGGATAGCTTGCCCACGTCGGTGTTCCCTACAACGTGTGATGTGGCAATCTTCAAGCGATATAGTATAGAAAAATAGACTTTTACAAGCCAATGCGTTCAACATCTTAGACTTCATTACCAATCGCCATTACGTGCGATTGTAGTTTAGCATAGTTTAGCATAGCGGCCTCTTATGGCTGGATAGCATCCAGCCATCCAACTATCAACCGCGTCCGCTGATGCTTAACTCAATCAATCACTTGCAATCCACAAATCTCTATAACCTTTAAAACTCAATACTCAATAAGTAATGACAATAAATATTACTAATTTTAAAACATCTAACCTTAATAACATGAATTTTATAATGATAGAAATGTAACAACATAAAAGAGAATTGGTTAGTTATAATGAATTATAAAAAGCACTTAATTACGTAAAAAGCTTTAATTCAACTAGAAATCAACAGTGCTAGAGACCAAACTGTTTTCTTAGTGGTATGCAACCAAATGCTGAATCGGCAGACCGAACTACGTCGAAAAACATTTTGTTGTTGATCTTAGCCCAAAAGTGGTAAGTAGCAAAACAGGTAAAATCTTTCAGGATAAAGCTGGAAGGGTTCAAAGTTTACTTACCTAAAAGAGAAGGGATCTGACATTATGGTGGCTGTTGTTCAACTCCAGAAAGGAGTTAAGAGAGATTCATGAGCGAAAATCCGTAGACCTAATGATAATTAAATAGAAAGTGATTCTAACCAATTTTAAACCATAGGAATATCGTTACTCTTGTGTAGTCAAATATATGCGATAAATTTCCGAAAAATACTTCCAATTAAAATGAACGAATAAACAAATTTATATATTTGAGACCTACTTCTGTTCAGCGCAACCCTTCTTATATTTATCTATTGAATTATTCTTCGTAGGAGCCTGCCAGCGAATTTAATTACAGTTGAGAAGGATAGTTTTAAATTTAATTTATATTTGTAAATTTGTCTTCACCCAAGTTAAAGCTTATTGGAAATTTATTGCTTCTTTCAGTAATGTTCCCAGTTCTCAGAAATCCGATGCTTCCTGGTTTGTTTAGTAAAAACAACATCGATTCTTGAAATTGATATACCAAGTTTTGGGAGATTCATTTAAGTGAAATAATATCGGCTCTATAAAATTTGGCTTTTACAATTGGGATCTTTGCGTATTGTTTTGTCGAATTCTTCTTTTTAAGAACGTTAACAGAAAACGACCCCGTAGCCCAGTTGGTAGTGACCCTGCCTGCCGAGCGTGCGGTCCCGGGGTCGATTCCCGGCCGGGGCAGATATTTATGTGACAGATAAATGTTTGTTCTCGGGTCATGGGTGTTTGTGATGTGATAATTGTGTATGTCCATACCACCCGCAACACAGGGAATCCTAGTGCGGGGGTGTGAATGTGTAAACGTAAAAAAAAATATATAATTAAACTTCTGGTGCTTAAGATTTTAACAGTAAACCTTTTTAACCTCTCCACTGACAAAGATTAAACCAATTATTTTTAATTATTTTCATGTCCATTCTAAACATCTTCAACATGAATCTGGCTAATTAATACTTATATTCATGTCTAGAAAACTACCCTCGCTTCGCTTCAAAAAAACTACGCCTTACACTTAGGAAATGCACCTGCATTGTTTTAAGACTAGATTTTTCTCGTTCTATGAATTACAAATTGATTTATAACTTTTTTATTTATGGATGGATTTGCAATGAAATAAACTTTAAGTATTAAGTGATGCTTATGGCAATACATTAGTGAAAACTAGAATGAAATCGGTTGAGCCGTTTCTGAGATTAGCGCGAAAAAACGCACAGACAAATAGACAAAAATTCTATCAACTATTGTTTTGTATTCTATTGAGTTAATACAAGCCATTAATAACATTTTTCTCATGCCAGTACCTTCTTTCTTACTTTCTTCTTATTTCCCGGGGGACAACGCATCAGTGATACCTTTGGTCTTGCTAATGTCTATAGGCGAGGGTGACCACTTACCATCAGGTGGCTCGTCGACTCGTTTGTCGGCTATTAACATAAAAAAGCTCCGTAGACATATATGAAGAAACCGTATTGAAATAGCGAACTCGATCGGAGTGATGAAATAGTTATCGGGTATGATGATGATGGGTAAAATAAACAACATAAGGGTTTGACGGGCGAACACTAGCAGCAAAATTGACAAACGCTTCCAAAACACGAAATGTATGCATGACAGTATGACAACTGGTTATTAACAAAGCTTGATAATTATAATTATGTACCTTTACTTTCAAAAATCATCACACACACAAACACTTTTGTAAATTTGGGTAATTTTTAATTCTCACATATATATGTGTGTGTTTTACTTATCAGGAGTGGTGTAAATCTAGTTACTCACAACACGGAATCACTAGGATTCCGCTAAAGGAGCTAAAAACCAAAAAAAATTGTTAAAAAAAAACAATAAATAATAACAGATGTATAAATAGATAAAAGGTGTATAAAAAAATTAGTCAAATGCCAAAAATGCAAAAAATCATCCTTGAAAATAAATGTCGTGGTTCCAGACATTACCCTTTGCATACACGCTAACTCAATTCGAACTCTCTGTTTATAATATTAGTATAAATTCCAACCGTTACTTTTATTTTTGCGGTTTTGCATTTGCATCGTAAAAATCATAGCGTGAAAATATTTCTAACCGAAATCCATTTGTCAGTGAAGAATGATATTTTAATTTGACTCATAAAGAAGTGGAAGGGAATCTTAAATTGGAACCTATTTCCAAATAATCGTATTTTCGAAATAATATTAGATTAGTATTTTGCACATAGAAATTGTTTGAAAAAAATTCTGTCTGGCCTAGGAACGCTAAATTTTTTGTGTGTTTGTGATATCGGTAAACTGAAAATTGGGACACTTGAACACTTTGTTCGGTTATTTTGTGAGTGTAATTGTTATTTTAATTATTTTATAATTAGGTATGTATGTGCATAAATATTTCTTATGAAGTTCGATTGTAGTATAAAATGACTACAATTATAACCGGTTTGATTGGTGGTATAACAGAAAATTGTCGAAACTTGGAACAGTCCTTCACATACTGGTTACAAAGTTTGTTTTTTGAAAATCGTATTCATTCGAAGTTAAGGTAGTTGAAAAAAGATGTTATATTATAACTTACAAAGTATTTCACCAATTACAATGGCGTTTCGCGAATTAATCACTGGCCCCAAGAGAACAATGAAGTCACATCGAAGTAATCATTATTTTACCCCTATCGCAGATGCCTCGTTAACCTGAATGCCGTCACCTGTCGCTGCGAGGGTTAAAAAAGTCAAAACGGTTAACCCGATTTCTGCAAACATTACAAGTTGGAAGTAAACGGGCCGGCCTCTAGAGATTTTCTGCTGTAATTTAAAAGCGGAGGCGGTTTATGGGATGTGTTGTACGATGCCTCAAAATAAAATAATTAGAGTCAAGGTCAGTTATTTTTATTCATAACAACTGAAATTGGAAATTGAACACGGCCGAAATAGTTAGGTGGACACTATTATCAGTAGATATATAGTCAAATCACGGAGGAGGCCATGCAATTCTTCTCTCGTGTTAAGATGAAATATGACTGAAATGTGAACAGTTACTGTGGGGACTTTCAGAACGGAGAATCTGAATCGGTACGTTATATGAGTAGAATGTGTTATAGTTACTTCTTATTAGGAATATTTGAAAAAGCTATTGATGTAGGTTTTAAGATAATAAACGGTGAATAAGGCAGTGCCGTATGTAGGGCTTTGTTATAACAGAAAAAAAAACACAGACAAACATTCTAATTATTACTGTTTTGGATTCCATTGCGTTAATAAAGATCCCTCATAATAGTTTTTCTCATATATCCTTTATAGACAGCAATCAAATTCATTATATGTATAAATCTTAGAGTTACATAATAGAGGAACACAGTGTGCGAATGAGATTTCGATCTTTAAGGAAAATCCTACTTGCGAGAAAGAGATGCAAGAGAATTGACCGTAGGGCTATTTTCAAACTATTTACTCTCCATTAGTCTCCTGTCAAAAAATTGCTATTTGTTATTTTGTTAATTTCACTTCAATCTTTCTATATTTTATCAGACCTAAAATAGTAAACATAATGGTGTCGTGTTCAGTATTAAATTGTAGGGTTACTTATAACAATAACCCAAACAAAGAGGCAATACACAGGTAAGTACTGATAGTGCAATAATACTTTCACGATGCTTATTTTCATAGACGTTGATCTTTAAATTATATAGATTAAGATTAATAACATGTAGTAAATACTCCATTTTATGAATAATAATTTATTTTTCATAATTATGTGTAATATAAAACGATAATGTGTACGTGAAAATGATACTGTTTCGTGTAGGGCTTGCACAAAATCTTTCGATAAGTGGACAATTTATAAATAGGTATAAATAAATATTTTTTGTTTTACCTAGAATTATTTATATTTTACCTTTTTAGTTTCGGTTACAGCATGTAAACATATTGGACAGAAAGTAGATAGACCTATATATAGGTCCATCGTTGGCTTTTGAATAGTATTAGCTCCTTAAATTGATAAAATTTGCCGAATTTTATATTTGTTATTATTATGATATGACAATAAACGGCGAATTTGATTTTATATTTATTGACAAATTTTACTTCTTCAAGGTTTCCTGTAAATGCAGTTAAAAAAGAAAAATGGATTCGAATGTTAAATCAGATAGGTAGGGTTCCTTACAAAGTTCACAGTAGATATTTTAAGGGCAACTATTTTGTTCTACGAAATCACTGACATATTAATGGATAATCTATAACTCCAAAATTTGTTGGTTATTTCCTTTCTGAGGGAAATAAGTTATATCGATTTACATCAAAGAATTAATTAAAACCAATAAGCATTATTATTATTGTTTTCTTTAGTACCGTGTAATCACGTTTTGTTTTATCCTGTCAAATAAGGTTAAGTTTAGAAGAAGCGAAGTAAAGAGAAGTTACTAGGATTAGCATGGTGTTATTAATTTAACATGTAATAAGAATTAAGAGAACGAATTAAATATAACAAAAAAAACCTGTGATGGAATAGTCGACATTCATGTCGATTATGCATGAATGTGACTTTGACATCACTAAAAGTCACGCACATCAGTGTATTTTTCACACACATGCACATTTATGTTTTAGTGACGCGATTTTGAGCTGAGTGTTTCTCTATTATGTAACTCTATGGTATAAATATAGATAATATTTTAATATAACGGTGAAATAAAATAAAAGAAGTTTACAAATTAGAAATTAACCTAAAAACAATTATAAGGACCAAAAAGTTTTCAAATCACTGATAAAAATTTGATATAAAAAAATAAATTGATTTATAAAATTTATTTTTTATAAGTGTACAGGTCTAGATAGTTTTATGAACGTTCCTCTGTATTCTTCTTTATTTATTTCCTTCTTCTGACTAATCAAGATAATAATACGACAGAAAACAAAAAAAAACGAGAGAATAATGATTTCGAGGTACAAAAAAATTATTGTAAATTAATTAAACGAACAAAATAAACTAGTTTACATATTTACTACATTTATATACATATATAGTTTGTTTCGTTGCAATTCGTCTATAAATAAAAAAGTTATGAATTAATATATGTATTTCTAATTCACAGAACGACAAAAACCCAGGAAAATGCAGATACTAGCTTTAAACGTAAGGTAGTTTTTCCGAAGCGAAGCAAGGGCATTTGCTAGTCTATAATATAAGTTTCTAAGTAAGAGTTCTAATGTAAAAAATTAAGCCGCTGTTCTTTTAACTTGGATCGCAGGTAAACAGATGTCCATGCCGAAGGGAAATCATTTAACTTCTATTTTCTGAGGCGGATTTTTATCCAAGATACCGAGGAGAAAGGTTTTAGGTGAAACATTCTATCTTAGTCCGGATAAGTGGTTGCGTTTTTAAGGAGTAAAGATGAATTTACAGAAAAGCTTCTTAAGTATGTAATTTTCTCAGAGCAAAATGGACAAGGCGGAACGGCGCCGAGTTAAAGCTGTTTTTTAATATTTTTCGGTAAGTAAATAATTAGATTAATGGATGAATGAATGAATTAATGAGTAAATAAATATAAATACAGAAATATTATGTCTTAGAAAAATCGTTATTTCGACGTAACTTAAACCTTTGGGTAAAGGATAAAAATATCTTCTTGGGTAGATAACCGTTAGAGCTAAAATCAATATAGGTATACATAAGTTATTGTTATGTGGCCGTATTGGGACGGCCTAGAATACTCCCCCCAATCCATGCTGGCAGGGTGTCGTAAGAGGCGACAGAAGACAGCCTGCTTGTCGGGCTTCAGAACCAGTATTTTCTCTCTTCTCATTTCTTGACTGACAACGCATCAGTGATACTTTAAGTCTTACTGATGTCCATGGGTGACGGTGACCACTTACCATCAGGTGGCTCGTCTGCTCGTTTGTCGGCTATTTACATAAAAAAAAAGATCTGATACTTTATATCAGATATTTTTATTATTATCACCAATCTTATTTAAATCGATGGAAATGGAAAATAAAAAATTATATGATATAATATATCCTGATAATAAAACTATAACGGGACCGAAACTATGCATTAAATATATATGTTTTAATATAGAAAGCAGATCATATTTCTTGAAAATTTCTCTTTCTGTCTATTTTGATTTTATTAATTCATAAAACGATCTACTGTGTTTTACAATATCTTTTGTAATAATATTTGATCATATCGTGAAATGTTAATGTTTCTATAATTCACTTTATGTAGATAAATGATTATTACTAAGATGCTCTTATGAATATTTAAGTATATAAATCATGGTGTTATGAATCATTCAGTGATGTACTTTGTATTCTGGGATGTTGTTTCTACTTTTTAATCTCATCAAGCCAGTCGGGGATTTCGAAACAGAGATTCCCGGCAGAGTTGCATTAAAAATATTTTAAAATTGAAATATAATACGATTCCATTCATTCAATCTGTCCAATATTGTTCGTTACGCGTTCACATTGTGTACTGCCCCCATCATTATATATAAAAAATAAATCAGCGCCTCTTGTTGTGGATAACAGAACTTAGTTTTGTGACAATATCAAGTTACGTTCGACAATAACATAAAATGACTACTCGTTGAAAATTCAAATGTGCAAAATGCCCAAACAAATTTTGGCCAACTCATATATTCTCCGATTATTTTGTTAAATTATCAGTTCTATGCTTATACGGTATCATACGGTAGAGTTGTGTGGACGAGTGTAGCGGTCCATAATATTTTGTTAGAAACAAAAAAAATACCTTAATACGAGTATCTATCTTTAAATATATATAGTAATATTAATTTAATTCATTTTATTATTGTAGCACCATATTTTTTTTTTTTTTGAAGAGCGATCATAGATGTATTGGTCTATTGGTACCTTTGACTGAGATTCAACTCAACATAATAAGTGTTTGACCGATATTGTTCACTATTGTGTTGACAGCCATAACATAAATCATGCGGTTTTTAATCAATGTCCAAGTCATGGCGGATCCTTTTTCCAATGAAAATATTTTTGAATATGTTTTTATATAAATGTATTTTATATATATATATATATAATATATTATATATATATGTATTTTATATATATGTTTTATATATATTTTATATATATATATTTTATATATATGTTGAATATGTTTTGAATATGTTAAAATGTAATTTTTTTCCGTTACATCTGAAATTACTATAATATTATTACGTATGCAGAGCTCCATGTATTAAATAAGTGTAGTGATGGAATGATGTGATAGATTAAATGAAAACGTGATGGATCACTTGGGATTAGTTTTAGTTGCCAGGTGCTTTGTGTTAGGAGGTGGAAAACGAACAAACGCGCGTGAAGAATTTTGGTCAGCAGGTATAAAAACTTATTACCGTTCGCGAGTGGATAAACTGAATATCGACCTTCACCAGAAGGATTCTGTCACCATAAACTACGCAGAAACGTTCGACGAGAGGCTTTGGGGCGTTAAGCATAACCATTCCATAGGAAAAAAGGAACTGCCTTATCTTTTTAGGGACACCACGAGTAAGAAAAAATTGCCTAGACTAAAAGATAGATAATAATAAACAGATGTATTTACCATATGATTTTCAATTAATATCATCGCGGAATTTATACAATTTATAATGTAACGGGTATTCACGATACGTTTTATTTATGGCCAATATTTCGACCCAGTTGCTTGGATGGTTGTAACAATGAAAAACTAACTAGTCACAGGGTAAATGAATTAACCTACCCCTAGCTTGTCAGTGCTTTCTCCCCACAACCGCAGTTTCGCTGTGACCACGATCCATGATCCGTGAGTACCCGTTGCATAATAAAAATATGTTTTTACCACCTACCGCTCCTTGTCACCATCACCCTAGGTTGATTGGTAGAGAATAATAATAGGCATTAAATCAATTCTTTGTAAAACTTAGATACAAATCTTTTACAATAAAGAATAAATTAATAAATATAAAGTACTTGTTACGAAATAATTTAAAATGAAAATTCCATTCAACTCATTTTTGTGTAAAATGCTGTTCGCCAAAGGGTTTAATAAAAGAACTTTATTTTGTTTCAAATTAATGTGGTCGTTAATTCGATGTAAATCACCTCCAACCAAAAGAAAAATACAAACAATTTCCTAGAGTTATTGAAAACTATTAAATAAAATACTAGACCCCGACTTTATTAGTAGATGAACCCCATTACGAGTGCGCATCGACCATCAAGCCCGGGACCGTTACGGCGCGTTATATTTAATGGGAGCCACTACGGACTGGGGTTGCCATTTATACGGTTTCTCTCCACTACGGGTCGATTAATTTTAAACTTTAATCATTATAGAGATATCAAGCTTTTCAACTAGTTGAACACATCAATGGAAAGGAATACTGGAAATAAAAGCGCGGCAGCTGCTTCTGCGTGTTTTAGAAGCATATTTTGTCGCAGTTTAAAAGATTTGTTTAGGTATTTCTTTCACCGTTCTGTGTTCTCCTCGATGATAATACACCTTTGCGACATTACTCCTGTAAGCAAAAAAATACGTCCATAAGTGTATTAAGAAAATAATTAAATAATTTTGAATTTGATTTCTGTATCTTGGTAATTATATTCCCGGAATTTGTGGAATATTGTTTACAAGTAGTGAATTACTTAGACAAACATTCCCGGTACTGTTAAACTGTCGTTTTTAAAAATACTGAAGGTTTTGGCCAGCATGATTAATAAAAGCACATGTAGTAGTATACTTTGAGATTGCAGTACGACCTATGCGACAAATAACGTAGCTCAGTAGCTTGTTTAACACTTGTAACCTAGTTTCGATTTAGTTATGACAATTTATTTTCTATGTTCACAATTATTACCCACTTCTGTAAACACTCTCTTATTTATATTATGCATTTTATGTAGTCCAATTTTATTTAAAAATTCAGTTACATATTATAAAATTCATTATAAACATTCATTTATTTTAATAATTAGAAAATAAAACCGTCAACATTTTTTTACGAATTTTTATAAGGTGTTTCTGTATTTTTATTTTCTATTTCGCGGGAATAGATTTATTCGTGTAGAAGTACACGGATAAATCGTGTAGTATTACAAGTATTGATTCATATTATAAGTTAAAATAAAATATCACTCTAGGGATTTTGTTTGGCTACCCTATGAATCCCTCCAAATTACGATAACCATCGTGCCTAAAATTTCCCATAGTTGGTCGACACGTGGTATCAATTACTGGGCCACTAACGGTGCGGTGACTTTAATTTTTTAACGGTAGTAGAAGCAAAAAATGACGTGTATTTACAGATTACCTACATGATTAAGTGATTTTGAATTTAACTAGTAAATAAAACTAACTCATAAATCATTGAGTCCGAATAAATGAATGAATATGATGATTGAGCTCAGATTATTTAGTCGGCTGACACACGAGAACATGTCGTTTTCTTTACGGCTCTGTTCGGGCAAAAGAGCGAACACAGACTATTGAGAAATTAATAACATAGGTAATTACGGCGCTGAATCGCTTACGGTATGCATATAATTATGTTACTCTTGATTACAGATCTATAAAAGGTTTAACTTATCAAACTTCGTGAATTTGTATGAACAATCTTGATATATGCCATATGTAACAGGCAGGTAGACTGATAAACAGAAGTAATAATTACGAAAAATATATCAAAAACTCAGCCTACTTATAGATTTAATCCTATTTCTGTTCGATTATTAATATTGGTATAGATGGTTTACCCGTAGTGCGTAACTTTAAATATACCTCCAGAATAAAATAGGCTGTTTCTTTGTCAAAGCAATATTGGGTCTTAAGATGAACATTTTAGGGACCTTTAATTAAATTAAATAGTTCTTTGAGCCGTTTAGATGCTCGGTTCATTTTCATTGAGAATCAAATTTAGCAAATAACATTAATGAAGCCAAATACCTTTTCTCACATCTTTTCTTTCTTTTTTTTCTTTTGTTAACAATTTAAAGTGATATTGCCCCGTCGTATTATGTTATGATTAATCAGTTGAGTAGCTGATCGTTGGAGGTAAAATTTCTTGATAGTTTCCGTGCATAAAAAACCGTGTTAAGCCATTGATTGAGCCTACCAATCAAATGAATGGTGTCATATGAAATGAAATCCAAATAATTCGATGCCAGATCGGCACATATATTTATTTCACAAAAAACATTTGAGGGCAAAATAGGGCCAAAATGAACCTAATTAAAAAATAGGGGACAGTACCCACCTTTTTCGGAAGTGTATCGTCGGCTTCGGCCTGGATACTGCTAGAGAGCTCAAATTTTCTGCGTTAGTTTTGATTATGTCTGATTCACTCACTCACTCGTGTAAACCTGTAAGGTACTTTATGAAGTAACTATCGCTTTCAAACCTCATAATAGAAGTACAACTTTGTTTTAAAGAACTAGGGCAAAAGTTATTTAAAAAGAAATGAAATCCCATCAAAAAAATTATATTTATTGTTAAATATATATCTTTTTCTTTCTTTTATTATGTTTATGTTATGATATAACAGATATGTTTATGATATTATTACAATTATCTTTATGATATAACAGATATGTTAATAACTCAAGTATTATACTTAAACTAAATTGCCTTAAAAATCTTCGAACTTTGGCTTCAAAGGTCTCAAATCAACACGATAAAAATTTATTTTATTTTATGTTAATAGCCGATAAATGAGCAGACAAGCCACCTGATGGTAAGTGGTCACCCTCGCCCATGGACATCAGCAAGACCAAAGGTATCACTAATGCGTTGTCGGCCAGGAAATGAGAAGAAAGAAAGAAAGTACTGGCTCTCGAGCCCCCAGCCAGAACACGACGAGTTGTTTGGCGGCTGACTCAATCAGGAGCTTGAGTTTGAAGCTACTCGCAAATGTAATATTATTTCTGCGAACTGGAAGAACTCATTTGCAATACACTTGCCCGAATCCTTTTAACCTCTGCAATGTTATTTCTTCATGGCAGATTGTGACAGATTTAGTGCCCAAGCTTTTATGGCCTAAGTATGTGTAAATTCTCTATAGTCCTGTTTCGATATATCGATGAATGTTGTGAATCGATGTTGTGAATCGATCTGAGTGAATACTTTATTATTAATCCTAACTTATTTATTTCACTGGTCTGTTTCCGCACTTATTTTGAACGACGTGACTTATTATTAAGTTGTCTTTACTTTTATTTAGTTATTTTCTTGGAAAACATTTATATGTGTAACATAATAATATAAATTTATTGGAATTAATGAAAAAATCTTAATTTTACGTCTGTCATAACCAATGTATAAATATTTTTTGACTACAGTGTAATTCTTTTCTCCATGCAGTTTGCGTCATTAAACGTCGGAGCGGTGAAGCGAGTATTTTTCTCTCTCTCCCACTCACGGGCCTTATGGGCGGGCATAGTGATGCGCATTATTGTTGTCGATAAGCGTTATCGATAGTGTATTTAGTTTTGTCATTATGTGGGATTGTGATAAAAATAGATAAAACAACGTATTTATTAAAATAAGAATAATAATGACTTAAAATAAATTATTAATTGGGTATGTATATATTAAAAAACTATAAGTACAAAGATTTAGAATGTAATAAGTTATATTGAAAATAAATATAAAAACTTATATCTAAGTTTAAATTGAACAGCAAAAAAGATAATAATGATAATGACTTATATCTAAAATTAAATCTAAAAGTATTTACATTAAAATTCTACATCAGAGTCATCAGAGTCATCGTCATCCACATGATTTACGAATTCTTCTGCCAGATGAGATTTCTTCAAGTCTTCATCTTGGAGTTTTTCTGCATGCTTCACACAATCTTCCCAGTTCTTTTGCGAAACGTTCGAAATTGATTCATGCAGTAACGATGACTCATTTGTTTTTATCGATAATGGAGTTGCGCTCGCGCAACATGCTCACCGCCCTAGCCGGCTTATCTATTATGACCCAAATTGCACGGAGAAAAAAATTATACTGTAATAGATAACCTATGTATGTATGTATGTATGTGTATTTATGTTGTGGTGCATGTATGTTAACTATAATATATTATTCATTTCTTTATTAAATAAAACAGCATACTAAATAAAACAATTAATGATTTAATAAGTATTTATATACCATTTGCCTTAGAATTAGAATAATATTTACAGTTATAAACAATTAGCACAATAGAGATTAAATACTATACACATGTAATTAATGCTGACCAAAAGTAACAGTTAAAAGTAATATGTTTTTTTTTTTACTTTTGGTCATTCATATTTATTACTATTTACATTGTTTAAAGTGATTTAGTCACTGATCGAAATAGTCATTAGTTAAATTAAAAATTATCCGTAATATTATGTTTCTCTTCACTAAATACTGTAGATAAAAAACAACGTTTTATTAAATGTAAATAAATTATTTACTGAAGCTCAACTTATCTTTAAAAAAGGGTAATCAATAAACTTCTTTGTATTAAGTCAGAATATAGGATTAATCGAATAAAAATTTCAATAAGTTCCAAAAAATATGAATTTAAAATTAATTAAGTTATATTAAATTAACAAACTTACTAGTACTCTTGAAATATGAAAATAAAAAGGCATTTATAATCTTCATAATTTGAGCAATTAAAAATATATACTAAATGATTAAACATCTTTATAACAACGAGATACATTAAATAGGAAAAATGATGAATAAATAATTATGTGTAAATAATATTTTTATTAATAATGGTTATATGATAAATAATATCATATTTACATTTATTTACTAACATTAATGCACTTAATAACAATAAAATTATTTAAATGTTTTCGTAGAAAACCACACGCTATCTGTTTAGTTTATTGACTTAGGTACACTAAAATCCATTTATGTGCGTTTATATATACATATCTTTGACATGGTGACCTTCAAATTGATTCAGGAAAGAATAAAGTAATGTCAAAGTTCGATTACTTCAGGAAAACTTATTTAAAAAGAGGTGAAGGTTGAATGCGTAAATGTATTTCCCATTAGTATATAAACAATAAATAATAAAACTGGTCAAGTCACATTGGATTTAGTGGGGTTCCGTAGATATTGTGTATGTATTTCAAGCTTTTCATTTTTCTATGAAATCTTAGTGTAAGAATTTTATTAGCTCGGTCATTCGATATTACTCATCATGTTCTGTAGGATAAAATTCTCCAAGTTAAAACAACTCCACAGTTGGATATTTGTCCGAGTGAAAAGTAAATTTAATAATTACTTAAGTGTAATCAATTATTTTCATTAATATTTTAAGTTATTAGATAAACACAAAACATTGTAAATTAGCACTAAAATATCTTCTAGCGAGAAATCCAAAAGGTACAAAATATTGATATGAACATAAGTTAGAATACTGTTATTTAAGGTTCAGGCGTTAAGAAATTTGCAAAGTAACTCATGTCAAAGATATCACATGCAAATAGTGTCCAAAACTCAAACCCTTAGAGTTTATTTAAGTTAACCGCTAGAAATAAATTAATTTAATCGTCACCGCAGGACGATGCACAAACTCATCAGGATCAGCAGCACGATGCCTTGGGACTGGAGATAGGTGATGACGCTTGGTGATGACGATTGCATAGCAGCTGGGTTCTCACCTGTGGACAGCAATGGATTTAAGAGCATTTGTGGATAAAAATTAAGTATATGAAGATTTTTATTAGTACTACAACATATAATTACATCACGTGTGGGATCGAGTCTGATCACAGAATATTAAGGATAAAGTAATAGTTCAATACGCGGGCGAACTGCGCGGGTTACTGAACTTCATACTCTGTTTGGAGATTTAAACGCCTAAGTGCCTTCAAGAAGCTTGCCTGTATACAAAGTAAGTGCACGTTGTTCGTATCGAATTACTGCTTGTACAAAAAATAACTACCAATTTTTCTAATCTGCACCGTTAACGGAGCCACTGGGGCAGGTCCTTAAACCGAATTATGTCACTACTAATAAAAAAAAATTAAAATGTTAAATTATTTTCCAAAGTAGCTTGTGCGTTGGCCATTGATGTTACAATTCCCAAACTGTTTTGTTGTTTGGTATTAAAATATGACGCAGTGGAATTATTGGTAGTCCTTTTTAACACCTTTGTGAACGAATGATTGACTTCACAAATAACCCGAGAGTCGAAGCTCACGGCCAAAGGATTAAGTTAGCAATCGAACGAGGTGGCAACATTTCATTCAGCATTTGATGACCCCAGAGCCTAGTAAGTGATGATCCTGTCTGCCTAGCGAGGGATCGATTCCGGGCCGGGGTCAAATTCAAATTCAAAATCATTTAATGATTTCGGTATTCTATAAATAAATCTATGCACGCCATTTTTGCTTCTACTACCATTTCAATAAGTTGCTTTAACATCAAGGAGAAAAAACGGCGAAAAAAACTCCTCAGCACATCTTTTAAAACAATACATGACAATTACAAATTAAGCTTTAGCCTACGCGGAACTGGTTTCGACACAGTTATTTTATTATATTAAAACTAAAATATGTAAAGTGCGTGAAAGGAATCGTAAGAGTGAGTATGAATGTGGTAGTAGGTTGAATGATTGTTTGCAATGATGAATGGAGTGGAAGGAAGAATGACTGAGTTGTGGTTGAGACGTTGTGCGGGATAGTTGTGTAAGACGAAGACTTCATCTATACCATTATATCCTTTAATTATAAGCTGTGGTTTGACGCGTCGTGTAAAAGTTTCAATACATAACTCACGTATCAATTGTAGAACCTTATAGTAAAATCAACTCCAAACCCCGTAAAAGAACGCTAAACCTTTTGAAGACGATAGGTATAAAGATGTAACCAAATTTTTCCTATTTCTTGTTTCACGATTGTGTGTATCACTTTTAGGCTTGTAAATATTTAATTATTTATTAAAATAAATACTAAATTACTATAAACATTTTGACGGGCTACAGTGAATACACCTATTACTTTAAATATTACCACATAGATATTATATATGACAAATAGATGTTTGTTCTCGTGTCGTGTGTGTTTTTAATGTCATAGTTTTGTGTGTCCATGCCACCCGAAACATAGGGAATCCCAGTGCGGAGATGAGAGTGTGAGTGTTTCAATGTACGAACGTATATTCTGGGCATTTACAGACACCAATTTAGTTTAAACGATTGAGTATTTTTTTTTATAATTATAAGACTATTTTTATTACACATTTTTAGTATACCTGAGCGTTATTATTGAATGAATAAATAAAACGTTCAAATATTATAAGGTATCATTAACTTAATCGTATTCAAAATTAAATTCTTCAAAGAAACCACAGGAAGCCAAGCAGTATACTCTTAAAGCAAGAACTATTTTATTAAGTTCAAAAATAAAGAAACTGGTATGGACCATATTTCAATTCAACCTCGCTATGCTCCCGGTAAGCGAATAAACTAAGCGAGAAGTTTAATATTCGATGAGAACATTACTAGAAGATAGAATTCATTTAAGTTTTTTCAATGTCGGAATAATTTCCAACTGCAATGTAACTTATACTGCTTTACTCTTCATTCCTTGAGTTATTAGTTAATTCTAGGTTTAAAGTTTTATGCTGTTCTAAGATTACGGAAGAACCTAGATATCTGCTGTAAATGGATGACAATCGAGACCTAGATTAAAGCGTAACGGGCTCTCCGAGGCTCAAAAGTGCTCTGCAGATTTTACTTAGTAACAATCACCTACATATACATATCTATAACTCACACATGTCTTGCTTATGATTTACGATTCCCAGAAGTTGACAAACTATTAGAGCTTTAGATCATAACTGATTATGTTTATCAGCCTATTTAACTCCATTGCTAAACGTAGGCCAAACATTAATGGCGTCTTTTAGACTAACCAGTCTAATGAGCCGACTGATGATGATGACGATGAGACGACTTCTAGTTTTTCTCTCAAGTCATAAGTCTACCTGGATGGACCTCTTTGATAAAAAGAACAACCTATTATATCATAAGATCCTAAAATATGAAATTACTATATACGAATCTCGAACCTTTCGTTTCGTGATGCGAACGAAATATGTTTTTAATGGAATTATCTAATAAAAGAACAGGGTATTGCTAAGACCCGAAATATGTATTGAATTTCTCAAAAGAATGTTTTATAAAGATACGGAATATGTTACTGAAATAAATATTCATAGATATAATAATTTATAATAACAGATTTTTCGTTACATTATCTACTATATACGCTTTAAAAGATGAACATTGATTTATAATTAGTGATTTTGGCTTAAGTTGCATGTGAATTTTTATATGTATTTCTGAGGTTGTGTAAGTACATCATACGCATATTTTTGTTTGTCTATTTTTTACATACGATTATCTCTGTATGAAGTAATCGGAAACGTTGGAATTTCTTAAACGTATAGTGAAGCAATTACGTATACGCGTCCATACACCTTAAGTATACGAGTTCTAATTTTGTACGTTAACTTTGGGAGATAAATAAAAAAAAATATTTCTAATTTTTTTTTAATATATAGTTCAAAAACATTGCAAATAAATGTACAAACATTGACTAGCCCACTATTTCTTTAATTTCGAAATCCCGAAGTTCGAAAAACCACTGGAATACAGATCAATGTTTGCAGAAAAACCTATAGAAAATTTCAAACAATTGAATCTACGAACAAAAATTCAGAGGAAACGGAAAATATTCCTCAATAAATCAGTTTAATACAAAACAATACGAGACGGATTCGGAGTTCACTCGTTAGATTAACATACTAAAAGTATAACGAAAGAAAATAATCTTATAAACATCTCAAAGTCGTTTCTTTATAATCCACCAACACAATGATAGCGCATAAAATATATTTCATATAAAAACCTAAGTGTAGTGTAGAATCTTCTAGTAGTTGAGGAAGCCTAGAGAGGACCTCCTTATGCTGATTTTGTGCGGATTGGAAGAGTATATCCTACTCATGTATCGGACTGTCTTTTGCTGCCGCTAGCCCGACAAGGATTGACATCCGCTAATAATAAAATCTCGACTAATTAACTGATATGCCCATCAAATCACAGAAGTACTCATAAAATTGTATCTGTGATAGTTTCTCTTGTATCACTAACACTGCCAATGCACAATAAAGAATATCTGTTTTGTACTGTCACTTACCTATCAAAGACTACGTTCGTGATTTAACACAGCGAGCACTTATGTAATCATTCTCACGAGACATTCGTCATGTTTCATGCTTACGTTATCTGTTTATTTTCTACATGGAACAGATACCGAAAAGGTTTTACGCGAAAGTTTCATCTACTGAAGTGGATAGAAGCGTTAAGTCGACTCCTGTTTCAATGATTCTTTCCATCAAAGAAATTAGTTTTTTGAATCTCG
The DNA here is from genome assembly GCA_003671415.1 of Megathymus violae. Classification (NCBI taxonomy): domain Eukaryota; kingdom Metazoa; phylum Arthropoda; class Insecta; order Lepidoptera; family Hesperiidae; genus Megathymus; species Megathymus violae. The sequence continues at coordinate 1,015,302 of PDGT01000095.1, read as the reverse complement.
TCTCTTCCCATATGAAAAGAAGCATTAATGTCTTTCAAATATTTAGACACATTGTCGCCTCATATTTATAGGGATGCGACGCAAAATTGGATTGGTATAAGATTACGGTGCGTGTACGTCTTTCTGTCTGTAATGTTTGTGATTTTCTTCAAATGAAAGAGATATAAATTTTGTGTATACATAAAACGATAGATATGGATATACCCTGCTAAATTTAGCCAGGTTGTGAAAAATACATAAAAGTTTACGGTTTTTCTCTTTTCATTTATCTGTCACTTTTCATTTCAATGTATAGTTTTCACTGATAGTGATAATACGTTTGAATAAAGTTCCTAGAGCACGGTGGGAGTATCCCAAGGATCAATATTAACACTTTTTTGATTGTAGTTTTCTTCGATATTAATCCTAGAACACATTTATTTACTAATATAAACTCTTTAATTTTTAAAATAAATAAGGATTTGCTTTTATATAAATGCTTTGACGATTTCAATGATACTGTTTCGTAGATATTATTCTGTTTTACTATTAATAACTCATTATTAAATTGAAAGCAACGGAATATATCAAATTCTCGTTGTCGAATGCAAAGCGGATTTTCAATGGAATTGTTACGAATATGGTCATGAACATACACAAAGACGTACCAAATGTAAAATTAAAAACTTTTGTATAATTTTAATTTTTTATGAAAAATGGTTAGGTTAGGTGAGCGAGCTACGGTATCCCCTGCTTGCTGAAGAGGCGACTAAAAAGGGACTTCCGGGGCTCCGGGCGGTAGAGTGGAAGCTCGAACTATCCGGCTGGGGACCCCGGGACGGACGATGCTATGTTTGACCGCATACCATCGTTAAGATTGGTCTCTCTCTACTTCGCGCTGAGGAAGATTACCTTGGGGCGGCGGTAAGTGCGGTAAAAATCCCACATAACCCGGCATTGGTTTCACGGCACCGGGTTACCTTTTGAAGGTTTCCCCCTTGAAAACAAGGTACTCACAAATTTATAAATATATATGAAAAAGTAGACAATAACCGGTTAAAAGTTCTTAAGTTATGATTACAATTAAGAAAAGAAATGTTTTTCAATATGAGTACCACTTATCACAGTGAAAGGTTGAGGGAACCGGATTGATAAATGCAATTTTATATATGTCAGAGATGGTCATTAGTATAGACGTGAAACGAAACTCAGCACGATATCCGAGTGATGGCAGCACTGCCGCGATGACGTCGATACTCGGCTAACATCGTGCTACAACAGAGCCTAGCTAGTGAAGTGACGTGGATGAAGCCTCAGTTTACATTCTGCGGTCGAAGAGATCGGTTCCTCCGCACTATTACTTGTTTCGTTTGCTCGGTGTGAAGTGTTTGCTAACAATTAATTAAAAGTGTTAAACGATTATACGCCCACGCTATGTTCGACAATGCTGCTAAAACTACTGCCGTTGCCGATATATATAAATTTAGTCCTAATGATTACAAAGTTATTTGAAAAAGTTTCAAACTAAAATACTACTCGATATTATTTACTATCATACATCCATCAGCCTTTTGAGGTCCACTGCTGGACATAGGCCTCCCCTAACTTGCGCCACTCTGATCGGTCCTGAGCCCTCTGAATCCAGCGGATGCCCGCTAGATTACTATATATTATTTACTATATGTTATGAATAATTTAGACGGGAGTCACAATTTTTACGTCATCATAAAGTAACATCGCAAAATATTGAATGAAGTAAAAAGTTACTTTGAAACTTCTTAAAATTGTTAGGTGTCACTGAAGTATCTGTATTATTATATTAACTGGAATTTTAATCTCTCATTTACGCCTTTGGTGCTGTCAATAATTATTTATCATTTTACTTCTAGATTGTATAATAAACCTGTTTTCCAAATTTCATATTTTAATGCCAATAATCTTTAAGTTAAATAGCTTTGACGTATGGCCAAATAAATGGGTGGACGAGAAGTCAGATGGATGGACAGATGCATAGACGTATTAGTAAAAATATAAATTCCCTTTTTATTCCTATTTAAAAGATGTATCGTTTTGATGACAGGTACAAATCAAAGACCGAACGCGTATGCTGATAATTGGGGTATTTTCTGTATAAGATTTTAATAAGATCGTGACCCCAAAATTTGAAATTACAACTTTCCCAATCCAACAAGTTACCAGTTCATTCAAGACCCTTATATGTATATTAATAATAGGACAATCTATACTATCAATGTAGTCGATAAAATCTACATATGAACTAATTACGGCGATTGCAGGGTTTTGTAAGAGAACCATCCACTATCTTATTATAAAGTTGCTCGGCTAGCCCTTCTATCGCTTCATTTACAGTCTGAAATGAAACTTTAAATTCCATCTTTGCTCTGCGGGGAAACTTCAACGTAATTATTTTAAATAACTAAACTTAATTAACCAGCCAGCACCAAGACTGACGGCTTGGGTCACTCTTCAATAGACGAGGAATAGATTGGGAATGTTCGGAAATTGGATAGGTAATCGCGACTGCCAGAATTACTGGAACGATTCTAAAAGACACATGTAAGACTGTAGGTGCATAGGTGACGGCGAAGCCATTCATCAAGCCAGTCGAAATCGAATGATATAAGAACTTTTACTTTAACCTTCTAATAATGTGCATTGGAATAGCTTTCTGGTAAGGGTAATTGGTAAAGGGTCTTGGAGAGACCTTTGTCAAGACAAACAGGACCTGCAAGCAGAAACGCTAATAGATTGAATACATTCAACTCACCATTAAATATATGGACGTATATACTGGCTGGGATAGCATTGTTTGGCACGCAAGTGTAGTTACCAGCATGGGCGACACTGGCAGCTGGAATCAATAAGTCCGATAATCGCTGGGCTGTGTCCGTTGTCACGTTGATCCCACGTTCCAAGTCGTAGTTGATCATCCTACTGTTGTGGTACCTGTGAATAAAGAGATCAGTTACTAAAGTTACAATAAGTTGAAAAACCGCGAGACACGTGTTTTAACTTATTATAACTTTAATAATTATTTCACACAAAATTGAAATAAAATGTGCCCCAAGGATCAATATTAGGACCGTAAAAATATTTTTTATTGTATGTTGATGATCTTTCTTATTTTACTAGGAGTTTGAGAGAATCTGTATTTTTTGTTGATGACACCTCCATATTTTTAAGGTAGGTTAAAGAAAAAAGTGTTTTGACGATGTCAATAATATTGTTTCCCAAGCGTTACACAGGTTTACACGTACGTACCATATGTTAAACGTTAAAACATAAAATTTATTTCACGTTACCAAATGTAATGTTTCCAACTCAAATTGCTGTGAATAACGAAGTGCTTGAAGTAATAAATTCAACAACATTCGGCCTTAATATAGGCTCACAACTAAAATGGAGTTATCATATTGAAACCTTGTCAGTTAGGTCTACTGCATGCCCTGTTAAGAAAGGCTTTTAAATGACGTAGAAACAGCAAGATTAGTTTATTTTAGCTACTTTCACAGTCCATTGTTATTGAATCACTTTTTATATTACAGAAAATAGAAGTACGCCTCATTAAGACCTAGGGACTCGCCCAGAGATCTCTTTAAAGAAATCAATTTAGTAACTGTTGTGTTACAATAAAGTTTAGATAATATTATGTATGTTAAGAAATACTCTGATAGTTTTCATAATAAGAGTCATGTTCACAACATTAATACTCTTAATAAAGTAAACTTGATTGTACAAAATTTCAGACTTAGGACTACTGGTGGCTTTTTGATGGTTTAGATGTGTAAAAATATGTAATAAAAATCAACTAGAATTGACGGAAATGCCGTACTGTAATTTAAAATACACTGAATATATTAATGACAATGACGCCTGGAAATAATAATGTCGAAACCAGTTCCGCACAGGTTTAAACTTACTCTGCAATAGCCATACGTTGATTTAAAAGATGTGCCGAGGAGTTTCTTTTGCCGTTTCTTCTCCTTAATCTTAAACACCTTTTGGAAATGCTAGTAGAAGCAAAAAATGACGTGCATAAGTGTATTTACAGAATACCTATATGAATAAATGATTTAGAATTTGATAAAACAGTAAAACGTTTATAAAAAAGTGATTAATATGAGAGTTAATTTGTGTGAAGATACTAATGTAAATGTAATTGTTTTTTTAAGCGAAACGATGGCGGGTTACTATTAATTATCTATTGTTATAAACTAGCTCTCGCTTCGCTTCGAGAAACAATCGTTAATTTTATAAACCGTAGCCGTACCAAAACATTGTTATTATTTTTGTCAATAATTTTATTTTTACTCCATTTTATTCTTTTACATCTCCATTTTAGTGTTCTAACAGAACTTATTAATTTTTATAACTTATTCTCCAGAACAGATCCATTTATCGGGAAACAATATCTTAGAATTTGACCCAAAATATGAGATATAAATGTGCCAAATGTCATGGTATTTTTTTTATATCTTTCACGTCATTTCGTTACAGATAAAGATTCCAAAAAAATTTGTGTTTACTTCTATATCAATAAGAAATCCTGTATTTTCTGATCGATTTCGGTTTTGTTACAATTTTGTTATTTGTATCTTACATAGTCTATATCTATAATTCTATCGAGAGAAATTTGCTTATCAATCCCATTCTATGTAGGGACCGTTTTCTTTGAATGACGTTTATTCGTATAATTGCATTTACAGTCCAACTGCAGAAATACTCGGTAGTGTCTCCAATATTACATTTTGAAATTGTTATTACTGGCGTTCTCCTGCTGGGAGAAATAGGCGAACATAGTATTTCATTAGAGCTCTGAAACCACTTAAACCATATTTTATAACAGCTTAAAAACTCTCTGCAATCAAGCGAGTACAGAGGCTACACTTTGCAAAAACCCTAATACCTCTCACTTTTATAAAGTCTCAACAATCGACCAACTTATGCTGCTGTGTTGCTCTCGAGATAAATCTACAATGTATTGTGCTAGGTCACCGGTACATTATTTTTACGTGCGTTTTACGTTTACACACTCACACACTCGCACTAGGATTCCCTGTGTTGCGGCTTATATAGATATAAATATGACATCACAGATGCCCATGACCCGAGAACAAACATTTATCTGTCACATAAATGTATGCCGTACCCTGGAATCGAAGCCGGGACCCGTCATCCAATATTTGTTGTAAGACTTAAACGAGGTACTCACAATTTCAGTTTATTTTAGTATTATATGATATTTTATCTATGAAATTTTATCTCCAGTTATCAAATAATAAGCTTTGTCTGCTTGATGTACTATTAGTTTTTTAAAAGGAACGAAAGGTAGGACTTTAAAATATAATAGAATAATGTCCCTTGCAATTTCTGCCTTCATTGAGCTTGAAAATTACCTGTTATTTTCATGTTTATTTTAAATATTAATCTTATCCCATTAAAAGCAAAACACCTATATTCAGGATTCCCTTCTATTTTTTAAGGCAGAAGTGATAAAATGATAAAATGTTTTAGGCCATATTGGGGTGACCTTAAGTACTCCCCCAAACCCATGCTGGCAGAACAAGGTATCGTAAGAGACGACAGACGCCAGCCTGCTTGATGGTAGGGCTTCGCGTAAGGATTATATTATCAGTATTATTATCAAGTTATTAATATTATTACTGGTATTATTATCGTTCCGTGAAGCTTATCTGGCTAGCTACTACCCTTCTGCTTGAGCCAGCTGTCAAACGACTCCTCGTGTTCCGGCTGGGGGCTTGAGAGCCAGTACTTTCTTTCTTTCTAACCTTCTTCTCATTTCCTAGCCGACAACGCATCAATGATACCTTTGGTCTAGCTGATGTCCACGGGCGACGGTGACCATTTACCATCAGGTGACTCATCTGCTCGTTTATCGGCTATTAACATAAAAACATTATATCAACTTACTGCCAAGCACAAGTTGGTACTCAGGACCTTAAAAAGAACGTTTCTAGCGCCATTCCTTTATTCTCCATGAACCGTAACACAAATCGACCAATACTAATGATGGCAATTTGATAATGATAAATGACTTCAAGTTTATATTCAAATTCTATCATTTCTATAAACTTTGCACTAAACAGGACCAATGGAACCTCTCAAAGCCAGTTCATCTCGACAGCTGCGAACTTTATATTGTGATAAACGACAGTGATTTAACACGGTGAGAAAGCCTTGCGTATTTGAATACAGAGGAATTGAAAAATGTGAACCGTAGTCGCCTGTATAAATTACTTGTCTAGCCAGCCGATCGAATGAGTTAGAAGGAAACTATTTATCTCCTTCGCAGCTGCAAGATTTCTTTCGTCGCGCTCTTTTTATCCTTGTTTTATCCAATTGATTTCAGTTTGCAATCCCACTACATTTTTCGCTGCTATAATTTTTATCCCAAAATTTTTTAATGTTATGCTTTTTTGTTATTTGACTGCTATTTCATGAATCATTCACTCTTATGTTTCTTGACAATCGGTTCAAAATACAGAAGTAGATATTAAGATCCATAACATGCATTAATATTTTTGTTTCTAATTCACAGAACGATAAAAACACAGTCCTAAAACAATGCAGGTGCTATTTCTAATCGTACCGTACTTTTTCTGAAGCGGAGCGATGGCTGTTTGCTAGTTTATCAAATATAATATCAAAAATATTATAAACAGGAGTACTTAGATTAAGAGATGCATGCCTTATAGTAGGCTGTAAGTTAAAGGCAAGAAAGTATTATTGTTATCCTAGTTACTCACGTAATTTGAATACTTATATTGAGTAAAATGGGACACAGAATAATATAGATAGGTGGTTAATGATTACCACGTTCTCTCATAACAAATAGCATATTATTTTGTTTGCAGATTTATATACGTAACGAGCCCCTTTGTGGAAGTTCTTGGTATAACTGGATAGTCGCTTGATTAAACAACAGTTACTTATGTATGTAATACTAGACTACAACCTCGTGGATAACAATACATATGGACTACGGAATTGCTTTTGCAACGTTGCCAAATCTGAAATTACATTCAATAAGGTAATTAGGTCTCTATTTCACAGCTAATGGAATCATTGATTTATTCCATAGATTAATGACAGGAGGGATAGGGATTCCTGCAGCCTAAAGTTTTGTGCTATATAGCGTACCGCAAAAGTGAATTTAAGTCAGTATGAGCGGCACTAATCCTGGTGTCGTTGTGTTCATCACAATATAATTAATATAGTCGTCATGCCTTATTGTTTAGTTAAGTTATGCAGGATCTAATCAGTTTATAATAATATTTAACCTATATGGTAGCCTAATTTTCACATTAAATGTTCACATTATTTTAATTGTAATGTGAAATATTTCGTTGTCAACATAAAGGCTAAAACATTTTATTTCGATTTTTTGATAGCCCGTACTCTGCACTTGGAAACCACTGATCAGATTAAGATACTACTTTTCATATTTATAACTTATATTTTGGTTCATTTTTAAGTATATTATTCTTACCGAGAAATGGATCTACTGTTATATAATAAGACATTAAAGTTTTGACTGGTTTTTGCAGCTATTTTGCTATTAATGAATAATTATATTACACAGAACTAGGAAAGCCGATAGTTAATACGATAAAATTGTGCAAAATCAAACTAATTAAATACCATAAAAATAACCAATTAATATTTCATGAGGATTTCGTTAGTACGCTTCAGCTGATATATCAAATGCTTCTTGCGTTTGCCATTCAATTTAAAAATGAAAAAGGATGTAATTTCAGAACTAGTCCATAAAAAATACGAACATACGTGAACAGAGCCCTGAATTTTTAAAGCAATCTAAACAAAAATTCCTTTTTCTTTCATAGTTTATTGTTGTGATTTTTGGCGTAACTGACTTTGGTATGAATGGCATCAAAAACAACAACTTTGGTATATAGATAAAAATAACTTGGATTTTACTTTCTAGCACGCTCAGGATTCCTTTCAGAATGTGAGCAGTTACGACCATAGCCCCGCATGCTGGCTAAGTGCAGGATGGCGGACCTGCACTCTCAGGAGAACTCTCAGGTATGATGGTTTCCTCATGATGTTTTTCTTCACCAAAACACGTGGTAATATATTAATAATAAGCACATTATTTAAAACATAGAAATGCTTGCAGGATCCGAACGTGAAAACTCCTAGTAGCCACTTGGCTACTAAAACTCACACTATATGTTAAGGTCAGTCTGAAGAAAGGTAAGATTACATCAAGAAGACTGTTTAAGTTATATACTGTAAAGCCCTTATGTGTCATCATCATAGGAAATATATGATAGGTTTGCTTTTTGATATTATTTTTTAATATTATTATTATATTTTACTCTACATTTATGGTGTAAGCCCTTTGTTCTGCGTCTCTAAGCTGAGAGATTCAATCCACACGAACATGAAGTGGAATTACAAATCATGGCGTTATCGTACTTACTTAACAAACAAACAACTATTGCATAACTTGACGTGTTGGTTCGTAGATAAGTATTTTAACATATAAATTGAGAAAGTTGTAAGCGACATATTTGTAACTATAATATATTTTAAACATAATAATTTTACTTTAATATTTTAACTTTCAAATCCTATCCAGTTCATGTTTAACTATCAACATTTTATTTCATAATTAAATTCTTCCTTATACTGATTTATTATCATTACAGAGATATGATAGGAAAGCGGAGATCCCGTTTTTAAATGATTTAAAGTGACATATGCTATTAGTCAATGCCACTTTCGAGTAATAAGTTTTGAATGACAGTTAAGGTTTGATTTGTCGTGAGTTACATATGCATCACCAATGAGACAGTTGGCTACAAGAAATGAACGTGAACTAACGTGTATCCGCGAACAAATTAGTATTCGTCGGATCGCCTTCCATTCACCGAATTTCTGTACTTTTATTTCACAAACGTGATCAGTCTCCTATGAGCGACACTGTCTATAGACGTAATAAATTTTTTACGTTGGCTTTCTGCGCAATCGCCTGAGATTGAATCGTACATGCGCCTCTAATAATAAATAAAAATTTTGTACTCAGAAAATTGTTCACGAACTTTTTGACCGGAACTGAAGCAAATGGATATGTCGGTAAAGCAGCTTCAACTTATAGTTTAAGTGTTGTCCGAGTAGCCAATGTTGGAATCGTGGTTGCCAAGTGCTCGGTTGCCAAGTAACTGGGCTGTGCCAAATTAGTTGCCAAAGACTTGGAATTATTTAATTACACTACGTGTCGAGGTTTTTGATCTTATAGATTATTGTACATTTATGTTCCAGATTTTAAAATATCACCCACTTTTTTTAAACAGTTGATAATTGTTACAAGCTCACACACACTGGAATTCCGTGTGATATGAACGAACACTAATGACACTTTATTAACGTACAAGATCTGTGAACAAAAATTTACATGTCAAATAAATGTCTGCCACAGCCGGGAATCAAACCTACGAGTTCTTGATCTAGTGTCGATGTAGCCTTAGATAATAAAGCGTACTTATGGGCCGGTAATTCGTCGGCGATAGACTTTAATCGATAGTAACTACTTATCGTTAAGTACCTGCTCCTTTATTTACATAGAAATAATAACCTTCAATATTTTAAGGATAAGACTGCTTGCTATAAGTGCGTTCTGTAACTGTGAGTAGGGAAAAGAAAACTCCTCGGGAGTTCCTTGTTGCTTCGCCTTCCGGAACCACTCACAGTAGGAATTTGTTGAAGCGATGGCGTAGTTTGACGTTCAAAAAGTGTTTTGTAAAAACCAACTTGGAATGAATATTATTTCATTCATTCATTCAATGGATCATACATTTGACATAATTAAACTAACAAGCGATTGAAACACAATTTTCTGCTATATTACTCATCTCTTAAAAAATAAACTTAAGATTAACTTCATATAGAAAGATACTTACCAGAACACAAAGGCTGGTGCTTCAGTTGTTTGAACTACGGAGCACTGAAGTCGCAGGGTCGATCCCGGTTTCAGGTACTTTTCCGTGGGCCCTGAGATTTGGGCTCGTGCCTCTGCAAAGTAAGAAAATATTAAAGAACCTATTAAGTAGCGTCCACTCTTCAATTTGCCGATCTGTTTATTGTCAATGAATTCTGCTAGTCAAGGAACACCATAATAAGGCGTTAAGTCTCTTCTTTGTTATATAAATAGCCGACAAACGAGCAGGTCAAGAGACCAGGTCTTGCCTCTTTTATTTAGCTAGACGATAAACGAGCATATGATGGTAAGTGATCACCGTCGCCCATGGATTTCAGGAATACAGGCATCACAAAAATTACACGGGGGACCCGAATTATTACTCTCTCAAGCTTCCGATGTTGCAAATATCCTTCACCAGATGCGTACGTACTAATCCGCAGTTTGCTTGTTATTAGCTATTGCTAGCAAAAAATATAATATAATTTATTATTCTGTATATTTTCAAAGAGATGCTCTTGATAATGGTACTAGATCAAAATTTATTGGCCAGATTTAAAGATGTTTATGTACTAACAAGAAATGTTTGTGTATATACGAATAAATAAGCGCGAAATGAACGCTCACACATTTACACCTCCGTACTAAAATTCCTGTGTTGCGGGTGGTATGGACACATAATAACTCAAATACCCGCAACTCAGGAACATCTGTCACATAAATGTCTGCTCCGGCAGGGAATCGACCCCGGAACATCTCTGTCGGAAGCAGGATTACTACCAAAAAGTAACAATGATTGATGTTATATTCAAGAAATTATTTTGTATAATTTTTTACGTTTCTTTAGAGAACAAAATACAAATAGATTAAATGGAAAATCATGTTTCTGAATTATTCAAGAGTAACAAATTTCCCTTTCAAAAGGCAACTCCACAAATGAAGCTAACACGGATGTTTTAAATGTTTCTTTATTTAAATACCGTTGTAACTTGAAAAATATAATTCTCGCTATTCATTTCTATTCCATAACGAACATACTTCGGAAAAAGTGCTTAACGTTGAAAGAAAAATGGAACGGTTAAATTGTTACTGTTCATAAATTGAATTACAGAATTGTTACTTATATGGTGGCTTTGTAGCTTATTGGGGATCATGAATCATGAAATCATGACGAGTGACTGTTAATCACTAAATTCTATCATCGTTTTTCTAATTTAGACCGCTTCCCTGGTATGGAGAACTAGTTAACTAACACGGTTATCGTTCGATAGCAGTTTCATGTCGGAGGTCCTTAGACGACGTAAGAACTTCCGATATCTTCACTGAACACTGATACTCGTATGTACCATGAATCAAATCCATGTTCATGTGATTGGGACGAAGTTCACGTAATTTGTATAAAATAATGGTGAGTACCCGTTTCAATTAAGATGTCTAATGTTGGAGATGATATAAGTTTAAAATCACGTGACTACCAATTTGTAATTAATTGAAAAAGCTTGAAAATGCCATCTAGTTACATGATTTAAAAACTTATATTGATTTATATACTTGCAAATTAAATGTTTCGCGTTTGTATGTTTTGCTATTGAAAAAGTAAGTTTCGAATAGGCGGAAACAGCGTAGACTTGTTAAGATTAAGGTTGTTTAAAATACGTAATCTAAGTAAAGAAGTCTTAGAGTAATTTAAAGAAATAATTTCAGCTACTGAATATTTGTTTTTTTTTTATGTAAATAGCCGACAAACGAGCAGACGAGCCACCTGATGGTAAGTGATCACCGTCGCCCATGGACATCAGCATGACCAAAGGTATCACTGATGCGTTGTCGGCCAAGAAATGAGAAGAAGGTTAGAAAGCAAGTACTGGCTCTCAAGCCCCCAGCCGGAACACGACGAGTCGTTTAGCGGCTGCCTCAAGCAGGAGTGTGGTAGGTAGCCCAGCAGGCTTCACGGAAAGATAATAATACCAGTAATAATATTAATGACTTAATAATAATAATACTGATAATATAATCCATAAACGAAGCCCTACCACCAAGCAAGCTGGCTTTTGTTGCCTCTTACCACACCCTTTTCTGCCAGCATGGCATTGGGGGGAGGATTCTAAGCCGCCCCAATACGGCTAACAAATATAACGGTTTCCAAACATACAATTTAATTTTCGTCACGGTTACACGACGGGCTTTTAATTATTTTTAAAATATGACATTTTCGCTTGCGGCAACATCGCGATGGATTTTGTGTTTTAAGAATCATATTTTTTTATCTCATGGGTCTTACGCCATTTGCATATAGATGCTTAATTAAAGAAAGCAGTTTTTTCGAACGCAATAATATCCATCGTTTATGTTAACCCCCCCTTTGGTTTAAGGTGATTATGATTTAAAAACAAAAGCTTATTATACACATATACGCTAGAATTCCTTGCGGATGGACAATGGACATGCACAAAAACTTCATTAAAACACTGACGGTACGAGAGCGTGCTTTTGTTGACCTAGCCGTAATTTAATCCAAGATCCTGTAGACAGACTCCCCACTAGCTGTTTATACCATAGGTCAATTTATTGATTCACTGCTGGTTAATTTTAAACTTTTTTTTTGTTTCAGTTTCTAACGTTGACATCTAAGAAAAAGATTGAAATTGAAATTACAATGTATGATGGCATATATAATAACATGCGTAGCACCTTTCTCCACAATCATCACATGAACTCTTATCATCTAAATCTATACTAATGTTACAAAGAGGAAACCTTTGTATTTTTGTATGTTTGTAACGAATAAACTCAAAAAGTACTGAACCGATTTTAAAAAAATCTTTCACCATTAGGATGCTACATTATTCCTTAGTTATATTTATTACTAGAAAAATAAGAGATCCTTGCTAAAACTTCGCTATCCTGAACCAGAGTGTAAAAAGATTTGCTTAAAAATTTCATTCATCGCATACGCTGAGGAAACTATTGACGATATATCAAAAAACTTTCTACAATATTAGAGAACATATTAATATTTACAAATAACTTCGCGATACTATATGTCCAACTATTGTAGTTATACCACTATAACCACTTTTTACATTCTAAAAGCTCACCAAAATCAGACCATGATAACCATACCTTCGTATTAATTCTTATCCAAATAAATTATTTCATATTCAAAACTGTTTCAGTTCCTATACATAAATTTTGAATTACTGAAATCGGACATTCCGTTCAGAAGATTTTACGAATTCTGGAAAATAAACACCGCCGACGTCTACGCGCAATGACCAGTGTGGCCCTACGCCAAACAGCCGTAGCGTAGGCCGGCGGACAAGGCGACGAGGGAGCGGGCACGAAGTGCGGGGCGGGCACATCTATGAAATAGGTAGTCAGGCGGTCGGCTCCTTACGCAGTGGACATATGCAACATTGAATATGTCCTTCATAAAGATAAGATTATAAATATATCTCAAAATGCTTAAAAATAAAAGTACACCCGTGCGAAAATAGGCGGGCCGCTAGTGTATTTATATTATGATAAAATTTATGATATGTTTGTTGAAATATTTAATGACTAAATATATTAATATAACTTTTAATCGTCTATCAGTATCTATCTTTTCAGGTAGAAAAAAATCATAAAACCTTGTAGACATTGTGTTACTTCGATGCTATCGTAGAATAATAACGAATATTACCATAAAAGTGTATATAACATGTATATTTTAATCTGTACATACCAACAAAAAGCTTTTCCCGAATTTCTCTTAGAGTTTCGGGAACGTGTGCTACCCCGCGATACGTATGATTGACCTGTGTAAACATTTCCATTGTTCGAATCGGTCAAGCTATATATTACATTGCCTATTGCATGAAAATCTATTGTACTTAGTGAAATCACTGAAGATGTGATTTGTTTGTGACAAGGCAATAAAAATAAATAATAATTACGATTTAAATTTTGACTTATTTTCCATCAGACTATAATTTCTTATTTCTATTTCCATCTCGTTATCAACTCAAACTCTGTTATTATTTTCTTTTAATGAAGTAATCTCATTTACGTAGTCTTATTGCATATGAACGTATGAACCTTATTATTGAAACTGCACATTTTTGTAGATCAGTATACAGTATTATTACGTTGAATTATAGAAGAATTCCCTTGAAAGTATGGACTCCCGTCCAGGGTTGCGTCAAATTCAAATTCGTATTGAACGGTATATAAATAGCCGGCAACTACCCTTCCGTAATTATTTTTTAAATCAAAACCCGGGTTTTAAAATAAATTGATTGATTGGGTTGATGCATGAGAAAAATCAGAACCACAACTGGGCATTCTCCTTTATATAATTTTGAATGAATAATGATATTTTGCAGTCGATTTAAAAAGCTTTGCGTATTCCATACAAAATTCTTAATAGATTTTCTCCTGTCCAAGCACCCAGAACTTTGAACACCATCTACAATGTGTTCACTAATCACTTATTATTAATTATTATCTTGTTTAATCAATAAATGAAGATTACACTTACTCTTACAAAGGAATAAATTAATAATGTATAATCGATTATACACTCACACTCCTGTGTTGTAGGTGGCACAGACATTCACAAATATGACATCACAAATATCCATGACCCGAGAACAAACATTTATCTGTCACAAAAATGTCTGCCCCGGTCGTGAATCGAACCCGAACAATTAACTAATAATAATGAAATTACTATAAGTTTACGAGAAAGTCACTGAAAACGTTGTTTGCTGTCTATTCAGAACGTAGTTATATCTATTGAAGGTAATTCTATTTATGAATAGTGCATACAAGAGCCATCATTTAACTGTGAACACGTTAACAGAGATTACATGATGGAAACAAACTATGGTCCAGTAGAACTGGTCGAAAGTTTACAAACGAATATCTTGAGATTAACCGCGTTTATTATTCGATCGTGTGTGTCTCAGCGTAGACAAAGCTTTGGCAGAAATGCTGTTTTTAGAAGCTCCCGGTGGAACAGGAAATACTTTTCTCACCAAAATAATTTTGGCAAAGGTACGAAGCCGAAGTAAAATTGCGGTTGCTGTTGCTTCATCAGGTATAGCAGCCACTTTATTGCCAGGATGAAAAACTGTCCATACCATGTTCAAAGTTCCAATCGACTTAAACCGCACAGAGAGTCCTATTTGTAATATTTCTAGAAACAGCGACAAAGCTATGGTTTTACTTGATTGTAATCTTATTATATGGGATGAATAATGCACAATAACAAACCGTAAAGTTGTTGAAACAATAGATAGAACATTACGTGATATCAAGCAAAATGACCAACCTAAGGGTGGTATTACAGACCTTTTTTGCGGCGACTTTCGTCAAAACCAACAACAAGAAGAGAACAAGAGCACAAGTGGAGCAAGAGTTGAGAACTTAGTGCCTGTCTAAAAAATTGTAGCCTGCGGCACTATATTATCCCTATGTATTTGACAATCAATATGCGAGCGCGAATCGGAGGTAATGAAAATGTATAGGAGTTTACTAATAAACTACTACTTCAGATTGGCAGCGATGTGTATCCACAATAACAAAGAAAAATTGTTCTACATAAAAACCTGTGTTGTACAGTTTCAGTGATGCGAGATCTCATATCATCTGTAAATGGGAACGTAACGAAAATAACATCTTACGAAAATTCCTGGCTATGCAACAGAGTTATTTGAACTCCACAAAATGACCAAGCAGCAGCAATAACTCTGAAGTTCTGAGCTTTGTTTCGGGAAATAATGTAGAATATATCTCTATTAATAGAGTTATGGAACAAGAAGAATCCAGTAAAGTTTTTAGATTCCCTCAGTGCTCCTGGACTGCCAGTTCATAAGATAAATTTAAAAGTCGGTGTACTTATAATGCTCCTTTGAAATCGAAGTCCACCAAAGCTTTTTAACGGTACCAGATTAAAAGTGACCCATTTACAACGAAACGTAAGAAGCAGAGATTTTAACAGGGTGCGGAAAAAGTGATAGTGTTTTTATACCACGGATCCAAAACAACTTTCCGTTTAGTTTTAAACGAGTCCAGTTTCCAGCGAGCCTATGTTACGCAATGACAATTAATAAAGCTTAGGACCAGACCTCTAAAGTTGCACGGTCAGCTTTATGTAGCTTTGTCGCGTGTTAGCAATCCTACGAATCTTTATATTTTGACTCCTGACGTTTTTACGTCGAATGTCGTGTATAAAAAGCATTAATGTAAATTATTAAATCAAATAGTTATTTTTCTGTCATCTTCTATTTTCTTTTAAATCAAAGATAGACAAAAACGTGAGAACTTTTTGCTATCAGAAAATTTGGAAAAACCCAAAAATTAAAGCCCATGTGAACGAAGTCGCGGGCAGCAGCTAGTACACAATATAATTCGTTTGTTGACAGGATGCTATTGAAGAGTGAGAGTTACGTGTGGTCTGATATGTACTCGTTTCTCTCTATATATATGTATTTAAAAATATGAATCACATCATACCAGAAGGTTGGGAAGCCCGCGTCTAATGATCGCTAATTTATATATTTTAAACATACTAGTTCTAAAAAGTAATATTCGCGCATAGACATTGAATACCATTGCAGGTAACTTACGGTATATATTAATATCTAAGACATTCCATGTCAATAGACGATTAAAAAGTCGAGTCTTTAGTCAAAATAGATCTAATTCTGTATGATAAGGGCATAAAAATAAGTACAAAAATTTCTTTGTGATCTGTATTGAGAACATCTTTTAGATCAAATAAATCATTTATTTGTTGAGTAAGGTTGAAAAAGATGATCATAAATATACAAATAGTTATATGTTATTATATATAAAGTTATATGTTACTTTATATGTCAATTAATTTATAATTGTCAAGAATTAACTATAAGTATTATATATGAACTCATTCAGACAGAGGCAAACACTACCGAGATTACCGAGATAACATCAGAAGTCAGAGGCCTTTCCCCCTTACAGTATATTAATGTTTGCCTCGTTCATTAATCGTTTCGGTTTTCCAAATATAGGAGAAATTGATTTAGTCTGAAGGATACCAACCCTTTTTCAAACCTCTAAAAGTTCTATCGTTAAATACCGTGTTGGAATTTAGGAGAGTCGTTGATGTTGGAAGATATCATCCAGAAATTTTGACATTCACGTACATTAGTCACATGATTGGATATAAATAAATTTTAATCTAAGTTATTGACGACGACGCACAGGCTATATCAAAAAAAGAAAACCTAAAATTTCGTTTGGGTTGAAATCCAAAAATCATAGCAGAAGTAATGGGTACACCCATCAATCAATACTACAAATACATCAATATTAATCTCTAAATAGTTTAAAAAAAACTTAGTGTCATAATGGTTCTGCAAATTTATAGCGAACACCATCCCGAATAACCCTTGAAATGGTAAAAGAATTTTTAAATAGGTGCCGTGGCTTCAAAGATTATCCTCTGCATAAACACAAATTCACAGATTCTCACTTTCTCTTAATAATATTAGTAAAGATAAAAAGAAAAACTGCAATAAAAAAAAATTTATCTAATATTAATAGCATGTTACACTTTGTAATAAAATTTATATTCCAAAAGTTTATACGCTCAAAGGTGTTTTTCATAAAGGAATGAAATAATAGCAACAAACAAACATTATTCGATATGAATAATAAAACCTTTTAAATACAGTGGTAGGTAGTCCAAGAAGTAGCCAAGTAAAAGCTAGAACAAAATAATCTATCAGGTTTAACAATGTCAGTGTAGTCGTGTGTATAATTTTACAATGTGCTGATCCTCAACAATCGAGCCCGAAAGCTGTTAAAATTCCCGGATCGAGTCTCATCCTGCCTGTTCTGCACGTATGTTATACATATGTAGGTGTAAAAGATGACTGCATAAAAGAGTTGCCAAGGCAATGATAGATTATTCTTCCTAGGCTAGGAACTAACTACAGCAATATTGAAATTCTTACCAACTACATCTAGTCGGAGAAAGATGCTTGTGGGCGGATGCGACGATACTTGGCACTCGTAGATGCCGGCGTCGCGTTTTTGGACGAATCTCACTTTCAGGGTCCAATCCTAGAACAAATTATAAATTTATAAACTCTTATCTTTAAGTTCGACTCCTTCCTTTTCTACTCGGAGTTCATACTGCAGCATAATGACCAAAGGCGTTAGGAAGTTCCTCTTCGTTTGGAAGTTCGTGTTAATTTGAAGACTCTTTTAAACCCGGTCAAGCATCTTGCATAATCGTGAAGATTGTTGCGTGATATCTTTACAGTCCTTCTTCTAAAAAATTAAATTTTGTATCATTCTTCTTCAACAGATCAATGACTCTCTTAGATTCGTAATAATACGCTGATGTATGCTGATGGTTAGCACTTCCCATTACGTGGCTCTGCTGAGTCCAAAAAAAATATGCTTCCCAATTTCATTTGAAAGTATATCTTAGGTTAGAAAGTATCAGGAAAAAGTATTGTATAATGTAGGCAAGATAAACGAGTGAGGCTTTATAGCTAACAGAGCGTAAATTCCCATATTCACGGCCGTTGATTTGGGGATACCGTCAACGCACTAATAGATGGATTAACCTGGTTATGGGGCTTAGTTCTAGGAATAATATAGGCTGGTTTGATTATCTAGCTTGTATTGTCTGTTTAATATCATTTACTGTGATTTAGATGTAATTGTTTTAGTGAGATAAGATAATTCTCCATTCTAGTTGTCTATGTATATATAAATATTACATAATGTAACTGATAATGACTGTAACTTTTTTTCTCAAATACTCATGTAGATAGGAAGTAATTATGATATAGAGCTAATAACGTTAAGTATTTCTTAAGCCGATTCTTGGTAAAAAATACTTTATCAAACACAAAAATTAACCCATCCCTTCTGTTCTTAACTCGGAAACTATCGTTCATAAAACTTAATAAAAATTGGGTCTTAATCTACAATTGGTGTTTTTTTTTTAATTTAATAGGATATGTCGAGTTCTCCTGGATCAATTTACGGTACAGTATTCTCTCCCACAAGAATCCAGTTCGGTCTTATTGTTTTTAAGGTTAATAGCTCGTAACCACATTCGGGCTACCTGATAGTTTAATGTCACCATTGTTCATGCAAATCGGTAACACAATATGGTAATTGAAGCTGTGGTGTAACGTAGCGGTACTTAAACGTCTTATTTTATAAGAAACTAGTAGCAGCACGCGCTGGCCAATTCCGTGCATGCGGCATGCGGGTCGCGGACGTCGCGTCGCCTGGGCTGTTGGTATGACATTGTCGGGCGGCGGGGGCCACTCCGTTTGAGATAGCCTGAGCTCGTACGCGCGACCTTGTGCATTTAGAAAAAACTTGACGTGCTAACATTTTTATATATACCTTATTATTACTATAATTATTAATATTGTAAATCATCGATATTTATTTTCTGCGTAACCTACCTCTTTGCTACCCTATACTTGGGTAAATTCTGCATATTCTTTTATTTGAATAGGCTGATAGATTTTTTACGTGTTCAATTTGTTCTTGTTATTAGTTATTTTAGTACGTGGCTTAATTTTTTGTTATTAGATTATTACTGCAGAAGCAAATTGATTATTTTTTGTAGGAATTCATAATTATTATAGTTTTTATTTTCGCTTAAACCGGTTTAATTTTTTCCACTTGGCAAAGATTGATTTGAAGCCCGGATAGCCCCTGACTATCCACGGCGGTTTAATTAATGTAGCGGCCTAATCGACAACATCTCTAAATTACAGGAATACCATACCCCTTTAAGCCAGAGGAATTACCGGCTGGAATCGGGGCACCTGCTCTTGGCAAGAGTGTTGGGATAGGAGGACTAATATCTGGAGAGTCAGAGTTTTTTTTCCAAGAGATAAGTTATCGCTTCACAACAATCCCACTTCAAAGTAAGTGTTAATAAATTCTAAGATGTTACGATGTTAGTTAAGTGTATGATAAGATGCAATAACTTATAAAAGTCTATCCATTCTCCTCTTGAAGACTCCCACCAAATAGGTAGGCGGAACACCAGCGCGGGCATGCTAGTCCAGTCATTCAGTACCCATAACCAATGACGACGCACACCGCATCGTACATACAACTGGAATGTTCACAACATAAAAATGGATACATGCCGTACGGCGATGGGTGTAATATTTCGTACAATTCTTTCGCACACTCTCCAAAATGCATCCCACAGAAAACCAAGAGACTAGCAACCCTGGTGGAGGTTTTTCGGACCGTGACCGAGATGTGTTTTTTTATTACACCTATTGAAACGAGTTTGCTTAGTATTAGTAGCTTATTTATTATGTTATATTTAAATAAATTTTCATACTTATTTTTTATCGTTTTTATATTGAGCCACTTATTTACTTTTATCTAAAATTACTATTGAGATCCATTGGATTCTCCACTAAATTGCATTAAAGCAAAGTGATCGCGTATATTTAAGACGCCAAGAAATAAATTTTATACAGCAGTAGAATAATAGATTACAGAATTGCAATTATTTAATTTATATTCACTGTTACGTGCAAGTGTAATTGGAGTATTGTATGCAGCAAAATAATAAAATTAAATTACTGAAGTCCATTCACGGTCGGTAGACTGCGAGATCCCATATTCACGGTTTTTAACCTGGCGATAACGTCGACATTGTAGATGACATTCATAGGAGGATTGACCTGAATTCGTGGTTTTATTCCACGGTATTATTTAGTTAGCGAGATTTTTTGGGTTGAATATCTCTCAGACAATCATTCTCAAACGTCCTGCACATTGTTTGTTTGGTAGTATACTTCAGAACCTTAAATAGGGGGTTTTCATTTAATTTTAATTAATTATCCTTGGTTCCCAGCCAACATCTTAATGCATCTTGGTTAATTACGGACTAGATATCTTTCTTTTTGAAATCATTTTATTCTGCAACACCCAGCTTTATCCCGATGGCTATATTTATCGTTGGGTTTTTACTTACCTGGTTAGCTACTTCCTCTTGAAACCGAAACGTTTTTAGATGTTTTACTTCATGTTACATTGTTAATTTTCCATTTAGTATAGCTATTTAATTTCTACATCAAAATGGACTTTCTTTAGAGTATGATATTACTTTGGGTTATTGTGTTGAAATTCAATTCAAGCTCTGAAGCATGACGAACAGCGGCATCTAGGTAATACGATTTTTTTCTTGTTATCAAGTAGATACTGTTATTATACTTTGGGGTACAACACAGTCCAGGTTATTTACAAGAACTGCATTCAATCCATGAGGCGTACTGTATACATAAATACAGAAGATACGGTGAAGTTCCATATAGTTTGACATAAGTTGTGGAAAATGATAATCTATAAATTATTTTTGCGTCCAGTACATTGATGTGATATAAATGGTGTTTTTAAGACAATGTATAAATACCTCAGAATGCTGAAGGTGGATCGCTTGGAATCTCTGGTCGGAACTGTAGGTGGTTAAGCCAACTGTTAGCAGGTGGTAATCTTTCCTCCGTATCCAAGACACCTGTAACAATAACAATACTTTATTTATTATATTAATAATTGGCAAACAGGAAATGAACTTATTCATTATCCACTTAATCACAAGCTTTTCAATATTACTGTCAAAGTACATAAAAAAAAATTTTTTTCATGGAGACTTTTAGCATGAAAATAGTAGCTAGACAAGCAAGAAATAACCTAATAAAGACTTTCCTAAAGTTCACTCTGTATAACAATAAACCTAGTTTGGCAAACGAACTTCAACAAGAGAAGAAATTAAAGTGTATTGCTGTCACAATCAAGACAGAACAGGTTCGCACTCAGGCATTGGCATGTGGAAGTTATACTTGCCTGATATTTGAGTGCGACCCATTTGACCGAGTAGCTCATATAAATGGTTTAGGCCTCTTTATCGATAGTAAATTCTACCTTTAATAAAGTTTCCAAAAATATTTGATGTAAAGATTTACTGCTTTCGCAGTTTTATTACTAGTATACCTACATATAGTATTGTTGAAATGCGTGAGGCATATAATATCAATTAAACAAACATTTATTTAAGATACTTAATGTATTTAACGTAAAACGGCAAATAATGCAAATTAAACAGAACACTGATATCCATTTAGCCTTCGTGGAGCGGAAATTGTAATTTCTGATTTATAAAGTAAGGGCATTCGGTAATTTACACAGGTAATGAAGGTATTCCAAGTTCGGTCGAATTGAAGCCGTATTTACTGTTTAGTAAAGTCTTATTTTCAATAGCACGAGCCTCGAATTTCTAAATACCGTTATAAACAGCTTATTTTCCATAAACTTCCGTTTTGTTATAAATAATAGTTCGATATTTTGAAGGGATCACTTTACGGCTTCTAAGCGTTAAACTGAGTTGTAACGTTATGTCTACATACAATTTGCGTACTGTGCGATATAAAAGATTTTCGAAAAAACCTCTTTAACCTATTTTTCTTTGAAATAAAGACTATTGTAACGCGGGATTTATTTCTTGGTTTCATTTGGTGGTTTTGTTAGACCGCAGGGACCCTAAAATCACGCGATGGCTTCGCCGGCGCTCAGCCAATCGTGAGCTGAGAGGACTCGCCGGACATATCGCGCATGCGCCTTACTGGATTTTGCTGGCCCGTCGATCCCTATTAACGGGCGAAATAAAAAGACAAGCGTCGCGTATAAGCAGACAGACACGATTGCATCTTCCGCTGACTAGCGCTGAACGGCTACATTTTCAGTATATTAATAATTATCAGAATAAAGTTTTAAACCACGTTGGGCGCCACTTTTATAACAACACTTTTTACATTTTACATTCTACAATATACTGAAAATGTAGCCGTTCAGCGCTAGTCAGCGGAAGATGCAATCGTGTCTGTCTCCTTATACGCGACGCTTGTCTTTTTATTTTGCCCGTTAATAGGGATCGACCGGCCAGCAAAATCCAGTAAGGCGCATGCGCGATATGTCCGGCGAGTCCTCTCAGCTCACGATTGGCTGAGCGCCGGCGAAGCCAACGCGTGATTTTAGGGTCCCTGCGGGCTAACAAAACCACCAAATGAAACCAAGAAATAAATCCCGCGTTACACTATTTATTTGTGCAAACGTGACTTAAAATAAAGATCAATTGGTTTATGATGCCAGAAATATTTGGCAGAAAATGTTGCTAGTCTAATTAAACCCACCTTCTGTATATTTTATAGGGTAAAGTTTTGAATAAATAAATAAAACACGTCTTATAGAAAACAGAAAATATTTCTGTACCTACTGACAATAGGGGGCCTCATGCTACGCGAATGTGATTCGTGTTTCACATCGTGAAAGCTTCGTACTGTTACTCTACTACTTCATATAGGTCTTTTACGTTACAGAGATACAAATTTTAATACACGAGTCTCGAGTTAAAATATAATTAGAAGCACGTATAATTTTAAATGTAACATTTGGACAAATGAGCACATTTTTTTAATTGTAAGTTAGTTTAATTTTGTTGTTTAATGCGAATGTAATTTTTCTTAAGAAAACTTTCAATATTTTTTTACTTTAAACTTTAAATATTTATAAATAATAATATATTATGTAATACGGGAGTTTATTTCGACTTTAAAAAAAATTAATTGTTCTCATTACCCCTTATACGTCCGCCCGCCATCCGCGTTAACGTCATCGGCGCTCGATCGAATCAGTGCGTCCCTCAGATCGCCTGATGTCAAAATTAACCAATCAGGACGGTGCGCGGGAATATTTTGGCAATTAGTACATCCGTTGATTGGTAAGGCTGCCTAAGCCACTATCCTAGGTAGTATGTAAGTGTAATCTATACTAATAAATAAAATTGGAGTGTCTGTTGTAATATTAAAATAACCGCTTTTTACTACATGCATATGAATGTATATGCGGTACATATACCAAAATAACATTTTTTACAATTTTTGTCTTCTCTCTGTCTGTTTGTTTCGGCTAATCTCTGAAACGGCTGGACCGATTTTGATAGGACTTTCACTGGAAAGTAGCTGATGTAATAAGGAGTAACTAAGGTAACTTTCATTTCTACTAAATAACTTTTTTGTTAAATTTCACGCGGACGAAGTCGCGGGCACAGCTAGTAGGGAATAAAAAAATAAGAATCTCGCCTGATTGTTCGGATGTAAGAGTCGAGTTAAATGTATTAAAAATAAGTCAAAGTTATTCAGTAAAGTTTGTTTTCGTGTTTTCTTAACATAAAGTTACTTTGTTTTTTACGTTCTTGTGTTAAATATATATTTTTAAAAAGATGTGCTTTTATGTATTTCAATCGCGGAGTAGGAAAGCCAGTATTAACTACTTATAATTACGCGTTGTAGGCAAACGATGAAAGCGAAGGATCTAACACGTCGGTGATACCTTTAGAGGACGTCTACGGGCGTCGGTCGGTCGGCCAACTCGTTTGTCGGCTATTTACATAAGAATGCTTCCAATGCTGTTACTTTGTTGCCACGATGACGCACTTTTTCAAAACGTTATTAAAATATGGATTTTTAATATAAATGAATAATTACTTTAAAATAACATTCGTGTGAGGAGCAATCTAAAATAGGAAATAAAGGTAAAGAAAAATTTCGCTACAGAAATAAGAACATGTTGTTGAAGCAAAATTGCAGGGTCAAATCCCAAAGGAAACTAGAGATACCAAAATCTACTCGTAATTAGAAAAACTGGAATTGGATATCACAAAAATTCTTCTGAAATATTCAAAGTGTACATAGCGAGTTCGTTTTGTTAGCTTTTGCAACTAGGAACAGTTGGACTTTTTTACATGTACTACGTAATTAGAATGTATGGCATTTTATTAACATTATCAGTTTTACTACGATTTAAAAATTATTAAAAACAATTGTATTATTAAAAACATGAATCACAAATATACCGTATAATTGTTTTTAAATTACATTTCATAGCAAAATTATAACATTGCCTATCTGGTTTGTTGAATGGAAGGCATTTAATCCTTTTTCTCGTGATATTTTCTTTCACCGAAGCAAATGTTAATTAATTTCTAATTAAGATTGTAGAAAAATTTAAAGTATGTGATGAATTTGAATCTAAAGCCACTCTGCGTGAATCTAACACTCAAACAATATTACTATCGTCTATCTAATTAACTACCACTTCTAGAATTTCCCTGTTTTCAGCGCTCACTTCGGAAAAAATTCAGTTTCCGGGATGAAAAATATAGTCAATTGTGAGGACAGATATGGTTATGTCTAATTCTAAATATCCTAAGAATCATTGAAATCTGTTCAATGGTTTTATTGTAATACGTGTACAGACTGACAAAAAAATCGATACTTAAAAAAATCCCAAAAATATTTTACGTGCACATTAGACTTCGATACGATTTTATTACTATTATAAATACTAAAGCACACTATTGCGACAGAATTGTTTAATACTCACAATGCCATCACCAATATTCCTGATAACGCATGGGAGAAGCGCCGTGGACCCAGTCTGCGATGTCACCACGGTGTTGTTTTCAGTGCTAAAGTGTTTCTCCGGTGTGATACTGTACAGATCCTCGAGAGGAGGGAAAGAGACAGTGAGCTCGTTCTGTTCCACTTGCACAGTAGTTGATTGCGGTAGGGACGGCGGATATGGACCTGCGAAAGGAACATTGGGATAATTTGGCAATAGAGCAATTAAATTAGGAAAGCATCTCATTATTTTATAACAGACCTTGTTTGCTTCTTCAGTACAATAATTTTAGAGTTTAAATATCCAAAATAATGTAAGTTGTACTCGTGATTATGTTTACACTAATTTATATAAAGTAGTATTCGCCTAGTGGTCAAATTCGACCATAATCATCCAAGTTTATTTCTACCGTTGACACTAAAATACGTTATTACTTATCAAACAAAATCACTTTACAATCACAGGAGAAAATGTCCGTGAACTATTTTATCATTGGCTTTTTTATGTAAATAATTTTTTTTAGTTCCAACGGGCAACTCACTTTCAACTTTGGAACCTTATTGTAAACACGAACTCCAAGCCCCATAAAAGAACGCTGAAACTTTTGAAGGTGATATGAAGACATAACCAAATTATGGCTGGCTATTGCCCATTGTTATTATATGTATGTATGTAATTATAATTGTAAACACCAATTTTAATGTTAATTTAAAAGTCTTCATTAACTTTTATCAAAACAAGAAAACAAATGTTCACTACACGATTACCCAATGCACTATGCTTATAAAAATTTCGCTGGCTTCGGAAACATTTATTTATAAAACTGTTCGATTAACAATTTTATTCGAAATATACCAACGAAACGTCGCAAACCTAGTGAAAAGCTGTATCAAAAGTGTATTGCTTTTATACGAAGTACGTAAATTGCATTTACGCGACTCGTCTTTAAACCGATTACGGAATATGTATTTATATAAACTATACTAGTAATTCGCCTTCGATTCTCTTTGGAAACTTTGGGGGAACACTTCTATTTCCCGGGAAGAAAAATATTCTAGTATTATTCCAAATATGGCAAGAGTCATCTAAATTTGTTCAGTAGTACGTTTAGTAGTTTATTTAAATCTATTTAAATATCCACAATCTCAAAGTCTATCTACATTCAAATATTTCGAAGTTATTTTATGACACACAATGTAAAGAGTTTTGTTTATAATGTACGCCTGCATTTTACATAGTCATTGGACTCGGTAATCATTGGCGTCGTTGAAGAAATTTTGTAAACAGGTGTATTTTATGAATCATTAAATAATGAAGTAGTAAATAGAAACAATTACAGAGTAATACCAAAAAAAATTGGGTAATACGCTTGTAGAGTCTGTGGAAAGATTTTTATAATGATGTGAAGTAAGTGTGTAACTTTTTTTATTACACTCAACAATGTGTGAACTATACGCTTCTGTGGTCTAAAAAATTTCGAAATTTATTTTTAATCATTCGGGAATACACGCTACACTAAATATCAAACGTAATATTAAAATTGTCAACAACAAATTGAGTCAGTTATTCTTCAATAATTCGAATTCGTAATAAGTTCTTAATTCAGAAAGAAAGTACACTCATCTGATACGATAAAATAGCAATAGTTAAAATATAGAGATTACATACAGTAGTACGACGTAATGGTTATAAAGCGAAATGTCACTAAGCCAGTCCTTATTGCTATCTGATTGTATAGGGATCTTGAACAGCGTCTGTTTTCTTGCCAGCTAAAAGTAACATGGTACCCGTTCCAAATGACGCAACCGCTAAACACTGTCTGTTGACGAGCGGTGGCAAAAATGTTTTTGACAAGAAATATTTTCCCTATTACATGAGATATCAAAAAAAACATTTTACCCGAACTCCCTTCAAGCAATGTCAAAAACACATTCATAAGCCCCGTTTTGATTTGCCGTAACGTTGATTACGAATGTTTCCGTGAATTTAATTCAATGTAAAACGGTGGGCGCTATCACTTATAAAAATTTTCTCCAAAATATCATCCAAGAAACCCCGTAGTTGGCAAAAGCCTGGAGAGAGATATGTGCTAAATTGTATAAAGATTCCAGCGCAGCGACCCCGGACGATGCTTAGAAAGTATATGTGAATGTCAGAATTCCGTGTTACTGTAAAAATACGTCCAATTATGTATTTCTTGAAAACACCAAGAAAATATTAAACATCAGCGTCTAGTTTTCAATGAGAAACTTAATTAATTACTTCATGTAATATTACATCTAACTGTAACAGATAAGATAAGATGTCACAATGCCAAGTCGCTTTGGTTTGGTACAATTCAGTTTTTCAGCACGACACGATCTCGTTCATGTTCACAATCATACGGTGATACGAGTATAAATGAAGTTATAAGCCAGCAGATAATTAGATAATTTACACCTTGAACTGAATTTTTTCGTGTTCCCAGATTAAAAGGAATTCAAAATGTGTTACGGCTGATAGATGAAATATCGGATAAAGATTTATTCTTTACACAAACTTTCTTTCCTTTTCTCTACCCTTCATAGAGTGAAATTAAAAAGTAAAAAAACGCCAGATTCATATTAAAAATCTTGTATTTAGAATTCGATAGTGCGTCTTGAAAAACTGAAAATATTTACAATTCTTTGATTTTTTTTTCTTTTTCTTACTAACTTTTACAAAAGTAAACATATATTGTATTCATTCATATAAAAAAAACCACAGAAGGTTTCATCCCATATTCAAGGAATATCTATATTACCCGCAAATAAAAGTAGTCAAAAGTTTAATCTGGAAAATAGGTGATAAGTTTGCCGAGATACATCGAAATCCGTTCATTGGTTTTCACGTGATGCCCAGGCAGACAAGAGTTCCAAAAAAATATTTCTGAGTTCCAATTCGTTATTGAACCCCCAATCGAGTGTTATCCATTGTGAGAGGGAAGGAGGTGCTAAATCATTTATAGAGCTTGCAAATTGTTCCTAAATTTTCCAAAACATATTACCGTATTAATTTCAGAGCGCGCATTATCTCGCAAAACATTATTTTAATTTACGAGGCTAATTATTTTGTAATTATATATACAATTAAAAATTAACCCAAGATAATTACCAAAGATCGTATATCAGGGCTTAATAAGATCCTATGGGAAAATTGTATCGGAAACCCATTAATACTGTGCTTTAGAAAATCTATGTTCAGTAATTTCAAATATCTTTTGTTCTTCCAATATCTATTAAATTGGCACTTTGTAATTTTCGATTAAAATCTAAGCAGTTATGACCCATTCCGGAGTACTAGCGTTTTTATGTTAGACGGTTAATGAGCACACAATTACATGATGGAAAACGTGAGTGTCGTGTACGTGCGTGCATGCGTCTGTTTGTGTGTGTGTGTGTGTGTGTGCGAGCGTGGGCGCATGTGTGTTAGAGAGTGAGAGAGATATTTAAGGTGTGGAAAGTCGTTACCTATGAGTTCTTTATAATATTCTCAAAGTTTACCAATCCGCATTTGACTAGCTTGGAGGCCTGTGGCCTATTGGTCCTACAGATTGTTATTATTATTATTGTGAGAGGAGACGTTACTCCAGCAGTGGGACACTTAAAACTGCAACATATAGACTCGCCAGTGATACTTACTTTTTATCAATAGCCAACAATTGAGCAGATGTACCACTTAGTTGAAAGTGATCACCACCACCTATAGACGTCAGCAACTACAGTGGCATTGTCGGCCAAGATGGAACCTGGAAACCAGGTTATTACTTCCCACAACGATTCCGTCTTTCAAATTTCGTACTGCGCAGGTACGTAAGTACTATGATGCTCGTAGCTCAGTTTGGAGTGACCCCGACTGCTGAGTTATAGATCCCGGGTTCGATTTCCGTCCCGGGCAGACATGTATGTAACATAATTATTTGTTCTCGGGTTGCGGGAATTTGTAATGACTAATTCGTGTATGGCCATGCCACTCGTCGGACTCGAAATTTTACTGCGGTGCTGGGTGTGAACGTTGTTCTGTACCAGTGCCAGCCGGCAAACGAGCAGGCGATCATCATGATGGTAAGTGATCATCTCAGGCCATGCACGTCATTACAACAGCCGTGTGTTCTGGCGTACCGAGAAGCAGAAACTTCGTTAAGTGCGACCCCTTTTCGCCGTCATTTACCGGAATATTTTAATTTACATTTGTGAATACATTTATCGGTTTTTTTTGTGCGAATACATTGCTGTATTTTGTATTTCATGGCGGAATCTTTCTATCAACAAATTTCCAGCTATATATGCAGCAGTATATGAACTTGCTAACTTACATCATAAATGTAAGAAATTACATATTATAACAGTTTTAATTTTCAACCTCAAACTTCAAATAACTGGCTTTCAGTAATAGCAGTATTTAAACAGTGTACTCTGTTTTGAATAAAATTTTCTTTCAAAAAATCCCACGCAACGCTATTCAGTTGCGGTTCGCGCAAGGTTTACACGGAACCTGGTATTCAGTAACGGGGTTGAACCCTTTTGTCTTTCAGCCCACAAGTTGGATAAAGCGTTGAACTTTACGCCGTAAGCACACTTCTGGTATTTGTTTAATGAAATGCTTGCTTTGTGGGAATGCGGACTGAGGATTGTCGTGTCCTACTGAGATCGTTTCAGCGGTAAGCTTACCATAATTTATATACAGGACATACCGTAATTTTCATAAGTAACTGGGTGCCCCGACAGACGGTATTTTAAATGTAGAAAAAATTCGTTCAGGAATGTAAAACTTCTTTTTTTAACTGTAACGGTATAAAGCTTTCCTATGGAGAAATGTGATTACAAACTAGATGATAATTTTTAAATATAAGACTGCTTGAGCGTAAATTTAATGCATAATCATATGTAATTGTAAGTGCTTTTTGTAGCTGTGAGTAAGAAGAAAAACTCCTTGGGAGTTTCTTGCCGCTTCTTC
Source organism: Megathymus violae (assembly GCA_003671415.1). Taxonomy (NCBI): domain Eukaryota; kingdom Metazoa; phylum Arthropoda; class Insecta; order Lepidoptera; family Hesperiidae; genus Megathymus; species Megathymus violae. The sequence goes on along the minus strand of PDGT01000095.1, from coordinate 984,875 downwards.
TTCCGGGACCACTCACGGTAGGGATTCGTTGAAGCAATGGCGTAGTTTGACTTTCGAAAGTTGTTTGTAAAACTAACTTTGGATAAGTATTATTTCATTAATTTCATTCTCGTGATGTCCGCAATGATAAGTTAAAAATCAAAAGTAGAATATGTCATTAACTTAAACAACATTGGATTCCGTCAAAGTTATGAACCATTATCTTGATAAAACTACCTGAGTCAGCCAAGTTATATTATCACTAAAAGATACATCAACGAAAAAACTAATAAGATAAAAAAATTAAAACTTTCAAATAATCGCTCACATTATTAATTCCCATGTCACGAGTAGTATATCTTATATACTTACAAATAAAATTTAACAAACGATATTTTTTATGTAATAAAAGGTCACCTACCATGATCATTTGTAACACCAAAGGCATCAACGACAACTTGGCGGCCAAGGATATGAGAAACCAGCTTATCAATTACTCTTAGAAGCTGCAACCAATACATGTCTAAAAACATGTTGAATCGAGAAGAGTGCTAACCACGTAGCGGGGAGCGTGTGGGGAGTACTTTTAATTTATTTAACTATTTACAAAAAATGTTTGCGATATTGTCAAAATTTCTCGAGCATTGGATTTTCTTTTTCATTTGAAATCTCATAATTTATTGGGGCAGTCCTAGCCAAGATCTTAAGACTGGCTTCTTAACGGTTTTTATGACAAAAAGTTTTTTGTTAACATGACAAAAATAGCCGGTGGACTAGAATGTTATTTTTTATTAGAGAGCTATGGCAAAAAAAATGTTATACATGTATTTAATCTATGGTTGCTTAAAGTTAAAGGGTTAAGAAAGTAACATTGTAAGTTACAAATTAAGAAATTAACAAAAGTTAGACATATAGAAGAAAAAGAAAAAAAATTTTAGACGCGTTTTAATATTTTATAATTTATACTGGGGTTTAAGAATTTGCAGTTGAAACATCGACTAACTTCGTAACTTTTTGTATATATTATGTAAAAGATAATGTTATGTTACCATATTTTCAATTTAGTGCCACAACTGGTACTCAAATTACACGAAAGCATTAATTTAAGCCAAGTACTGAGTTTAACAGAAATTCCTTCAAAATCGGCGGATTTTCAAACAACCTTTAATCCCTTATTTTCCCCATGAGAGTTGATTTTCCAAAAACATTGAAACAGGTGTATCAATATTTGTAACCGGAAAGTCAACACAAATTTTCATTGGGTTTGGTTCAAATTGTCGGATTTATAAAGAAACTGTCATCATTAATTTTATCCCCTTAAGCGTTGATTTTCCAATAAGCTCAATACTAGTTTTCATTGCTCTTGCTTCAAAATCAGAGGATTTCAAGCAAAATTGCAATCACTATTTGATTACCACTATTATTATCAAAAAATTGTTCCTCAGTGGGTCATATAAGTCATAAAAGGAACCCATTGTCTAAATTCCATGTTTCTAGCTTTAGTGGTCTTGGCTGTGATGATGAATCAGTCAGTCAGTCAGGACATATAATTTTATATAATTATATAGATGGAAATAATATAAATAGATAAATTAAGATTGTTAGTTTAATAAACAAAGTAACAACTAATCTCTGCTACTAAATTCGAAAAAAAAAACCTATGTGACGGATAGACGGACACGCTAGTGATCCCATTTTTTTTTAATTCAATTTATAAAAACTTTCAAGTTAACGTAAGTTAACATAAGTCTCTGTATTTACTTCAGAGGACCAAATTCTAAAATCGTTGATTGGCTCACGGTTTTCATTATTAAACTAGATGATCGCTGTTCGTTAGCGGTGCGACTTGTTCTTTACAGAGGGCTTTTTATTTTTGCCTGAGCTATATTTACTGTGGACTCGAGCTTCCGTGTCCGGAGCTTTATGATGTGGTTGCGACCTTTTTGTGTGTGTAACAAACGATGCTTTAGTCGGGTTTGTCAACTCCACCTGCTTGAGCTGGCTACTTGAGTTGGCTGCTTGAGTTCATTACAAATGCTTTGAGGTTTTTTTTAATTAATTAATGTTTTTTTGTTTAATTGGAACTATTAAAACCAGTGTGTATTTTGACAGACAAATTATTTTACTAATTCTCAGAAATGTGATGCAACGAATGTAACTCAGGATGCTGTAATCGTAAATGATTTAATAGAGAATTATATCAGAGCATTGTGAGTTTTCAGGAGGATTAAACTATATGTGTTTCAAGATATTTAACTTTTTTGCCAAGAGTTTTATTTACCACGACTCGAGTCTACATGTTGACCTGTATGATATGGTTGCGACCTTTTTTGTTCACAAATACGTGCATATTTTTGTTCCAACATTGTCGCATTCGGTTTTTACACGTTGTCTTTGTAATTAAATAACAAACTTTTATATTATAGTTATTTTTTATTTGTTATGAGTTGTTTAGACAATTGTTAACGTATTTCTTACGATTAACCTTTAATAATAGTCAATAACATTTATTTAACTATTTGTCCACAGAGAGAATAAATCAAAAGTTAAAAAAGATTACGGAATACAAGGGAACTACTTATTGCAATGAGTTTGTTGAACTTTTAAATATGCATATTACGATAACAAAACCGACCCTTGCAAATTTTGTGCAAATATACCTAAAAAAAAACAAGTTTTAGTTTTAACTTTAAAAAGAAACTGATAAAATTTATTAATCCTTAAAAAAAGTCCAAATAAATTTGCAGCTGTACATCAATAAAAATATACACATTTTATTTGCATATTTAAATTGAATCAATCAGTTCAATCATCAAAAACTTCTAATAACTAAGGCAAAAATGAGAAGTCTAAAGTTATCGATGTATCTAGAAAAGAGGCACCTATCTTATAAAAAAAAAACTTTGCTCGAAAAATATTAATAAGTCACATAAGGCATAAGAATAAGCTATGATCCTTTAGCAAATATTGTTAAAAGTTCAAATTATTTTAAATTTATAAAAACAAATATCAAATGGAATCTAATAAAATATCTACTTAACAAACTCATAAATATAATATTTAGGAAATAATTACAGTACGGTAAAGAAAGAAAACAAATCGGGTCATCAATTATAACAGAATCATCCGTCATAGCACAACATTTTAATAAATTATAATTACCATGAGGCATTGTTCAACCGTTTGGAATCGACTATGCAAATTGTTCACCATAAGGAATTATCTTGTGGACACTCAAGTTTCTCATTTATATAAATGAATTACTTGTTTCTATTTTCTGATGAATGTATATATTAATAGACGATCACAATTCATGGAACCAGGACGAAATATACTTGATATGTAACGATTGAACCCGTAACATTGTAAAATATACAATAATAAGATCAAAAAAGCAATTTTAATGTTAAATAAATTGAATTCCAACGTAAATTTAAAAAAAAACAGAGACGATGCTTATTTAAAATTACAACCAAAAATAAACCTGTGAAATGTAAATCTTGATATCACATGTCATGTCATAGATGAAATCAAACAAATTGATAAGAATTTGAATGGGAAATCCTTAACCGAACAAAGTTAACTATCAAGTTACTATTATGTTCTAACCGTACCTAATGGTAGATATATGAAATCAGCTGAAAAACCATAGAAATATATACGCTAAATTACAGTGTACAATATATTATTTAATTTAACAATTATTTAATGTGGGAGTCTTCAAGAGGAGAGTGAATAGGGCATTATAAGTTAGTGCGTTCAACATCTTAGACTTCATCACCACATACCATCAGGTGGGATTGTTGTCAAGCATTACCTTATTTTATGTAAAAAAAACTAATTGATCAATGTAATTTAATAAATGTTTTAATCAAATATGACCAAATCTGTAAATTAAATTACTAATGTAACGTAAATACTATTAACTAGCCGTACTTTTTAAAGGCGAAGCGAGGGCACGTTAATTCATTTTATAAAACCAAAAGGTAATAATATTACAAAGCTACAATCCCGTCCATCTACTGTGGTGATAAGAGAGGACCATTGCTCCTGACGGGGATGTCAGCATGTCAGGAGAGGTCGTGTTAGTAGCAAAGTGACGTCACATCCGTTAAGAGAAGGGGATGGCGGACAGTCACCGCCAAGCACCTATATAAGACGATGAGCGCTCGTCTGGGGGGACTTATATTTGTGGTGAACGTGTTAAGGGGAAACTCTGCCCGTTTGAATAGTCAATTATGTTTCGTCTTATATTTGTTTAGAATTCATTTACAACAGTCTGCTTGATTTTTTATTTCGTAATTTATAAATTTCACCATTTAAAATACTCGTGATCTTAATGAAGTTCTTATTTTTATTGATTTAGTCTCGTTTTGCTAAGAATATATACTAGTGGCCCGATCCGAATTCGTTCGGGTTATACAATTAATTATATATACATAATTATTAAAAATTTAATATTTTCTGCCTTCATTGGACATCATTAGGTTCACTGATATTTGATATCGCCTATCATCTGCTCAATCACGTGTTCTCACTACATACCAATTTTCATTAAGATCAGTCAAGACGTATTTGAATTATAACGAGACGTACACGAAGATCTCAACAGATTAATATAGTAGTAGAGATAAATAATATTCTTTCATGACAAAAACACTGTGATGCGGAAATAATAAAATAATATTTGTTAAAATATAAAACCGTCGTGAAGTCCATTATCATTATTATTAAAAACATTCTAATTTTCTTTTCTTGAGTCAATGTTAGTTTAAAACTTTTAGACGTCTTAACAATTCATACGGAGTAAATTGCTCTGTATTTGTAGATAACAAATCTTGTGGTTTGCTATTTTCGTCTTCAACATAAGAAAGCCTACGAATAAAGAGGAATGAGAAAATTGAATTATGAAAAGTAGGTTAAGCAGAAATACGACGATAATGAGAATAGCGAATAGTAGGTAGAAGTTTGGACGAGTTAATAACATGTCGAATTATTTGTATTATTGAATTACTAAAAAAAATATTTCTTCTTAAATAGGAAATGCTCGATCACCCCAAAGTTTTAACATTAAAGTTTTTTTTTTTAATTTCCTACTAGTTTTGTCTTCTTAAGTGTAACCATGCTATATATGACTATTCCAACTTCTTATCTAGTAAATGATTATTACTATACCTTCTCCAGCCCCGATCACTGTATGGATGAGGAGCACGACGATGCAGAGACATCGTTGGCCCTCGACCGTCATTGTTACCGTGTTGGCTACACCTGTGGACAACGTGAACAATAAATGTTACGTTTGTTTACGATAAACGACAATAAGCGGAGCAAGTGGAGAAGTTCTGATGTGCAAGATGTTTAGGATGTATTGGTCGAATTGTGCAACGCCTTTCAGCCGAACTTTGCTGCCTGCTGTACTGCTTGTTTTAGGTCACTTGATTCTTTAAAATCTAGCGTAACCACGAGACTACAGTATATAGTAATAATGGAAGAACTCCTATCAGTAACCTCATAATATGAGGCTAGTCAATGGAAGTGATGAAGCCACTTCTTACCTGGCTCTCACACAGTTCAACGGAAATACGTTAAAACTTTTCATAGTTGATTTTATAAAGATGTCTATAGCCAAGCAGAAATGTTGCGTAATGCACGTAAATTTTATTTTTATATATACATATATATATAATATTTATTTTAAATTCAAAGAACGCGATACAAATTTCATGCTCTTGCGATGAAGTATTATTCAACCTTTATAATTAATATAATTTGAATTCAATTTTTCTTAAGATTAAATGTTGTGAGATTGAAGTTGCCAGTAATTTTAATTTCACTCAGGTCTTGTTAATTATAAATTAAGTTTACATAGAAAGATTATAAAGTTTATAATGCTGCTTAAATATTATGAATCACGCCTTTGAAGAAGTTCTTGACGAAAGTCAAATAAGGTCAGCGCTAGTTTTATTTACAGAATTTCTTAAATGAAAAGGCAGCTGAAAAGTTAGTTCCGTTGAAGTAACAAAGTACTCGTTAAAATGTCATACAACGTTATGTTATGATATTTTAACATAAACATAAATCATAATTTATAAACAAATCAGATAATGTATAACAAGAAACATGACACTTAATTTCAAAAATACTAACTGCACGTAAACTATTGTCATTGATTTTTATCAGGTGTTATATATTTTATCATATTTACTCTGTAAACCTTCCTTATCAATCACTATTTATTGGTAATCATCATATTCTGCTAGATAGACAGATAATCAGCCAACAGACAGACAGTTTATACAACTTAAATAATTTTTGAAAATTTTAATACAATAATAAATTGATATAGTGGTCAATGTGCACGTATCAGGTGGAAATAACTAAATAGATTGAGATGATATTGGCATAATTGTAAATTGCACTACGGTTCACAATCTGTGATACTGTTCGTGCCTGGAAATGAATATTTTTTCATGGAATAGGAAATAAACTTAAGAATGTAAGTTTCGTTAAGAGAGTAGTAACAAAGTATTGATTATTAAATCCTAGTTTTAAACAATGACTAGTTTTAAACAATGCTAACATGAAATGTATTAACTGCGTAATAATAATTAATAATAGATTTTTAGATGTAGTGCTATTTATAAGATGTTAATTTTCTGAAACGAAGTGTGTACAATGTCCATCTTGATTTCGCCCTAGTCAAAGGAGTCGCTCTTAACCTAAGGGCGATCTAAACTCTCGACGACTTAGACTCGGACCATCGTCCAGTCTCTCTTAAACTCGGGCCTTATGCCACTGCTCCGTCCACCTCTTCTAAAACCTTCACCAACTGGGAACGCTACAGAAAATCGCTCATCGCGAGGTTTAAGGTCCCCAATTCAACTTTTGCAATCTGTTCCGACTACTTCAATAGCACGGGAAAGATAGACACAGCGGTTAACTCCTTGACTCATCTAGTCGAGGTGCCTAACCGAAAGCTACCACTCGACGTCAGGAACCTCATCAAAGCCAAGAATGCAGCCCTCAGAAAGGCCGCACTTTACCCCACCCCAGCATATAGAAAACGAGCCAACGCACTCCAGCGTCGAGTTCGATCACGTCTTTCTAAAGTGAGGAACTCCAATTAATACTTCCTTATGGAGGGAATCACTCCCTCCCATCAAGCGTTATACAAGTGGCGAGAACCTTTCCGAGTAAGCGCTAAACCCCACACCCCGCCTCTATCTCGTACCAATGGGAGTATCGCCTTCAAAGACGCTGATAGAACCGAATGCTTTGCCGATAGCATTGACTCTCAATGTTCACCCAGTACACAACCTTGTGCCCTTTCACATATCGAATCGGTGGAAAATGAGGTCCTTAAAAAGACCTCACTTCCTATCACCGCCAATCCCATCGTAATTTCCGCTGAAGAAATTCAATCCATCATCCATGGATTGAATCCTCACAAAGCCCCAAGAGCCGATGGTATTTCTAACGTCGCGCTCAAACACTTCCCCGAGCAGATTATTTCTCTCATAATTCTCATTTTCAACGCCTGCTTGAATCACAGCTTTTCCCATCTGCTTGGAAAGAAGCAATCGTTATAAGAATACTATCATTAATCGTGCTTGCGGATTGTTGCAAAATAAATTAATACTAATTTAATAACAATGAATTTCCGCAAAGTAACGCTAGGATACTATCAACTATTATAAAGAGCATCTGCCAAATCATCTCCGACCTGCTGTCGACCCAAAAGGAAGTGAAAGACGACTTTATTAATTGGCTCTTCAACAGGCCAAGCGAAATAAATGAAAATATTATATCGTTAATTTTAGAATGGTGGTGGCTAGTCAGGCATAAAATTGAAAGTCTTTGAGAACTGTAAGAGAATTTTGCAGTGCGTTTACGTTTTTTTTTTCTCATTTATTCAGCGAGTGAATCACTAGCAGAGAAGATTGTCTTGGATTCAAAGATAAAAAGAGTCCCAAAATCCCGTAATTGTATTGTGTAGTGTAAGAATGTGGTTCTGTCTGCTGAATAGACTAATGTATTGGTCACTAAATGAAACATGACAATTAGCATAGCAATAAGTTAGAACGTCGGTTTCTTGATCAATGTTCCTGTGTATGTCATTCTTTGTATACGATGCAATGTGATTACAAACTATGTTCAAATTATTTTTTTATATGTTAATAGCCGACAAATGAGCAGACAAACCACCTGATGGTAAGTGGTCACCGTCACCCATGGACATCAGCAAGACCAAAGGTATCACTGATGCGTTGTCGGCCAGCAAATGAGAAGAAGGTAAGAAAGAAAGTACTGGCTCTCAAGCCCCCAGCTGGAACACGACGAGTCATTGGGCGGCTGGAGGGTGGTAGCTGGCCAGGCAGGCTTCACGGAAAGATAATAATACCACTAATAATATTAATGACTTAATGGTAATACTGATAATATAATCCTTACACGAAGCCCTACCACCAAACAGGCTGGCTTCTGTCTTCAAAATTCACTTATAAGTAGATTATAAAGAAACTACAACAAAAGATTTAGTAGCGTAGATAATTTTCATAATAACGAAGAAATATAAAATGTTATATAAAGTTTGACAGAAAATTCGATATTGGCTGTAAGATTAAATTGTAAGTGACACATTTCTAATAAATTAAGCTGTTTATTTTGTAATAACAAAAATATATGAATAATGCAACTGAATTTTTCTGAGTTTAATAACATATTTTTGGATATTGGTGCAATAATCCCATCAGTAATTAAATTAATAATAATTAATTATTTTGAATTGTACTAGTGTACCGAACTCGTCCCTAAGCTGCATTGGTAGTACCTACTATCCAGCTGACCAGCACGTATGATCATCATCCGGTTGTTCATTCAGACATTACGACGAGGGCGTTTGGGTTAAATTAACGGCAACCCTCAGGTGCTTTTGAATTATTACCCCCTAACAGTTGTATGTAGTAGTATTATACAATAATAAATAGGAGTAGAAATAAAAAATATAATGAAAAAAATAGTGAACATCGAAGGGCTGATAGGATGAAGGGATAGATGAATGGATGGATGGCTGGATGACCCATCACATCGCTCCTCTTATTTACAGGTTATGATTATCATTACAAAAAAAAAACCGGTTAATTTTCCTGCATCAGCGATTATTTAATACTTTATAAAAAAATATATAAAAAAATATTATTTTTTTGTGAGTCATTTCTCGAACGTAGGCGAAGCGTTCATTTGGCGTAATGGAAGGCATAACATGCGGGAACATAATGGGTATTTTAGGGTATTTCTATACTACACTCGTCGTTGTTCAATGTAAGTTAATGAGCAAAGAAAGAAAATTGCATTAAGCATTTAAACGAAAAAACAGGCGATGGTAAGTGATTACCGGCGAACGTAAATTTTACATAGAACTCGTATGATGGTAATTTTATAGCAACTTGACTAATTTAATTTTTATACTCTTTAGAATCCACTACAAAACCTTTTTAACGTGTCGACAGCACTAATGAACCAATTTGCTTCGTTCTTCTGAACTGTCAACACGTCGCTGTCGCTCCTGGTGTTACCAACTTGAATGAGCGTCGGTGACTCCTTACCATAGCCAGGGTATCTCACCTCTCAGTTGTTAAATATTGAAAAATATATCCAGTAAGGTAAGTCGACACCATTACGTGGTACGTAATTGATTGTAGGGAGTAAATGTATTATCGCATTTTTTACTAAGTTTATCCTTATTTTCATTCTCGTATATCCCCTTTCGATGCGTTGAGGAAATTATTTTGGAAATGAAATTTTGCTTATTTACGCTTAAAAGAAAATAAAAAAACCTTGAGGAAACTTTGAAAGACTGTTAAGTTAACTTTTAAATATAAATGGGAAATAGAGAGCGACGCGACGTCCAGCTGTTAAGGAGTTTCTCGTCGCTACTGCAGTCTCGCAGTGACCATGAGCCATGTAATTGGTGCGTAAGATCGGTATAAAAAATAAAAATTGTGAGTACCTACCCGTTAAAGTTAAAATATTTTAATTATGTCTGCAATGACCTCATTACAAATCAAACGGCGAAGTGCGATTTGAACCATGTTTATTTTTTTAAACAAATCGTAAAACTTGAAAAGACACAATGGTTTATAAAAAATACATGTAATAAAAAAATCCCATATTCTCGTAAACTGTACTTATGATATAGCTTATAATAATTTGTTTCAATTGAAAATATTAATAAGTTCCTGCAACACTTTTTACGACTTTAAAACCATACATATCTTCAGTTATTTTCACAAATCAGCTGTTTGACACCTCTACATCAATCAAAGACGTATCCATAGATGCCCCATAGAGACTTATATTATGCTTGTTTCTTATAATTGTACTAATATAACTGCGAGCTAACTATTATATAGAATAGAGTATACTATTGTAATGTATACTATTTCTGTTCCCATGTTGTTAAGTTTTATTCTATTATATTCCATTTCATTTTCTTATATTTCTAATAAATGTTTACTCTCTCACACGTCCGCACTAGGATTTCCTAAGTTGTTGGCGGCATGGATACGGGTACATAAATGAGACATCACAAACACCCAGGACTTGAAAATAAATAGTTAATTGCCACATAAATATCTGCTCTGACCGAGAATCGAGCTCCGGACTCGTCGTTCAGCAGAAAGATCCACTACCAACTGGGCTACGACGTCGCCAAACTTTTGTTACTATTCTGTTTTGTACTGTTCAGTTCTTTCCATTCCATTTTATTATACATACGTATATATTGTTACATGTCGATTTTGCTTCGTAGGGAGAGAACTCTTCGCTATCGTATTCGGGATCCGAATGTTGTGTGGGCGACCCTTCCCGATATTTATATTGATTTGCGGGCCTTCCATACTTTTCTACGCTTTTCACGGAAAGTCAATAATAATACCCGGAAATTGTTAAAACAATGGCGGNNACGGCCGTACATGCCATATTCGCCCCTTTCGCCAAAAGCCTAAGGGCGAGAGTGGCTGAAGGGGTGCCAGGTAGTTATTATTACTACCTGATTTTTTATGGTATCTATTGTTTCCGAATTATCCTTCCAGAAACTTCGTAAGACTGCCGCTCTCCTTTTTATGGCCAGCCTCTTGAGAAATTTTGTAACAATATAATAAATATTTTTTATTAGCGACACTACTAATTTGTTAAGGAGTGGTGCATACATTACAGATATTTTCAAAATTCAATAAATGAGGTTTCAAAAGTACTTCAATAAAATGGCTATGACAATCAAACGGACAGCAAATACGATAAATATACAAATAAAGATTCCATTTTTAATTTTAAACTACCGAAATCTGAGAACTAACCAGACTAGACAGTGAATAATATTTTTGACAGACGGGTACACAAAATCTTAAATGTTTTTTAAGTCTGAAAGGAAATTAAATTAAGTATGTTGAAACAAAAATATCAAGTTAAATTCGTAGCCGGCAACTAAGTTACATTCGAAACTCAATCAAAACTCAAACAAGACTCAACACAAACGGAATACTCATGCAAGTTAATAATAAATGATTAGTTATACGAAAGATACTTGGAGTTTTTTAAATGAAAATGTCGTTGGAACTTCTTTTGAGTTGGCAATGTAGCCTTTAAAGTAAAACAAGTAAAACGTATGCTGAAAGGTTGTGTAAATGGTTTTACTTGTGTTTCATTACAAACTAAATATCCCACTGCTGGGCTCGGATCTTCTCACGACAAGAGGATGCTATGTGCGTATAAACAGACTTCACACACCTTTGAGAACATTATGAAGAACTCTCAGCTATATATATATATGTGTGCGTGTGTGTGTGTGTGTCACTCACCTCACAAGATTTAATAAACGTATATATGTTGGAGATGGTTATTAATATGAAAGTGAGACGAAACCCAGCACGATACCCAAGTCATGGCAGCACCGCCGCAATGTCGTCGATATCCGGCTAACTTCGTGCTTTAACAGAGCCTATGAGTTAGAGGGGCGCCGAATGGAGCCTCAGTTTGTATTCGGCGGTCGTAGACATCGGTTTCTCTGCACTAACAACTGTTATTTGTTTCGTTTGCTCGGTGTCATTATAACTGTTAAATAATTATAGTGTATATATGAGGAGACGATATTAAAGGACAGTATTATTTGGGAATTAGTTTCAAACAACACCGCATCTTACAGACTTGATCAAAAGAAATCAATAAATTAGCAAAATGAATATATATTTTGTTATGACGATGGGTTATTACTTACTAGGTTCTGATATTTAGCGACGTTGTGAAGATATTATCAAATTTTATGTCCGCCAAGTTAAACACGGAACAAATGATTGGGCGCATTATTCCTTTGTGTGGACAACGTGCCGGGGTAATCGGATTGGTGAGGTACCCATTGGCCACGCGTAATTGGTATCAGGAGCCCTTTCGCCTGTTGCGCCAACAACTCACTATCCCTCCATCTGGCACAGTATCTAAGAATATCACTTTTTTACTTGTCCTAAAGATAACCATTGGCACACTACACCTTCTTCTCGTCGTACATTTTGCATACTAGATCACGTAATCAGGTCAAAAAGAGAAGGCAGTCTTATGCAGTTCCACCCATTACTATATTTTCTGTGGATATGTACAATATTAGGTGCCTTCATTTCAACCTGAATTCTGTCCATCAACACTTTGGATTGGTAAAGCCAGCCATCCTCTTTCTGACGGATATACAGATATCTAAGCCGAACGATACATTTTTATTACATAGATTACTCTGGTTATAAGGTAGAGTATGCATTTTGCCGTCATACTGGTTTTAATATTCGTCCGGTGATATGTCTGGTGTCATCGTTAAGTCTACCGTGTAGACCGACGTCAGTGGCCACACCTGTATTATTAACACGTGCCTTTAAAGATCCTATAGAAAAGACCCAAAGACAACACAACTATTCAAGGATGTTCAAGAATCGACTGACAAAATTTCTTGAGCAATATCTTGAGATGGTTTTGAGAGACTTTAACGCTCACGAAGTAGAATGGTTGGGGCCCAGAATCACTGACTTCTCCCAGAGAAGCTACTTATGGCTTCTCCTTACCATTTAGGCTCACGCAGGTGGCTTCACTAGGATGTGTCATGTTGGGACTCATACATCCTTCTCATACATGGTGGATCTTCTGCAATCTGCCATCCATCAAATTACAAGTTGATGGGCGGGGTGCCATTTAAATCAGACCACTGCCTGATAAATGCTGGCATACATCTGATGCACACAAAAAAGCCTACAGCAAAACCTCAAGTATGGTTTAAAATGGATATTTTATTTTTATTTTAAATTTTTTTTAACCTCAACGTATAGGTTAGCCTCGTATGTTTGAAGACAGCTTTGTTTTGTGTCGGAGTGTCATTAATTTTAACTACTTTAAATTAATTTAAAATACTAATATGTATATATAAAGAATTTAAATTAATTTAATTTTAGGAAACGTTATATTTGCTGGTGAAACCGAATCTCCTTCTCCCTGAGGGTCTTAGGGCGGTAGTTTCGGAAAAATACTAACCGTAAGGTTAACCATAGTAATATAATATAATATAATATACAAATCATTTATTCAAAGCAGAGTAACTATGAATATTATTATATTGTTTGAATTCTACGACTAAGTTTAATTTTCGTCTCTGCTATTCAGTACCTGGAGCTATAGACGCCAAAATCACTTTTCTTTGTCCAACTTTGCGAAATTATTAATTTACTACTGTAACGAAGTTTCTGAACAGTTGTTATATCTAAGATTAAGAGCGTTTTTTCTTTATTTCTTCCATTGATAAGCTCGGATCTGATATCACAGTGAGAGAGTTTAATAACATAAAGTACCACGCTGACCATATGTGAAAAGCTGACTTAAAACTCTCAGCTATTACAGAAGCAGCCATGCCTTCTTTGATATTTGCCAATGAAATATAATATTAAATTTTACCGCAATTCGCTAAACGTAAGTGCCGAGCCCACGTATTTGGTGTAAGTTGCTTCAGTAATTCGCTAGATGGTGCTCAGCAGATACGCTCTGATTGGATGAGACAGAGGGCTGGTCTATAAAAATATTTTCTATAACGATGGAAGAATCTACAAATCAGTATTGTTTCCTCCAGCGACGGGAGTTTTACGGCTTCTTGTAAAATTTATAGTCCGCATTTCCGCCACGCACTGCCACGCCTCTAGAGTGTGACTCAAACGTATTCGTTTTGAATTTCGCAAAAATATAGATAAATAACTTTTCTGTGTAGAGTGTATCCTCTTCTTATACCATAAACCATGCGTTGCAAGGGCCCGTAAGTTACAAGATCCAGTTGGATTCACCGGAATACTGAACTCGCTGTCAACTGTGTGATGTATTTAGATAGATAAATTGCGTGCTAGTCGGTTTTGGAAATTATTTAAGGCATGTGGGCAATATATTTTCTGCACAGTCTCATTTATTTGCGTTCATAATCAGATTCATATTCAAATTCACAATCATTTAATCATATAGGTATTCAGTAAATACAGTTATGAACGTAATTTTTTTGCTTCTACCACCGTTTCGAAAAGGTGTTTTGAACAATGAGGAGAAGAAAAGGCGAAAGCAACTCCTCAGCACATCTTTTAAACAACACATGTTAATTACAAAAGTTTAAAACTGTGCGGAACTGGTTTCGACACTAGTTTTGTCCAGGCATCCTTGTCATTAATGTACTCATCTATACTATAATATCCTTTGCCTATAAGTTGTGTTTTAATGCAACGCTGGGCAACTCACGTATACAGTTATTTACAACGTACAATTATTTATATAACGCGATCGGCTATATTTAAATGCTTCAGATCAGGTTATATTATTCCATGGTGAACAATCACCATTAATGTTAAAAAGGAGCAAAACCCCCTTTAGTGGCCCCCCGCCCCACCAGGTATGTAAGTTTTGTCACCGAAGTAGTTATAAGTAGTTAAAAAAGTTGAGTAACGTGCAGGTTTAAAATTCAGCCCACCTCGGAAGACTGATGGTGAACGTAATGTAACCATAATGTATGTAAAATATATTTATAAAGAATATTTAAATATTATTTGTTTATTTATATAATAGTAATATATATTACAGAAAAAGAATACAATGAAAATATAACCGTTTCTATTATCTATATCATAATTAACAAAATTATGTTGTCTTTTATTATGTAAATAATGTGGTTCAAATAATTTATTAGAAGCTCCGAATAAAGACACATTTTGCCAACAATGGGAGACAGTTCTCTTGTCATTTAACCTCGCAATTTATCTTATGTTCAAAGAAAACATAACCTCAAGAGTCCCAAGACAGTTGAAACCGCAACTGCCTTTGTGTCGCACAATAGCGTCAACTACCCACATTCTTATATAAACTTGAGGACAAAGAGTAGTTAACTTTAAACCGTTAATACACAAAAGGTTCAAACCTCACCAATTCCTCGTTTTAGTACTCGTAGTGGTGCATTCACATTCGAGTTAATGTTTAGGTTAACGTTAAGGGTTTGTAGCCAAAATCAGATCAAAAAATATGGTCTTACGAAATGGTTTAGTTTTTAGTAACATTGCTCATCTTTATAAATCGCCAACATACGATAACCTGATATACTGTAACGTTTGTTACAGAATGTTACTCAGAGTTATTTCAATACAATAACATAACAACAAAGATTTGAGGCTGGTATAAGCCAAAATTGTTGTATTTTTTATTTTATTTACTAAAAAAAATATTTTATTTCCTAACGTTATGGTAAGAGATTGGTTACGTTATCTATATTGTATTAATGGCGAATGTAGGAAATAACCCCATTACATTCCTAATTAATGGAAATACAACACAGTCTATGTATATGTGTAGCGACTGTTTATACTAAAATATTGGTTCAGAAGGTTAAAATTTACAATTAATTTACACAGCTTGACGCACGAATAGCACCACAGCGGAGATTTCGTTCCCCTCATATTTGTTTACTGGCACTTACAAAAAATATAATTACATAATGGTTGTGCCCCACAGCTCTATTTATTAATATACATAAATGAATACCAATGGATAATGACAAGCCGCAATATTGTTTAAAGTTATCATGTTGCATAAAGTTACTTCACAAAACGATCCGGTGCGGATGCACCTTTACCTTAATATCCATTGTTATCGGTTACAGTTTGTTAGTGACTTCACAAGTGAGCAAAGTTACTGCTCGGTTATCGGAGGACATCTCGATTCAGTAAAAGCATTTTGGTGTATTTCTTTTCCTACGACTCTGTGTTCGCACCGTAAGATATTATTAGGGAAATAGTATGAAAAATTTTCATCTGTATTTGTTAGGGTTTCGAAAATTTATTGAAAAAAAAATCTAATCCTTTTGTGTTCACTCCCGTTTGCTGTTTTCTTTTACACGAATGTTTTTCTTCGAATTAATTCCATTTAAAAGGTTTGTGGTATAAGTTCGGTGTACCACAAATCAACTAGTAATAATTTGTAAAGTTGTTTTTCAAGGGAAAAATCTTTTTTCGAAGGAAACACATATATTATATTATTGTAAAAATATTCATAGTTTAAAAGACGATCAAGAATATGCACGAAAACTGACCACTTCATGATCTAGAGAGCTTAAAAAATTGAAATTTTATTCGTAGTTTACGAGCAATCTTAACAAGGTTTGTACATAATAGTTTATAACATACTAAGTTTTCGGAAATAAATTCGAATTCCTTATATTTATCTAGGAAAATAAATATTTATCAACATATTTAAAACTTCAAGCCGGATCCGTCCAAGTGGTTGTCGGTTTAATTTTATTTTCAAATTGTTGTTATAAGACAATGAATCTACATTAGTAATGAAAATGAAACTGGACCGCATCAGTACATTAAATTTTTATTTTTAATTAGCAAACTGTAACAGCTACCTTCGCGGAAACTACGCCTTTCGCTAAGAAATATAACCCGCATTATTTAAATGTTTTTTTATTCAAGGACAGATTGCAATGAAATAAACTTGAGGTGTTAAGTGACGCTTCCTTCAATACATTAGTGAAAACCAGAACGCAATCGGTCGACAGGTTAGTGCGCACAAATACACAGACAAACATTAAAATTCTAACAACTTTTGTTTTAATAAAGCCTAACCTAACCTAACAATATTTTTTCTCATATATCATTCATGGGCAGAAAGCGGTCAGTTAAAACTTTATTATATGTATAGATGAACAGACTCGGCTGTATAACAGTATTATTGTTAGTATATGATGACGATGCAAGAAGTATACTTATTTAAAGGAATCGAAGTTTTCAGGCTCAAAATTAGTATTCACGAGTTCTCAGTAACAGTCATGCTTTCATCAAGTAATTTTCGACAAAACATGAATAATTTTCTACTTCTGTCGGCCATTCTCGTAATAACGTTAAGTGGGCTTCTCGCTCTCCTGTCTACAACAAAGGCGTTACTCGGAAACTTTTGTCGACATTCTTTTATAAGGACGCGAAAATTGACACTTTGACTATGACAATTTCAAAGTCATGCTTTTCAGGGTTGTCAAAAGGTAAAAATAAAACTTAATAATTTCGTCATGTTACCGTGAGATTTTAAAGTCACGACTAAATAAGTTGTTTTTGAGTTAGTAGGTACGCTGTAAAGGTGTAAAATGACGAAGTAGCTTTAGATAGTTACCATTTAAAAAAGGTGGCGTTGTGTCTGCATGTTACATTTTGGAGAAAATTTTAATAAATAAATGGTACTTATTTTTATTGTACGGTTAAATAGCAGTTTTCATAGTAGTTGTTTACGGATTTTTAAACTTTCATTCCTAATTTTACTCCCTTAGGGGTTGATGTATTTCTTTATTTCTAGCCAAAAAGTTAAATTCAAGTTTTCATAGTGCTTGCCAAAAAATGACGGATTTTCAAACAAACTTTCAACCCCTTTTTAATCCCTATCCATAATTCTTTCTTTTTTCCTTTTTCTTAGTTGCTAAGTTATAAAAGAAACCGACTGTCGAAATTTTACGTTTGTAACTTCAGTGGTTTTGGCTTGCGATCGGCTTACGCACTTTCAAATATTACGAAATCGTTGACTTTAATTCAACTTATAATTAAAAGAAGTCAAGCTTAGAAAACCCACTGAGAGACGTCCAGAATCCTTTTTCTGTCGCACGAAAACTAACACATCGACTTGATGATATTAAAATTTAGTATATCCTAAGGGGAAAATAAATTGTTTTCTACTAAACTTGTTAGCAGTCTTGTTGGGAGTTTTTGTGAAAATCGTAAACATTATAATTAATTTAGTTATGCAAAAATGTTTTTAAGCTTTAAGTCTTCGTGAATTACACACATTTAGCTATAAAACAGGTCACGTATATGTTTTGAAAAATTGACAGTTAGTTGCATTGTTAGCTTACAATTAAAATGATGTATGGCTCAAAATCACCAAGGTGAAAAATTCTATTCGGAAATTAATAATAAGAACAATAGTATTTAATATTTATTTAATGTACACTTGACAACATTTACATTGATCTGACTTATTTACACACCAAATTACCAGGTTGGGAAATAGATAAATTTCATTAGTATAATAAAATAACTGTGTAAAAAATCATTACGAGAACGCGTCCTCAAGTGCAGGATCGTACCAACAAATTGTTGTAACTCGGGAAAAAAATTAAATTTTAAGCTATTTTCGTGTCTAAAAAAATATTGATATCCTTAAAAATATTTATTTAAAACCATTACTTACTTAATAAAATTATTTAGAACACGAAATTTGCCTAGAAGTTTGTCCGAGACAATGTACGTCATATCCGTGAACGCAGTCATATCCAAGCAAAATATTTTTTTACTTAACGCGACTTTGGGGGCTAGTGTTCTGGGCCCCAAGTCTGCTAATTTACAAACGCTTCGATTGAGTCTCAATTGAGTCTCGATAGTATGATTTGACATATTTGGTATTCTGTTAATTATTTAAGACCAATTGTGTTCCAATGACATACAATTGAACTACAACTCAATTTCCATTGGACATTGTTGTAGTGAGTGAGTCTGTCCGTGGTGGACGTTGTTCGTTTTTTCGCGAAATTATAATTTAAGTGGCAAGTACGTTTCTATTTATAATTTACATACCGTACATCTATAGTATATTATTACAGGAACACGTACAATTGTTTGTTATATTCAAAATGCAGTATTTGTAAGAATAATTAATTAAAGCTACTACTGTTTGTTCGACATTTAACTCGAAGTATTGTGTTCAAGATGGCTGATGCCGGCATAAAACGTACGAATGTTTAAAAACGTCATTCCGTGAACGGTCATTTTGGGAACGTTCCCGGATATAACGACGTGTTCCCTAAATGATGATAGTGTTCCTGAAATAACTTTTGCTCAAATGCTCAAACAATATTAAACAATGTTATAATATAGATTATAGCTACAAAACTTATTTGCAGCAAGCATGGAAATAAATGAAGAAGGAAAGAAGAACGAGCTGAGGACAGAGAGTACTATCGTAAAAAAAATTTAAACAAAGTAAAAAAAGTTAATGATATGACAGAACGTAAAAAGGGCCAACTAAGGAAAATATGGAAAAAACCGTCAAAGAAGTATAAAAAAAAGAAGAAAATATTAGCAAATACAGTCAGTAATACACCTCCATCATGAGACGACGAATTGACACCTCGAAATTTAGTACGAAGACAGATCGGAAGAAATATAATTAGAAAAGATCGAGCAAAAGCTTATCGTAAAATAGAAAAATAAGAGAAATTGATGACCCAAATGAGACGTAAAATTGAATCCCTCAGGAAAAAATACGACGGAAAATAGACAATGCAGGGAAAGAGAAAAAGAAATCATCGCTAGCCGTGACTTCTAATAGCAAAGTGAACGATTTAGTCAAAGATATGAATGTACCTCCTGAAGTGCGAAAACGTCTCTTATTTGGTGAGGTATTATCGACTCAATTGAAAAACTTAAAAGTGTAATGTGCAACTGCCAAATTTTAATAGCGTAAGTGTAATTTGAAGACTGCAGTTAAAGCTGATTTATATAGGTTATAAATATTATTTTCATTGTTTACATACAAACTATGATAGCAATTTAACAAAACGTTTAAATAAGACTATATTTTTGCTTTTATTGCTTAAAATATCGTATTTAACTGTCGCGGAATCGTTACTGCATCATTCAGTGAACATCTTAATCATTCCGGGAACACCTCTTGAATTTGATATTTACTACAAATTTAAAATGTTTTTAAATAAATTATTGTTTTATAAATAAAAGGTTATATTTAAATAGACGTGTAATAAACGAACAACCACAAAAATACATTCTAGAGAGAACAGAAACGTAACGCCATTTTATTTATCAAGATTCAAACATATTCTTACTTAGGAAGTGTTGCCAATTTATAGAACATCATATTACATTGTTTTTTCAACTAATACTTTTTAATTGTCAACACCCCCCCTCAATGTAATATTTATAATTCACCTAAATACTTAAACCACACATTTTAACAAATTTTAACAACAATATAGCATTCAATGGCTTCGTCAATGCATCTGCTAACTGATCTCCTGTTTTAATATATTTAACTACAATCTTCTCTTCCTTAACTAACTCTATAATATAATGGTATCTTATATCAATATGCTTCAGCCTTTTTACACTGTCTGTCATAGCTACTGTCAGAGCAGATTGATTGTTACATAGTTACGGGACGTACGTTTTCATTAGGAAACAAATCTTTCAACATATTTATAAACCAGCATGCTTCACTAGCAGCCATACTCATAGAAACATATTCTGATTCTGTTGAAGACAGACTAACAGAGCATTGCTTTTTAGAACACCATGTAATTAAACAGTTTTTAAACATGAAACAAACCCTGTAGTGGATTTTCTATCGAACAAATCTCCTCTCCAATTAACATCACAATATCCTATCAAATCAGTACTATTATCACATTTATAAATAAGTTTGTAATCTAATGTATGCTTAACATATCTTAACACTCTCTTTAATGCAGACAATAATGCATCGTTAGCATTGTTCTGGTATCTACTGAGAATAGATACAGCTACAGCTAAATCTGGTCTTGTACCACACACTGCATACATAAGACAACCTATTATTTACAATCTTGTAATATATTAATATTAAAATTTTAATCCATAGGGGATGATACTGATTTACAATTATCCATATTAAAACGTTTTAAGATATTCTCTAAATAAGTCTTCTGCGATAATTCCGCCACACCTTTCTTCACATCTTGTTTTACATTAATGCCAATAAACTCTGATATAAAACCTAAATTTTTCATATTAAACTCTCTCCCTAACATATCTTTAAATTCCTTTACACTGTTTTCACATGTTCCTAAAGTTAAAATATCGTCTACATACAATAACACAAATATCTTATCTTTACCACTACATTTCACATATAAACATGAATCACACTTTGACTTCATAAAGTTTTCTTTAACCATTATCGAATTAAATTTGTCATTCCAGTACTTAGGAGACTTCTTTAAGCCATATAAAGATTTATTTAACTTAACAATATTATTATTATTACCATCAAATGCGCCTTCTGGTAATTGTAAGTACACATGTTCATTAATTTCTCCATATAGAAAAAACTCCAGTGACATCCATTTGATGAATAGGTAATTTTAACAAAGTTGCAATACAAACAAACAACCTGAATGTAACTAACCTAGCCACAGGTGCATAAATATCATTTAAATCAATGTCATCATTTTGCTCAAAACCTCTAGCGACTAACCTAGCCTTATATTGCTTAATACCATTAACAATTTTAATTCTAAATACCCATTTACTTGTAATTACCTTACCATTATTAGGCTTCTCACAAAATACCCATGTCTTGTTTTCAGCCAGTGTTTTCATCTCTCGCTCAATTGCCTCTTTCCATTTTAAAGCATCTTCTCTTTGCATAGCATCCTGGTATGTCTTAGGTTCATCCTCATCCAAAACAACATTATTACATTGATAATATAATGTTTGCTTCTTTATACGATTACTAGGCTCCCTCTTCTTAAGCTGTGAGGTCTCATCTGGTTCATCAGTATCGTAGTCTGTATTCAAATTTGGCTCATATAAACTATCACAGTCCGATGAATCAGAACTTACCACACTCAATTCTTGACTACTTTCTTGTATACTCTGATTTAGAACTTTATTCTCTTCTTATTTGTCTTCCGGTAATGCAAGAAGCGGTGCATTTTTGTTTCCTTCTCGACGTTTATCTAAAAATAATACATCTCTCTTAATGTGGACTGTATTTTTCTTCTCAAAATATATTCTGTATCTTTTGGTTTCCTCTCCATAACCGACCATTATTCCATTTTCACCCTTAGAATCCCATTTTGTTCTTTTCTCTTTTGGTGTATGCACAAACACGGTTGTTCCAAATATCTTCAAGCCATGTATATCAAAACTTTTCCTGTCCAGGCTTCATAGGGAGTTTTAACATTATCAGAACATAAACCTGTTCTATTCAGTACATAACATGCAGTATTTGTAGCTTCTGCCTATAATTTTTTAGGTAACTTCTTGGCATATAATAAAGATCTAGCCGCTTCAACTAATGTCCGATTTTCACGTTCGGCTTTACCATTCTGTTCTAGAGTATATGTTACTATAGTCTGATGTAAAATTCCAAATTGAGACAGCAGTTTTACCATATCCTTTTTAACAAACTCTAAGCCATTGTTCATTTATATTTTCGCTCATCTTTATAAACTTTTCAACATAGGACTTAACTTCATGTTTCCCTTTCAAAAAATAGACATTTCGATAATTTGAAAAATCGTCTTTTAACAGTAGAAAATAACTCGCCCCTCCAATGGAAATCTGCTCCATGGGGCCACAAACATCGGCATGAATTAATTCGCAAGTCCTTGAAGTCCTCGTTTTACTCGTATTAAATGACAAACGATGTATTTTGCCTTACAAACATCCTTGACAGTGACCAACGAAGTCATCATTTGCCTCAATGTTATTGTCAGCAAGCACCTTTTTCACATGCTGAATATTTTGATGTGCGAGTTTTTCGTGCCACTCGCTGAGATTAAATTTTACTTGAGCTGTATTTACTTCACTACATTTGAGACGCAAATCCATTAAATACATGTTCCCACAACGATTTGCAACCGCACAGAGTCTTTCGTTTTTTGTAAAAATTACATTTGTTTTCATTTGTCTTCATAACGTAACCTTTTTCAGTCACACGGTTGACAGACAACAAGTTGGTTTTAAGGTCCGGTACAAATAATACATTTTCTAATGTAGTGTCAATCCACGAATGACCATTAAATACCTGTGCAACTATCTGGCCGCAACCTAATGCACTAATTGCCGTTCCGTTTCCTACAATAACTGACCTCTTATCAATAGACGATTATAAAGAAAACAATTGTCTATCACGACACATATGTTCGCTCGCATCGGTATCTACCACCCATTTAGAATGTGTGTATTTTTCATTGTAATTATCTACTGATTGTAATATCACAAATGCATTACTTTCTTTATTTATACGAAATCTGCACTCACTTTTCAAATGTCCGAGTTTATTACAATAAAAACATCTTCTTTCAAACTTGTTTGCCGTATTATTATTTTTAACTTTATTCCTGCACTCCGATTGATAATGTCCCATTTTATTACATTTGTAGCACTTGATATTCTTCTTGCTCATAGTTTTCTTAGCAATAAACGCTGATGTTTGAGGTATTTCATTACCTTTTTGGAACGAAGTTCCTTACGGCAGGCTTGGAGGAGATAGGGATTTTGCTGCGCGACCGAACTAAACAAAATGTGATAGTAAAACAGTAAGAAAAAGTCTGTGGACTAAAACCGTTAAATGAAACGTGCACAGGCGCGACAGTCGTATACACAAGCGAGTAGTGTATAATACCTTTCTCTTTCTCGAGCCAATAGTTTCAGCAATAGAATTTAATGACGAGACTGATTAATAAGAATTACTTATAATAATAAACTTTTATTTTTGTAATTATTTCTATTTCTATGTAATTTTATGTTGTCAAACAAAAATAAAGAGACATATTTTGTTATTTTAGTTGATAATTTTAATTGCGATTTTTTTTTATTTTACGTAATTTATTTTTTCCTAAAATACTGAATTTCCTAAATACTTTCCTGTACTTAAATAAAAACTAATCAGCAAAATTTAAGAGAAAAATCAAGAAAACCTACATAAAATTGAGCACTATTTTTTTGCAAATTTTGTCGATTCTACATTAGGCAAAGGAACTTCGTTCCTACCTGGTGTCCCGCGACACCACATTTATTTTTCTTTCATGCGTTCTTCTTCGATTAACAACCTTGCCACCAAATTGTCGTACATTTGCTTTTCATCAGTGACCGATTCCCAAGCTAACATAAAATGTTTATAGGGATCAGGCAATGACATCAGAATTTTTGTAATTATAAACTTTTCAGATATTTCTTCCCCCAATTGTTGCAACTGATTTTGCATTTCTTTTATTTTTGACAGACACATTGACATCTGAATTCCTTCTTCGTATTTGAACTGAAAGAAGCGTTGTTGGAAAATATGTTAGTTGGTTTCGCTCTTTTGTTCATACACCGATGATAACTTCTTCCACATTTCAGCAGACGTGCTGCATGAAATTATATGTATCATAACTTCCTCACTGATGCGTGTAACTATTAATGTTTGCGCTTTAGCATCTTTCATTACCCACGATTTATCTTTCTCTTCTATCTTTTTCACTTTTCCTTCGACCACATCCAATAAATCTTGACCTCTTAACACAACTCTCCCACTTCCGTTACTGCTCTTGTAGCAGACGGACCACTCCGACATACTCTCGAGTAAGTCATTTCCTATTTTCGACTGTATTTACTGTGCCGTCGAAAACCGATCGACCGCGACTTAT
>PDGT01000095.1:945140-958093 GCA_003671415.1 Megathymus violae | reverse complement strand
AAAAAAAAAAAAAAAAACACAACTCTCGTTTGAAACTTCCAAATGTTCCAGTTCCTGGACCCCTCCAGCTTTATTGTACTAATATTACCATCCATATTTGCTCTTTATCTCCCTTTCCTTCCTGCTAATGATCTTAAAACCTTCCAGGCCGCAAAAATTTTTCAATATGTCACGTTCAATCGCCACGTACTGGTATTTTCTTACTCACAGCAGTTTCCAGACTATTTTCTCAGTTTTTAATGTCTGGGCCCATAACCTATTGTTTTATAAATAAAAGGTTATATTTAAATAGACGTGTAATAAACGAACAACTACAAAAATACATTCTAGAGAGAACAGAAACATAACGCCATTTTATTTATCAAGATTCAAACATATTCTTATTTAGGAACTGTTGCCAATTTATAGAACATCATATTACATTGTTTTTTCAACTAATACTTTTTAATTATCAACATAAATTAGGATGTAAATACCATGGATATATCAATCTTGTTATAATCGCATGTAATTTAAATTAAAATGTTTACCATATTCTGATGTATGTTATACTTTATAAATGAAAATCGTAACTTTACTCTGAATTAGCATTATAATCAACTTAAATAGTTAGTATCCGTAATTTTCTACAGATTTTTAATTTATTTTCAATTAATATTAATTAATACTGTCAATTAACAATTGAAAGAAGTCCTATTTCAAAACTGTTATTTTTAAATATTATATTAAAAATTGTTCCCGAAATGATAAATTCACTGTAATTAACAAAAATATTACTTTTATGCGTGCTCATCTCAAATATATCAAGAACAATATCGAATCAATTATTTAATCCAATTTTCAAATGAGTATCTATTAAGTATTTTTTTTTAAATATAATCTTGGAATTCGCATTGGTGATTTTGAGATATATATATTAATTAATATATATTAATTATATTAAGTTTATTGACAGATAACACTGTGGTAGTGGGACCATTGATTGTTCTTAGATCATGTGTGCTTATGTGAATAAATATATAAATTAAGTGATTGAGCCACGGCAGGAATTTTGAAACGCCGGAGTAGGTTGTATGAATTATATGGTGAAAAACAATTCAATAGAACCCTGTCTTTTTTGAACATGTAAAAATATTCAAAAAAATTTAATCACTTTACATTCAGGCAAAATCCATAAATAAATTAGTAACGAGACCGGTAAGAACAAATCACACGACCCGAAATATGAAATAGTGATAAATGACAATAAAATCTTATCTGATAAAGAGGTACCAATTGCTTTTGAAAATTACTTTCAAAATATATTTGTTACCAGCTCACTTTCTTCATAGCCGGTAGAAACTTATAATATATAAATAAAATACGTTACTGAATGTAGTATTTTATTTGAATTTAAACATACTAAAACTTTTCAATTTATTACACACAAAGAAATGCCAATTAGGGAAGCAATTAACTAACTAAAACGAAGAGAATGTACGAGTGTCGCGACGTTAAATTCATTAATGCTTTTGGTCTTATTTGCAATATTTACACAGTGGTGTTCATCTCATAGAAAGGTTAGCTTACCTAGTTAGGTACATTTAAAACACAGCTTGGCTTACCTTAATAAACTAGATTTTTCTGAAACCTGAAATTTGCTACTTTATTTTAAACTATTCGCTGACGGTACTTGGTTGAAAACGTTAATTGAGCAGTAAAATTTTAGGAATAAATTTGAATTTCAGAGAACACTTCAAGCTCTTTATAATCTGGTAGTGTTCGTTTTTAGCGACACCTCTTCATTATAAACATCCAGGTAATGAGCACAATGGCCAACCGATGCTAAGTGGTCGTCGCTTCCATGGACGTTTGCAAAACACAAGGCTTCACAATTTTTGACTGAAATGGAAATGGTAATTCGGTGCTCAACTGGCTCTACGAGCCTGCAACCAATGCAGGTTAAATATTGCATGCCTGACTCTGCAAGGAGAATATTTGCAAGCCAAAGGGATATAGTAAACTACCATCATGTACAAGTGCCGTCGGGGTTCAATTAGGTGTAGAGCCGAGCGATGTCTAAAAGGCTTTTGCTTCGTCTCAATGGACATATCAATTTCCAGGAAAGTTGGTTATATTGGCTTCGACTTACAGATGGATGGACCTTCTTAAAACCCTATATCTAGTTTCAGGGTAAAACCAAACCAATTTCCCAAATTTGAATTGCTTATAGAATGGAGCCATTTGTAAATTTATAGCTAAGTATCAATAACAAAAGTTTTACCTAAAGTAGGAATGATTTCAATTTATTAGGTAATTAAAAGCTTTGTTTATATTCTCTTAACATATTATAAATGCATTAATGTAACGGTTCAGTATCCTGAGATTGATCTGAATCGTTTTGTTATTTTTAAATTTGCATAATTGTCATCACAATTTATAATGACTGCAAAAATACTCCAATATTTTTTTTCCTTTTATATTCCACTGACAATAATACCCTAAGGAAAATCTTTTGCCTCGTATTGATTCAACAAAGTCTCAGCTCCATCAATTCAATTCATGCTCGTTTAGGGGCTTACTCGCTGACGGCTCTCATTTCTGAACAAATATCGGAAGAGGCACACAATGCGCGATTTTGTGAAATTTATTTGGCAGATGCCATAGCCATTCTCCTTATTTATAGATAGAATTCGCGAGATGTGTACGTGATGGGATTCTTTTGATAGTTTTATTATTATTCCTTATCAGTACGTTGTTCTGTTGAGAATCTGCTGGATGAAATTTAAGCTTAAGACCTGAACAATTCAAGTACAATTCATAGAGAAGTTTGGGATGTAAGGAACTCCATCTGTATTTTTCCTAGCCAACGTCCCTTGCTCGTAGTGTACCGAGTTGAACAACGAACGAGCCAATACCGTCTGTTCGATTTTGTTAGAAGTTATTGGATTTTCTGTTGGTCTATCTTTGCTGTGAACTTGTTGGGATGAGCCTTAGATGAGAATCGGGGATTGTCACTTTAAAAAAAGTTAAGCCATACACCACTACCTGGTTAGCTACCACCCTCCTGCTTGAGTCAGCCGCCAAACGATTCGTCGTGTTCCTTCTTACCTTCTTATCATTTCCTGCCCGACAACGCATCAGTGATACCTTTGGTCTTGTTGATGTCCATGGGTGACGGTGACCACTTACCATCAGGTGGCTAGTCTGCTCTTTAGTAGGCTTTTAACATAAAAAAGAAGATAACACATGGGAATTTTATTTTTTAAAAATATCATCAATGAGGTGTGTACCGTCTAAACGTACGCACTCCTCGAATCTACACCTCAAATTCGTGAAAACTCTCTGGCATATCGCTCGTGGGATGGCGGGCATTTCCTTGCGAATGTTGTTTTTGAACTGCGCAATCGTCGTCGGTTTACTAGCGTAAACGCGGCTCTTGAGTTATCTCCAGAGAAAAAAATCCAGTGGCGTGAGAGCTGGGTTCCAGGGAGGCCACAGAATGTCCCCTCGACGCGATATCAGTTTTCCAATAAACAATTCGTTTACAACTGCTAAATACTCATTGGATGTATGGGATGTAGCGCTATCTTTTTGGAACTAGGTCCTACTATTGTAGGCTTTAAAATTATGCAGTTGTAGAAAGAAAAAGTTACGTAACATTGTTGTGTAGCGATTAGAATTTACTGTTACAGTCTGGCCTCGTTTATTTTCGAAGAATTGGGGTCCGACGATTCCTTCAGCCAACACGGCCGCCCAAATTGTAACCAATGCCAATGCCAATGCATAAATCTTTTACCAAAATACGCCTTAATTATGTCCTTGATATGGCGAGCTTTCGGGATGACAACTGGGAATCGGGCCGTACGGATGTCGCGACTTCGCTTACAGTTTCCTCCATTCGTATCAACCTTGGACGCCCCGCAAGTTTTTGATTCAGTGTGGAACCCGTAGACTCGAACTTTTTGACCCACAACCTGATCAGTTGTATATATATATATATATATATATATATATATTGTATTGTAAATAGTAGAAAAAAGTCGTACAATATTATAGTTATTGGATTTTATTTCGGAGTTTCATCACCATGACGTAAGCTATGCGGTGCAGTGCTAATATTTATATAAAAGAAATGTAAAACAATTAATTTTAATTATGTTATATGTATTGCTAGAATGTTGAAATAAATACAAGTCAAATCTAAGTCAAACGCGGATGGGACAAGTTTCCGTAATTAAATATATCCAGATAAATTTTTCGTTTTCTGCAGATTTTTGACAATAAAGTTCAATTGCTCAGCCAATTATTCTGTGCATACCTGAGAGTTCCGCATAATGTTCTTAAATATAAGTAAAGTCTGGCAATCGGCACTTGGCCAGCGAGGGGAATCCCTTAACCCATATCTAGTTGGACCATATATCTAGTTGGAGGATACACGAACCTAAAAGTGGAACTATTAAAGGTTTTCATGATGATCATGTATCCTGAATATTTTATGCTCAACAATAATCAATTTCTTTCAAACTATGAATTTTATAATCATAAGAGAAACATATTTTGTGGCCCTTTATGTCTAATGGTTTTTATTCTGTTATATGTAATCAAAAGTTAAATCCCGTGTCTTCGAAAATAACTCCTAACTCGTAATTAGTTTATTTACGTTCTGCTTCCGTAAAAACATCACCAAATGTTATGTACATACATGTGAAAAAACGATTATAGGGGTACCTACTATTTTTTCAAAGATATAATTATATAACAATGGATTTATTGTATTTCTCATTCACAGAACGAGAAAAACCCAGTCTTAAAACAAAACATGCTATTTCTAAGCATCAGGCGTAGTTTATCTGAAGCGAAACGAATATGATTTGCTAATATAAAATAATAATTAAAATCACACAACCTACATAGCTACATTAGAACGCTTATCCATAACTGTTATTTTTATACAAATATAGCTTATACAGCGTGTGACAGAACAAAAGGCGAAAATTTTAATTAACCCAGTAGAAAACAGAAAAAATTACAAAATAGTTGACAGGATCCCCTCGGCCGAGCTTACACTAACATGTGTGTGACATTGTGAAACTTGTATAGAAACTAGGTTACATGGGAGTCAATACGACCGCCGGCGTAAACTAAGTTAATGAACACGCTTATTGTGTTGTTCGCGCCCGCATACACCCCTATAGTTGTACTTTGCAACTTGACATTATTTGAGTCTTTAATCTTATTTAGTGAGTGATCCAGACTTCAATTGTGCTTCAGACAAAAACAAGTGATATAAAAGAAAATGAAAGTCAATTCCTAATTAGG
Source organism: Megathymus violae (assembly GCA_003671415.1). NCBI lineage: Eukaryota > Metazoa > Arthropoda > Insecta > Lepidoptera > Hesperiidae > Megathymus > Megathymus violae. The sequence goes on along the minus strand of PDGT01000095.1, from coordinate 952,792 downwards.
TCATTAATGAAAATTTTATTTCATTTACTTTTTATTGAGTAATTATTATCAATTCAAATATATTTACACATTTATATAGTGATAAACCGACTCGATGAACCATCCAAAGTTGAAGTTCGACGAAACTTCAACTCCCAATAATTGAAGACAGTCAGTGCATTCCAAAGATACATTCAGAAAATTAGGAGCTAAGGTGAAAGGGCTCCTCTTATCGGTGAACAGACACGTCTGTGTTTTGGTTGCGTTGAATCTCACAAGATTTTCTTCGCCCTATTCGGACTCTGCCCGAAGTGTGAGACTCATACGTTCCACCATGCCCTCTCTTTCGGACTGTATTCATATCTGCTGGCCTGGGGTTTCGGAAGGTATCTCCCTACTACTGTGCTGTCATTTGCATTCCCATAGATGGCGGACTTGAGCAGATCATTGATGTGCAGCAGGAATAGAGTAGCGGACACAACAGACCCCTGAGGAACTCCGGCGTTGGTAGCCATCGATTCCGACGAACAACTATCGACGACAACTCGGAGAAACCGTTCGTTTGGAAAGTCCTTTATCTAAACGATAAGGCCAGAGGAAATATCATACGCTGAAAGCTTGCTTAACAGACAAGCGTGCCAGACCCTGGCGAAAACCTTCGAGACATCGAGAGAGACGGCGAGCGCCTCCCTGTTTTTCTCGAGGGCCTCACCCCACAAGTGAGTGGCAAACGCTAGAACCCCAGTCGACCGGTTTCGGCGAAATCCGTACTGTTGGTCGTACTGTAATGCAAGATAATGCCCGACCCCACGCTGCTGCACAAGATCGACAATATTGCGAAGAGGTTGGGATACGCACCATGAATTGGCTAGCATGCAGCCCGGATCTTAATCCCATTGAGCTTGTTTGAAACAGTTACAAAAAGCTGTCGAAACGAGAAATCCTGTGCCTACAGCAGTGGCAGCACTAAGAACAGCGATTTCACAAAAATGGAACAATATTCCACAAGACCGTGTAATAACCCTAATCAGATCTATGCGGAACCGATTAGAATCTGTAATAAGGGCACGTGGAAGCAATATACCTTATTAAAAAAAACCCGTGCTTCAACTTTTTTTTATTGTAAAAGCCAATTTTTCAATAAACCAACCAAAACCAATTTTTGTTACATTATCGTTTTTGTTCAAAAAATTGAATGGCCCTTTCCAATACACAAACATACACTCAAGGATATAATGCTAAGCTGTTATGAAGTTAACGAACCAAACTATAGGTTTTAATTTAAATTTGTATAAAAAGTTTGAATACTTTGTTGAAATATTTTTTTCAAAGGCGTCTTGAACATTGATGCAGTTTATGAGTCCTTCAGTGTATATATTTATCGAAATGGAAAGCATTGTGAATATTAACCAGGTATCATCCTAATGTGCTTAGTAGTGTACGCGTTTTACGATAACAGACAAAAGGCAAACAGATGCAATTTTTTAGTTATTATCCCTGACTCAGCGTAGCAATCTATGACTCTTTCATTGTGAAATGAAAGGATGTTATAGAACTCCGTAGCCATAACTGAAACTGCCGGATATCCGAAATACAAATATATCCAAAACCGTAAACGAATCCGATAAAAGTTTCGAATAATTTCGGATAGGGGCAGAGTCTAAATGAAACACGTTGTGACAGGTTTTCACCGGTTGAGCCTGATACAGTAGCCGCGTCGCTCCGGTTTTAGTTATTTTTAGACAGTTTTTACTGTTTAGTTTTAGGGCCATTGATTATAATACCGAAAAAATATTTTTAAGTCAATTTTCAAGTCAATATAAATATTTTAGTATCAAGTAGATTACACGACAGAAAAAAAGCCCTAAATTTGGCTTCTGGTTTCCAAATACATTAAAGATGTTATAAATTAACGGACACCAAAGTAACGTAAGAAGGGTTTTTGTCTAGTAAACTAAGCGGGGTAAAAGATTAATGCTGAAAAATGAGGCCTTGAGGGTTGAGGAATGGGCGTAGGATTAACAGCGCAAAAGTGACACAGTTTCACTAGTCTTATTTAATTACACAAAAATTGAGATATTAATTTAAATTATTAATTATTTGCTGAGTATCTTCTTACTCCGGATGGCGTTACAAATGATCAGTTTAACACCACTTATAAATGACCCTCTGCTGGACTGGCATCTCTTTCACACTTTGTAGAATGAAGACCATAGCTCACCATGATGACCAAAAGGGAATTAATACATACCACATACCGCTGAAGACAATACGGAGAGCTTGAAGAAGCAAGTGACAAAATATTTCAATTATTTTCTTTCTTACCTTCTTCTAATTTTCTGGCCGACAACGCATTAATTATGCTTTTGAAGTAGCTAATGTTCATGGGCGACGGTGACCGCTTAGCATCAGGTGGCTCGTCTGCTCGTTTGTCGGCAATTAAAAAAAAAATTAAATACCTAGATGATTTTGAATAACAGCAGAGATTATGATACACCATCGTTCGAAGTTTCAAACCAATCAGATTACCAATGTTCCCAGGAGGCCTACAAAAAATATTGTATGTAATACAATCAAATCACGATGAAAGAATTGTCAGTAATGTTATAGTGAAAACCGTAACGAAATCGGATAAGCCTTTCCTGAGATTAGCGCAAATACAAAGACAATCAGACAAAAATTCTAACAACAATTTTTTTGGAACCCAAAACAATATTGCGTTAATAAAGCTCCCTAATAGTGTTTTTTTTTCATATATCCCTAATGTAGAGAAAGCAATCAGTTACAATTTTATTATGTGTATAGATTATTATTAATAGTAGTATTACACTGCTGAACGAACAAAGTAACAAATGTCTATTTGTAGCCTTGTGTGTCATACCCTAGTATAGCCTGTAGGATCAATTACTAACGTTAGTCAAGTAACGAAAAAGGCACGAAAATTGAACAATCCCGCTTTCAAAAATTTAATGGCACATGTGTATACTGCCTAAGGATATTCGACCCAGTACTCCAGTTATAACTTGGCTGCTGAGCGAAGGATCCCGAAATCAATTACCGGCCGAAGAAAACAATTTAGGTGACAGACAGATGTAGTGTGTCTTGAATGTTTGCGTCAACTTCTTTTTGTGTGAGTACGAAAGCGTTATTTTTTATCCGTAAGTAATTTATTATAAGAAAGCATTGTGTGCGTACGGCATTTTCTGGGAGACATTTTGAGATCTATAGTCTAAGGAACGGAAAGTGAAGAGACTAAGATAAGAAACCCTAAGACAAGCCTATATTAGCTTTCCTGTGCGTAGGAGTTACTTTCTTAGTTTCTTCTTTTTTCAAAACGACAGTAGCAGTAAAATAGTGATTTTTATAACTATGTTGATAAACACTTAAACGAAGTAAATGACTAGTAGCAATCACACCCAAAAAGGAAATAAAGGAAGCCGTAGAACGTCTTAAGAAAATCTCCTAAAATATGAAACCCGATTCGCGAACTTACATTATGTATGTATGTATGGTGCTTGTCTAAAGAACCTATACAGCTCATTAAATAATCATAAGAGCAAGTTACAAACACTAGTAAGCTGAAAAATAACCATGAACCCGACTTCGTAGTCGCTTGTCAGTTACGAAACCCTAAAACGAATTCGCTAGCATAACAAAAAGTTACACAACAATCAAATGACTTTGGCAAGAATGTCGACGCAACGAATGTACTTTGAAACGTACTGAAATATTCAGATAAGCATCTAGTTCGTTTGGCGAAACAGACCCGCTTGTGCCATGATATTATCTGGTAAATGTATTCCGTTTATTTTTTAGGGTAATCCTCTGTCATGCTATTACGAACTTTGGTGAAAATAAGGGTGAACAGTATAATAATACTCGAGTTGTTTTATTTCGTTTCGTTTAAGGGAACATTTCTTCAACCTAATACTGGATTTGACTAATTTTTTTATACATATTTGCGTTATTAATAATCAATTGTCATAATGTCGCGCATACATTTCGGTTTTTGTAAGCGTTCGTAAAATTTTTCGGCTAGTGGTCGCCCGTTAAACCTGACGTTGTTTATTTTACCCATCATCATCATATCCGATAACTATTTCATCAGTGGCATCGAGTTGGGTATTTGAATACGGATTCTTCACATATCTTTAAGGAGCTTTTTTTATGGGAATAGCCGACAAACGAGCAGACGAGCCGAGCCACCTGATGGTAAGTGGTCACTGTCGCTCATAGACGTGAGTAACACCAAAGGCATCACTAATGCGTTGTCGGCCGAGAAAGAAGAGGAAAGAAGAAGGTACTGGCTCTCAAGCCCCCAGCCGGAACACGACGAGTCGTTTGGCGGCTGACTGGAGCATGAGCTTGGTAGCTAGCCAGGCAGGGTTCCCGGAAAGATAATAATACCAGTAAGAATATTACTGGCTAAATAATAATATTATTAGCTAGCTGATTAGCTAGTAAGATGGGCAAAAAGAAGAAAGAGCAAAAATATAGTTATTATTATTATTAATTGGGAAACGGGCGGTACGGATATAGACATCGCCAACTGCAGGAACCTGTCACCATAGCCTCGTCCGTTGTTTTACTACTGGATGTACAATGAGCAGCGAAGGTTGGGTTGGGCTCGGATCGATGGCGCGCCGTACATCCCAATAGAAATACTTTATGCTGCTCACTTACTTCTTGTAGAATCTACGATATATATTCAGTTATATCATGACTGATCAAGTTAATGAACTTGTTATTTGTAGGACCTGGGTACCACGTAGAGTAAAAAATACATAATTCCAGGCAATAATGCCTAATTTAGTGCATGACAGCCCTCAAGATAATATCCGAGAGATTTTTATATTATTAGGTATTACTTTAAAATATTATCATAAAATTGTTTTTTTACTATGTACTTCAAAAATTAGATTTATTCAATTATTAAAAAATATATCGAAAACCTTTCTTATGTAGATTAAGACAATAATTTTAAGTAAATTACCTTAAAAGTAATCGAAAATGTAAGCTGTATATTTTCCGTAAAGCGTCTAAAATGACGATTTTAACTACATTTACATTTATATATACTACAAGATATTAACGACTTAAAGAGAATCCTTCTAGTTAACGAGGCACCGTCATTCATCACTGTTGTGGATACAATTTCCTGCCCGTTGTGTACAATAAACTACGCGGTCTCTTATTAAGGAGTAGCTACATTACCCGAGGCTGTTCCTTTTTCACTATTATTATGAAATAAACGCTCCTTACTGGCAGAAAATGTAATGTTTTCGTGCTAAAATTAAATGTTATTGTCGGTATTTATTATACTCCTTGTATCCTAAAATAACGAGATATAATTCGATTCAAAATCGTTTTAAAAAATTCCGAATTAAAATCTTCAATTATCCTATAACGGGTGCAGGGTAAAACCAATTACGAAACCGTTTGAGGTTATTACCTGTTTTATCGCTGTAAATAAAATATACGGTTCAAACGAATTGAGCTTTCGGTTAAAAAACACACAAAAGTAAAGTTTATGGTATATGTTCCTGGTGTTCGTTTTTATAATAGGGTTCAAAAGTTTTTGCGTGACTTACCTGTTGCAACTTTTTAACGACTGGTTAAATCATAGCTTTTTGGTTACTGATATTATAGTATAGATGAATACATAAATGACCAGGAACCCTGGAAATAACAATGCCGCTTTCGACTATACCATTTACCATCACGCGGGATTGTTATCAAGCATTAACTTTTTTTATACAAAAAAAATATTCTCCACTAGCATGTACATTAGTAATATCAAAAGCGTTACCGAAGCGGTATCATTCAAAAAGGAAGTGATATTTTAATCTGTTAAATGGTTCTGCTATGCGAGAACAAAAGACGTTCATGTGTTTTTATAATAAAACTCGTGGCCCCCTCTGACTTTGGTCGGATATATACATATATAAACATAAAACATTTACATAAACATGATTACTTTTTTGTTTTTTGTCTTGATTATACATCATTAGGTTCACTGATATTTTATTTAGCCTATTATTTAAGCAATCACATGTTCTCACCACATACCAGTTTTTATTAACATGGATCTAGCCATTCTTGAGTTATAACGGGACATTCAACAAAATAAAACAAATTTAAATAGTCAAATTGATGCCAGTGAGTCATAAAATTAATATTTATCATGAAATTTGACTATAAAATGGAATATATAGACAGATAGATAGCAAATCAGAATTCACTTGCGTTGATAACGGAAAACGTAACTGCATATTGGAATGTTTTTCGCTTAATTTCTGGAAAGCGGGTAAATTTTCTCAATCCACCCTTATTTAGCATGCTCCATGAACCTAAAAACGATAAATAGGCTGAATAAAAAAATAAAAAAAAAAAAATTTCTGCGTGAATACTAAACAATCACCGAAAAACATGTTTATATTCATTTAGTGTTATAAATATCAGACTGACATATTTTCAACTCACTGCAGTGCTAATTTACTAATCTTGGGTAGCTACTGTTTATAAAATTAAGAAATTATTTTCTATTAGCAAACGGAGAGCAGTTTATTTTTCGTATCAGGCAGTATTTAAAAGGCTTCATCTGTTCTTGAGTCGTAAGTGTTCCTCTATTCATGGTACTGTTATAACCCTTATTTCAATGTAATTAGTGCTAACATTAGCATATAGAAATTTTCCTTCCTGAAAGGTGCATAATCATCATTTATTCTTTATTCATATTTTCCTAATGCAATTAAAGTCAGTTAGATCTGGGACTCCGTCGCGAACGGTCACTAAATTCAGGAAGTCATTCTATTCCATTCTTTGTGATTTTAAGTTGTAAAATTAAAGTTTTAGTGTTGTGGTAAAAGTAGTTTTTTTTTAAAAAGGCTGTTGGAGAAGCCCGCATAACAATTGGTGTCAGAAGTGGGATACCAGAGAAATTCTTACGACTGAGAGTCAAATAGAAGCTGGTATCCTTGCGAATCCGAGCCTCCACTGCAGTCTCTGATCGACATTAAACCTTGGCCTAAGGCTAAGTCTGCATCAGCTACGAGGACGACGGTAAGACTCCGCTCCCAAGCGTGAGCCCGCTCCAGCCACATCGAGACAGTGACTATAGGAGACCAGGACAGGTCTAACTCATCCAACTCACCAAATCCCTAATTCTCAAGATCCTCAATTCTTCTAAATCAAACTCATCAAGCTCTTCTAAATCATCCAACTCCTAAATCTTCAACGTCAAAAATCTACATCATCGAGTCAAGACGCAATCGAACCGTGAAAACGCGGTCCGATCACAGCTCGCAACGCCAGTAACAGGACACCGGGAGCCAGCACAGCGATGCAGGTGCGACTCATCGGGTTACTGTGAGTGTTTTGTGCAAAATTATAATTAATATTTCAGTGTAAGTGAATCGTGAATCTAAAATTTTCTAATTCGTGCAGACCCCTAAAACTTTATTTTCTAAATCTATTATTGTTGCTTTACTTGTTTAATATTTCTTCTAACTATTTAAATTTCAGCATTTCATAATGTCTCTAAAAAAAGAATCTTTAGAAAAGAAAATCGAAACTAGCGATAAAATCACACTATCTTTCCTAACTAAATTCATTAAACCGTACAATGGTGATAGGGAGTCACTCCCCGCCTTTTTAACTAATTGTGACAATGC
>PDGT01000095.1:893824-944528 GCA_003671415.1 Megathymus violae | reverse complement strand
TATAGAAATTTTCCTTCCTGAAAGGTGCATAATCATCATTTATTCTTTATTCATATTTTCCTAATGCAATTAAAGTCAGTTAGATCTGGGACTCCGTCGCGAACGGTCACTAAATTCGGGAAGTCATTCTATTCCATTCTTTGTGATTTTAAGTTGTAAAATTAAAGTTTTAGTCTTGTGGTAAAAGTAGTTTTTTTTTTAAAAAGACTGTTGGAGAAGCCCGCATAACAGTACACTCTGTTGAAAATTGGAACATTTAATGTTGTTTCATTTAATTTTACAATTTTTTTCGTTTTTTTTACGTTAATAGTCGACAAACGAGCAGACGAGCCACCTGATTGTAAGTGGTCACCGTCGCCCATGGACATCAGCAAAACCAATGGTATCATTGATGTGTTGTCGGCCAGGAAATTAGAAGGTAAGAAAGAAAGAACTGGCTCTCAAGCCCCCAGCCGGAACACGACGAGTCGTTTGGCGGCTGATTCAAGCAGGAGGATGGTAGCTAGCCAGGCAGGCTTTGTGGAAAGATAATAATACCAGTAATAATATGATTGACTTAATAACTGATAATTTAATTTTTACGCGAAGCCCTACCAGCAAGCAGGCTGACTTTTGCCGCTTCTTACGACACCCTGTTTTGTCAGCATGGGAATGGGTGGAGTATTCTAGGTCGCCTCAATACGGCCTTTTTATATTAATTTAAAAATTACCGATAAACATCTCATCAGCATGTTTAATATCATAGTTAAAGTAACTTCTACTTTGCGTAAATCGTATTCCAACTTTTCATACGTGTTCTTTCCATCTATATGCAATAGCCGCATTCTATTTTTTACGTATACTGTCCAGGCGTGTCTCTGGTAGCTGTACGTAGTGCGTACACGATTAATACTATTCGACCGTCATACAGCTTATAACTAGTACAGAGGGTAGTGCTACTTGATTTTCGCGCGGTTACAATCTTGCAATTATAGACGTAATAAAATAGCAAATATGTTTTAAGTTTTATAAAATAGTTGTTATATTATGTTCATTCATTTTATATGTAAGTATAAGAGATTGTAAACTAATTGTACCATAAATAAATAAATAGATGTTGTTAAGTCTCTTATTAGAGTTGCTAAGAAATGTAAAACTCAGTTTAGTTCCGAATAACCGTCCTTTTACATAGGTCACACTAAAAGTGCTACTTACATAAACATTATTTAAAAAGTTATTACTACATTTAAAAATGGAACTCTTTTGCCGTAAAATACAAGTTGTTTCATCAGATTATCAATTGTTTTCACAGTGTGGTGTTATTTTAAAAATTGCGTGATTACAATAAAATGGATTTAACTCGGGAAAATTTTCGTTGCATGATTTTTTAAGATTTTAAGTGTAATTTGACAGCTCAGCAGAGCCTCGTTCGGCTTCAGTCTGCTTTTGGCGAAGAAGTATCATGCAAGATAAGTATTTATTGCAGAATTCAAACCCGGTCGTGTCAATTTCCATGATGAAATTCGTGAATATCGCCCGTGCAGCGCTGTGAACCACGCAAACATTAATGTTGTGCGCCGTATGATAGAAACAGACAAGCATGTGACCTACAATGAGAACCGGACATCTTTGAACATAGGAATGAGTCAAATATGTACAGTCAATCCTACACAAACATTTGGGTGTGAGAAAGCTGTGTTCTCGATGGATCGCACACAATTTGACTGATGCTCAAAAAAGGACCGCATTACTTGGTGCCATACTATGCTCGCCAGATACAACGAAGGGGCTTCAAATTTCGTGTGGGGCATAGTAACAGGTGACGAAACATGGATTTATAGCTACAATCCCAAAACAAATCAGCAATCGAGCTTATGGGTCTTTCAAGATGAGCCGAAACCAATCAAAGTGGCGCGCGCGAAAAGTGTCTCGATGCGGATGATTGCTTCTTTTTATAATAAAACTGGACACGTGGCGACTGTTACTTTAGAAAATCGTCGTACCGTGTATAGTGACTGGCACACGACCATTTGCTTACCTAAAAACGTACAACTTATGAGTCATCCAGCATACAGTCCTGACCTGGCAGCGTGTGACTTTTTTCTGTTCCCAAAAATTCAGTACCAATTACGCGATCAACGGTTTTCATCACCAGAAGAGAAGGGAGAATATTTTGGAAAACAATAAATTCATTTTTGACCATTTATAGTATTTTTTTATTATTGATTACGGAAACTCTTAGTGCGCCCCACGTGTAATAGTACTGTAATATACCTATTAGTTAGAGAGTCAGGTTAGTCGCGGTTGTCCATCTGCTTAGGCAACAAAACGTCGGAGAGGCTTTTTTTATTCATGGTAAGTCATGGCAAAGATGACCATGAGTTTCAATGTTCGACAATTCAATTTACCAAAATCTGAGTGCAAATTAGGGTGAATATGTGAACAATAGTGCGTAAACTCCTTTATGTATGTTGGTTTTGTGTTGTGTAGAGAAAATGTTTTGTCAGAATTTCATTTGTAGTGGCTGTGTTAATTGACTACACTGTTTAGTTAAAAACCATGTTAAATACAAACCATTGGTCTCTTTTTGCGATTGGAAAATACTTGTATAATATGTATGCGTGTGAGTGTGTATTAAATACAATGTTGCTCGGAGCTAAATTTTTTCAAGTTATAGTTAGCTAGTTTTGCTGTTGATTCTGCCGTTAGCAAAATGTATAAATCCGCAACATATTTAATATTTTACACAATTTCTCACTTCTTTCAGCAATATAATTACGAGGACAGTTTGCTCGTGAAAGTTACATGAAAATTCATTTCTGTACAGAACGGTTGTCGTTTAAAAAAACTAAAGTTAAAGTATTTGAAAATAAATTTCTCTTAAATTAATTTTAATTACAAAATAACTCTCAAAGTCTGTTCCTGACTTTACCGAGAACCTAGTCATTATCACACTGGCCACCAAAGCTATATATACTCGTATATGCATAATTTAATGATTTTGCGCTCGTATTAACGATTCGTCTAAACTAGACTAAATTTCGGTTAAATTGTTGTAAATTGTAATGTTGTAATTGTTGATCATTGATTGTTAAATCCTCACTAAAATCCGAACAAATAAAGAGAAGTAAACGCCTGCTGAAAATGGCGCATTTGCATGCAAACATCATATTTTGATTTTTGGTGTAAATCTTCCATTGTTATTTGAAGAACAAGGTTAATATTTACTGTAAAGTTTTTATTTTGCTGATTCGCTTCCGCTAAGAACAAGTTGGCATTGAACCTTAATTATCATAAGGTTATTATCATGTCACCTTTTTTGTAATGTTAATAACCGACGAACGAGCAGATGAGCCACCAAAACGTAAGTAGTCACCGTCACCCATGGACATCAGCAAGACTAAAGGTATTCCTGATGCGTTGTCGGCCAGGAAATTAGAAGGTAAGAAAGAAAGGTGCTCAACGCTCCTCACTCAAGGAAGGTTAAATTTGTCTTCCACTTCCCATTTTTTTTTATACTATTATTTTAGTGTTTAAAATACTATTACTTGTGCATAATATTCTATAAAGACGAGTTTAGGCTGACTGAGTTTTTTATGATTAATATCACGGTCATCACAAACACTTTGCCGCCCACGAAGAAAGCAGAGAATCTGCTTTTCAATTGGTAACACTGGGACCTAAATATTTTGGATCCTTTGTATGTTCTACAATTTTTCTTTGGTATTTATTTTATGACAGGGTTTGTCACGAGTTTACACTTCCTTATACACGTCCTAGAACGTTGGTCCGGGATCGCACCTCACCACGCATATCCCCCACTATTAACCTAAACGTCTCAGTTGATGGACTGTATGAACGAGTTTAATAAGTTGCGGTAATTAGCTCAAAGGAAATAGCCAGCAAAGCTACATAAGTAATATTAAGACACACGATATACGAAAAAGTAGTAACTTTTCTTATTGTAGTAGCTCTGATCTAATCACTGTGTAAGAACTTTCAGTAGTTTATCATTCTGGATGTCAGAAGAACAACCGACATTGTATAGATATTGTGTCAATGCGCAGGATTGTCAGTTAATACAAGATAATATTAATTAAAGAAAAAAATATAATAAGGATAAGTGCTACGATACGCTCACACTAAACGCCTGTCACCGAAACTAATAGCAATTCATAGGTATTGATAAATACATACATGAAATAAATGGTTTGATTATGAATTTGTGTTTGAAGCAAGTGAATTATAGGGTATCGCCACTCCTTGTAGGTTTCACGCCATTGACCTATCTCCATTGGCCAACTGTTTAAAATAGTTCGTTAGTCTTTTTCCAAGTCTTTGTCGTAGAACTTTTTCCGAGTTGATTTGTGAAAAAGAACTTGAGTTTCCAGTAGTTTCAGTGATTGGTTTTATTAATTGAAGAACAAAGAATTTCCTCACGTAACAGAACTTATCAATAGAATTCAATCCAAGATCAAATTTTATAAAATAATTTCAATACTCTAACTCGGTTTTTAAATGATTGCTTAATTTATTGGACGAATTAAATTGAATAAATCTTTGTTTTCTAAAGCTTTTTAAGTGTCCATAGCCGATAAGTAAGTAGACTGGCCATCTAATCGGAAGTGGTCATAACTACCCAAGGCCATCAGTAACACCAAGGACAACACAGCCCGGTGACATTCAACGGAAAGAACCTGGTTTAATTATCTCGTCCCTTGTTAATAAATTACCGCCACCAGGTTACCACCAGCTAGCTATAAATGCCTCAAAAATTACCAAAACCATAAATGATACATACAAAAGTATAATCTACTTTAGAAAATTGTACACAGATGTACTAGTGCATAAAACTGAACCAGTAAATGTAAAAGTTAAAAAATTTTGTAAATGTAAAAGGTATAACACTAAAACCACGAAACAGATTTGGATGTTACTTGGCACATTTGTAGCTAATTATATGTAATAATTTAAAATTCAATTCATTTCAGAAAAGGGATCTATTAATATGGAAATTGAATAAAGAATGATGAGACATTCTGTGGCGAAGACGCAAAATAAAATGTCGACCTCTCCTGGCTACAGCCATTATAATAAATTAATATATTTCGAATTGATGGAATTACAAAAACTAATTCGTAAAACAATTGGGGTGATATTTCTCAGTGTAGTAAGGCGTTGGTTCGCTAAAGCGAAGAGAGGGTGGGTCACTGGTTAACATGATGTCGAAAGTAAGTAACAACGTCAGCAACACGAGTGTCCATAAATGTTGATATTTATATATGAAACCCACACATAACAGTGCGTTCGAAGCGACATTGACACGAAAAGAGAAAGCAATAAAGAAAATCATAACCGAACTGAACATCGCACAATCTGACGTCACTCGGCTCGTAACACTTCACATAAAACTTTATAGCTTCTGTGAACAGTGTATGTACAACATTATTACATGATTTCTGAAGAAACTACATTTGTACTACTGACTGATTGTTTTTGGATCACTAAGCAACATTTATGCAGGGACTTGCTGAATTAAATCACAAAGAACTCAGACAATTCAGACTGTTCAGAAATTGGATCGAGAATCGCTAGTGGAACGACATGTGCTTCCGTGCTTCGAATTTAATCAAAAGCCATTCAATTCCGAACTGTGATCTTGTAACGATGCCGTTTTTCATCTTGAACCGAATCCTGAAAATAACACGATCATATCAAAGTATGAAACAAAAGTCGATAAAAACTACGACGACGAATGTAACGGACTTCTTAAATCAAGGGACATTTTATACTGAAGGTTCAAAGCGTTTTGTGAAATCCATAAATTTCGAAAGAAAGCTATTATGGTATACTTGAATGGAATTATGAATGAATTAGTCAATTTAGAGTCAAAGACGCATGGCATATGATTTGACTCGTAATTGTATTCGGGTATGTTTTTGGTTTAATAATTGTTTTTTCTATTTTTTATATCTATATTTGCGTTTCACCTTAAAAAAATAAGCAGGTCTTCCGCTTTCATCTTAACTGGGAATGCGTGGATGATGTCTTTTACCATCTGGTGGATAATCTGTTCGTTTGTCGGTTATTTCCATAAAAAAATTATATCTTAGAAGTTTCTTAATATAGGCGAGCAATGGTCGATTTGCATGCATTCCTTGAATATATTTTGAAAAATTCATTGTAATATGTTACTAAAAATAAAGGAATTATAAGAAATATTTAATAAACCATTGTTATGTGAAACTGGACTTAAATTACTGAGCTATAACTATTTTTAATGAACACTTAACAGTATATCTATTCGATTAATTTTCAAATTATAAATCAATTTTCGAAGGAAATCATATTAATGTATACAGTTTCTCAAATGCCAACCTCCAATTTATTTATGTTTCATGAGGCAAATTAATGTGCGCTATGAAATTAACGCTAAGTTAGGAGGTATTATAAAGAACGGAATAAGATGAAAAGGAGATGCATATAGCCTCGATAATAAGCAATTTGAAAGCACTCATTCTATATGCAATACTCCTAATCAACTTTCTTTTACAAAATTTTCATTCCGGTCACCCTTATAAATTCTGGGTTAAAGTACCCTTCGAATGGGTAAAGTAATGAACAAATAATAATGCTAACCTTAAGAATTTGGAATAAAAATGAAATTTACAAAGTAAGGCACTTGTTTGGTTATACTTGTGATCCCGTAAAGTAATATCAACAGCAGCGATGCTCAAAGTTTTCGTCATAACCGTCATTCGTCGCATTCTGGGCCTTTATTGCGATAAAGTTACGTTAATAGAAATATATTTGTTATTACGATCTAGATGTGTAACTTCTAGGACATAGGGTTTGTACAGAGGATGACAAAATGGTATGGTAGTGTCGAAGAGACAATAATAATGCGGGTTCTCTGCCTCCTTTTCGGTCGGTAATACTTCGATAATGCCTTTGGTGTAACTGAACTTTATGGACGACAATGATCATTTACCATCAGGTGGCTTGTCTAGTCGTTTGTCGGCTATTTATATAAAAATTATACTTGGTTTATAATCAAGATTTACACTGTTAAGCTGCTTATCTCTGTTGTATGTGTACAACATTAATTTATTATGCAACAATGAGTTATAATTTTAACGTATGAAAGTCTTCATCCTTCCTGGAGTCTAAACCTCGTGAGGTCATAATTTTATCAGATTTTATTATTGATTTTATCAGATCCCTTCTGTTAATGATTAATGAACCCTGTACCACGCAGTTTATCTCTTATCATCCGCGGTGATAATGCTCCATACCTACATGGCTAGCTACCTACTCATAAAATCAGTCGTAAAATCCATTTAACGTGTTGGTTGTAAAGTTGGAAAGCCAACTAAGAAGCGTGTTCACGACTTTCATAAAATAAAAACGTGTTTAGAGTTACGAATGTATATTTAAAATCAGTTGGTTTGTATATACACATTATCACACACATATTATCGAAATCTATAGTTTTCCCAGTCCGGGGCTCCGTTTTCAATCGCAACAAGGGATAAGAACCGTAGCTCATCAACCACCAAAGTAGATTAGCAAACTTCACACATCTTGAGAACATAATGAGAAACACTTACGGTGTTATTAATAGTTTCAGGTGTCGGCGGTCAGGCGGTAAGTTTTAAAAAAAAACTGACTCAGCCTACCAATCAGCAGTAAAAACTTTGAGAATCACAGCCTTAGCAACACATTGTCCTTTGGCAAGTAAAATATATTTTGTAATAAGCTAAGGTTGCGTCATTTATGACTTGGCATTTATTAAATCAAGCTTAGGCTCCTTACAAACGATACAACCACAGTTCAACTATAAATATAACGAAAAATAGAAGAGTCAAAACATTTTTAACTAATAAACCCTTAAAGCTAGAACAACCAAAAAGTTCTTAGATAGCACATTCAATAAATCACACACACAACACACTCCATAAAGCTGATTAGAGGGTAACCACAACGTCTCACTTCAACACTTGTTATCGTTATAATGTGCTAGCTTGCGCGTTGTCACATTAGTCTGTTACTTTCGGATGATAAATAGTCGATCAATCAAATCAAATCAAATCTCGAGTCAAGGTTTGGTTTTACACAAATCATTAGAGTGCACCGCCACGTTGTCGTGGTAGAGATTGCCAACTATACTTACAGAATTAGTGCGAAGAGCAAAAGACTACAAGGAGAAAATATTAAGGGACGAAAAATAATTTGAAATATTAATATCAAATTTTTCTTATTGAAGTTATACTTCTTATGGCCAGTTATGAAAAATGTTTCTTATGATAAATGATCGGAGTGTATTTTCACCTTGCAACTGAAGTAGAATAAACGAAGCAAACGAAAGAACGCGTCTATGTAACACGATGAATTTTTAATGGCGTGCTGTACCGATATACTCGTACTGTACGTTTTTTCACGACCAGACTGAACAATAATTAATTAGTTATCTGTTGATTTTTCTCATGTGCAGGCTCTAATTATTAAACAGCAGGTATCACTCGTGTAATGATTCATCAAGAGTTACCTGCTGTCTTATTTTTGTAGTGTAAAAAAGTTGGGCAATTTTTTTATATGCGATACGTTAATGCTTGACAACAATTGCACCTCATGTTCAGTGGTGATGAAGTCAAAGATGTAGAACGCACTAACTTCCTATTCACTCTCCTATTGAAGAGTCCCACATTATACATGGTAACAAACACCGACGCAGGCAAGCTATTCCAGTGCTTTGCAGTACGCAAGACGAAAATAATTGAGTATTTAAATTTCTGCCGATAATCTGTTCATTTGTTGTATATCGTTTCAGGGTATCTTGTTAATATTTATTTAAAGGGTCAGCTAAGATTACCCAAGGCAAAAAAATGTCAATGTTTTCCTTTATGTTATTAGCCGATAAACGAGCAAACGAGCCAACTGATGGAAAGTGGTCACCGTTGCCCATGAACATCTGCAAGACTAAAGGTATCACTGATGCGTTGTTGGCCAGAAATTGAAAAGGTAAGAAATAAAATACTGGCTCTCAACCCCCCAGCCGGATCACGACATTGGGGGCTGACTCAAGCGGGAGGGTGGTAGCTAGCCAGGCAGGCTTCACGGAAAGATAATAATACCAGTAATAATATTAATGACTTAATAATAATACTGATAATATAATTCTTATGCGATGCCCTACCACCAAGCAGGTTGGCTTCTGTCGCCTCTTACGACACAGCATGGGATTGGGATTTCTAGGCCGTCCCAATACGGTCAACTGTCAATGTCGTAATTGAAATATCACTGTCAATTAACTGAGGTTTAGTTGATGGTTCACTGATAATTTTAAACATAGACTATTTAAATAAGTAAGACGTTTTGAAGTAGTATTGACGAGGTTCTTTCGCCGTTTCTTCTCATGCAAAGCAAAAAATAACGTGCAAATGTATTTACAAAATACCTAAATGATTACACGATATTGAATTTAAATTTGAATTTCGATGAAAATAAATCTCTATAAATAAATAATATGTATGCATGTATGAAAGATCATTACTCGAGTCTCTATCGATGATTTTTGTTTCGGGTTAATTGTTAAACAGTGCACAAGTAAATATTTTTTTTAAACTCCACCGGGATATATCGAATTTTGGATAATAGTATAAAAATTCAATAAAAAATGCGACGTTCAGTTCGATAATGTATTTATTTTTATACATTTTATTTAAGAAGAAAGAAACAAAGTAAGTTTATTCTAAGACCTGACAGGCTTTTAAGAAACGCACAGTTGATGCATAGTAATATTTAAAATATATTCGATAATCTGTAGTATTTAAATACATACATGTTTTTATATCTAGTATTTTAGTACTCACATAGTTTGTAACTCTTATAATACTCCTTTAGTTAACTTCTTTTATAATTTCCTGTATCTTTTATCCATTTATTCTGTAATTTCTGTATGTATTTTATTAGGTTTAATGTTTTGTTATTGTTGTCAACTATTTGACAAATGTCCTAAATTATTGTTATCATGATAACTTTTATTTTTCATTTGTATAATTTTTATCCTTTTTGGTAATGTTATTTATTAGGCTTAATAGAAATTTTAAATTTGTAAATAGAACACAAGGAGAGAATCGTTTGAGAAAAGTGAGATATAAAAGGCGAGCTGTGACGAGATGGGATCAGTCTCTCTCTCGCGTGTGAGTCGCAACTCTTGGATCTCGACACTGACAGTCTCACTTGTGGGTCACAACAGTGGTAACTTGAAGGAGTCTCATGCTGAAAGTCTCTATCGGAACAGTCTCGCGGATATAGTCACAATTACGATACGAAACAGTATCGCGCTTCTAGCTGGAAATATTTTATTACTCTCCGACTCCGGCATCTATATACTTCGTGCGCCCTAACGCACGCCTGGTTAAGGCAGTCTCCGTGTGCTGAACACCGGACAATCTACACGTCTCGTGCGTATTAACGCACGCTCCAGTCGCCGAGGTCTCCGAGCGCTGCATGCCAGAGAAGCGACGGGCCTAGCTTCTTACTTACAAGTGACCTTCTTTTTAGTTTCTTAATCTTGCAACTCCTGTATTAAAGTCATTGTAACCGCCAGGAATTCTTAAATACATTATATCTTCTAAATTTCTTTGATATTTTACTTATAACACTACAAATCTCAGTTTTATGTGCCAAAAAAGAGTTCAGTATTTTTTAATCTGTATAAAAGAAAAATTTAACATTGTTTGATTTCATCGTGTTTTATAAAAACTTTTAATCATAGTATTTAAACTGTCTTATGAACTTATGATCCTTTGAGTCCACTCTGTGTTTAAGCCAGATTTACTTTAACGCATTCTTGCGGCTATATGTAGAAACATCTTTTTGGTCTATATTAAAAAACTATAACTTGTTATCTATGTCTAGTGTTTTTAACACATAATTTATTTATCAAGTTGTTTACAAAATTATCCATATTTGATTGTAATGTTCACGCACTTCATTAAAATGTTTGCTGTAACCATAATTGCATGTCGCTACACTTTAAGGGATGAACGACGGTTATAAGCTTGCATAATATGTGATTCGAATGAGACAGTAAATAACCAAATAAATATTCGTAAATAAACACAAAATACCTATTTTCTGTTAATATTATTATCCGGCAAGCGCCTTTCAGTAAATTGGAATGAAGAGAGGAATAAATAACTAAGAACACTTTTTAATATCTAAGTTACGCGACTTAAACTTTGATTGAAAAATCACTATTTTATGTGGTGACCGTGACAAAAGATTTTCAATTTTCTCGTTTCTCCTTCGACATGAACCCCTAAATTTTGAGTTTGTTTCGCTGTATGCATCGTCTTTGGATCAACAAATTTTACAGTGCATAACCGGCCCATGTGTCGTTCCATAAACTCCATACCTTATAGTTACAATCTCATTACTTTAGAGTTGAGTTTTTCGCGTTTTAAGCTGCAGCCAGGTAATAAAGATATTATTTACTGCTATTCAGCGGAAACCATATCAATTCCCGGGATGAAAAGTTTTCTAAATTATGACCCATAACTATGTCAACCATTTACAATGAATTATTTTAAATGTATTAAGCGGTTTTAGCGTACACAAAGACGCACAAAAGCAAACAAGAATTCCAAAAAATATGTTTTAGTGTTTATTTCGTTACCGAAGCCTACCTACATTGCAATTATTCAAAAATATTTAATAAAAATTTATTTTAATGATAGATTATAGATTTTTGTTTAAAATATTTGGAGAAAATTGTGTGTGATATTTGGACAGGCGTGTGTTTGTCGTGTGTAAACTTATAAATCTAAAATAAAATTACAAAACTTTTAAACAGCCAGTGAAATTTCAATAACATACTTTACAATGCCCTAAGTGACAGACAATTTGTCTCCATAATTACGATAGTAATTTGTAACCGTGTAATGGAGTTTAACGTTGACTTACAAGCGAGAATCTAATATGATTGCCACGAGTTGAATTAAGTTAGCTTCACTCCGTCACGTATTGAACTGAAATGTAGTGTTTGAAATATGTTGGTTAGTGGGTGTTTAATAAGAGCGAAGTATACACAGTATACATGCAGAGGAGAACAGTTCTATTCGACTACGGTGCAATTTTGAGTAATAATATTTAGTTGCTGTAATTGTGAAATTAAACTAGATTTTAATAGGAATAATTGCAGTCTATTAACAGAAAAATTGTATAGCGTATCTTGATTGTAACCAGCTTTTAGGATCCTTTCAATTAGTTGGTGTTGTTTTGCTTATTTCTACAACTTCTGTTATTAAAAGTAAATATTTTCTCTATTTCTTTCTAATTAGACCGAATAAAAGTCGCCGTTCATTCACTATAAATCAACAAACAGGAAGCAATGAGGAAAAAATCTTAACATCAAAATTAATTGACATCGAGATTAAAAGTGCATTGGAGGCGAAATTTTTTAAAATATCTTCATGTGGTGGGAAAGTAAAATACATGTAGTATAGATATTTACCTTACACATTTATCTGTCTGTATTTCGCATGCGATTTGTTGTGATTCTACTAGTTCATGATCTTAAATAAACGAGTTTTGATTTTAGATGTAAAAAGGCTACAAAAATTGCCGACGTACTTCATGGATCATAATAAAATTGAGGGAATTTTTAGGAATTGTATTTATGATGTATTTAAGTAAATACACATGTTGATAACAAGTCATCTTATAATTTTGAAAACTTATTATAGATCCATTGTTTATAGGAAAACGTATGATTTGACACAAAGTACTAACACTCAATACGAGTCTCTAAACGTTTAAAATTAAATTCAAAATAATTTACTATTTTGTAAATACACTTATGCAATTAAATTTTAGTTTCTACTAACGTTTCAAAAATGTTCTCTATCATTCAGTAGAAGAAACGGCAAATGAAACTTTTTAACACATCTTTTAAACCAACATAAGGCGACTACAAAGTAAATTTTAAACTAAGTTATATTCAAGCAGTTACAGTTTACCTTTATTACTTGCGTCTACGTATAAGTTCGAATTTGATTTTTGTATATATTAGCCATTTCGAAATCAGGGGTAGGTTTTTTATAGCCAGCAATCCAATAGACTGTCTACCTGATGGTAATTAATCACCGCTGTGAACATCTGTGACATGTTACTAGACTGAAAAGAAACTTGTTAACTGGCTCTCTAACTTACCGATTATAACATTTTTATGATTTTTAACTTGAATAAATCAGCGTGGATTGTACTCAAGTTACTCACTATTAAACAGTATTTTGACTTTATTTTGCATGGATTGTGGTCACAACTAAATCGAATTGACGACCCCATAGACCACTTGGAAGGGACCCTGCCTGCGAACGAGGGGTCTCGGGTTCGATGTCCGACCGGGGCAGACATTTATGTGACAGATAAATGTTTGCTCTTGGGTAATGGGTGTTTGTGATGTCACATTTGTGTATCTTAATGCGGGAGTGTGAGTGTGTAAACGTTTATTTATTTTGCGTTTACGTTAAATTTGCACACACGAAATTAGATTTATTTTGTTAACAACATATACCTGTGTTCGGATCATCTCACTCCATATTATTAGTACCAAATATCAACTATTACCGTTCAGTAGATTTGGTGAAAATCTCGCATGACAGACGAAGTGTCGAACCCCTTGTAACGTGGATGCGCATTATCGTGTTTTGAATTAATAGAGATGTAGAAAACAAACGTCTCAGTGCGAAAAACATGTCCAAATTTTCGCAGTTTACGCTGTATTAGTATATACTCCATGGCATACATTCTAGGGTGACGCAGAACATCGTTATTAGGTACGGAGGAGTTATTTAAGACGATCTAGTCATATAAGATGGTTTAAGTCAAGAATTGAATTGGTTTTTTTATTCGAAGTAGGTTTTTATGAACACTTTTCAATAAACAAACTACTCAATAGTCTTGGAATAAAAAGAGGCAATTCTCAAGGAGAATATTCTGCTCATACCTACAGTATTTTGTACTATTAATATGGAGTAATTTTTAATTTTATTAATTAAAGGATGTACTAGAGCGTACTTGAAGCGATCCGATTACGTCACTCTGCTTAAAATTGCCGTTAGCAAGTTTTGATAGGAAACCACAAAAAATGTATTATTTATAAAACGAATTATTTTCTATTAGTCTAAGAATATTTGTTTTATGGAAAAATGTTGTTTTTGAATTAACACGGACAACTGAAGTGCACACATCCCTTCTGTTAGAAAAATAGTGTTTTCATGTAAGTGATTTTTTCTCACTGTCTAATTATACGCGAAACTCCATGTAGTTTATTACGCAATATTTTCACGTAGTTTTATATCAATAGCTGATAATGAAGCAGTCCACCTGAGGCTACCTAATGGCAAGAGCATCGTCGAAGATCAAATTCCAACTTAAAAGTCAAATTAATTTATTAATTTAGGTATTCTGTAAATACACTTATGCACCTCGCTTTGCTTCTACTACACCGTCTTATCTACTCGTAAGACCTAGTCATCTATGTTTTGGACCAGCTGAATCAAATCGCGCAGACTGGTCCGTTACAGGAGTGCACTTGTATGACTATTAATAGCCCAACAGAACGAGATGCCGAGACGATGAGTTGTGAGACGAACGATATTGTCCCTGAATATTATGTTATAAGCACGCCTGTGGTGCAATAAACGTATCAACTGAGAAGGAGTAAGAACTTTTGGAGTCAACGTGTCGTTTATTTACCAAAAGATAAAATCAGTTAATATCCTTAATTACGAGCCAAGCATATAATAAACTGAACAGAAACAATTTTTAAAGTTAACTTGCAAATTAGGAATGACTTAATCTTTAATCTCTGACTTCGAGTCACTTAATTCTACGTGTAAGGTTAATTTACTTTAACTTTTACCATCTGTAAGATTCTTACAATTCCACATATGACAGACATACAGACACCCAGGCTATCTAATGAGGGTATCCGATATAAAGACCCTTGATAACGGTATGCAAAAATATGGATCAAAAACATTTGTTTCGTTAATGTCTGAAGGAGTGTTTAGTAAAACGAACTTTTAATTTTGTTATGATGTTGGTAGGTACTCATATAAAATTGTTAGCCAGTCTTATTACGATAGTACGGTTGTAATTTACTATAATGTCAGTCTAGTTAAGGCTAAAATGCGGTGGTAAAAAAAGGTGGCGTAGGGAAACTCTTGACAGATTGACGGATGACATTTGACAGAAACATATTAGTTTATCTTAATGTAATTCATCCTTGTGTTTTAGAAACGATATTACGACGATAACATGTTAGTATAGGTTCATGCAACACATACGTATAATGAATATACGTACAAATACGTATACTGTACGTGAATACGTGTGCCGTAATATGCGACAGCTGATATGGATGAACTTGAATCATTGTGTTCGAAATTTCCGTCAATCTTGGAACATGAAGGGCAAAATCAAGATTCAGCGTCAACCAAGAGTGCGAAACCAATCGTAAAGGAGCAGCAGCCAGCCAAATCTACTTCGAGGAGGGCTGGCAGGCGTTAATAAGGTTGCTTTTCGTTTGCTTGTCATCGTGTCACAGGATAGTAGATATTACTCGTAATTATTAAAGACGTAATTAATAACTTATGTTACATAAGTAATTACTTGGTAGTATTTTCTTAATTTTGCTTCTACCTTATGATTTTAATGTTTTGACAGTTGAATTTTATGTCAAAACTTTGTTGTCAGTTCACAAGGTACAAGGCCAGTAGACATTTCAATTTTTAAATGTCAAACGAAGGCATCGTGTTCAAAACCATTTATTCATGTAGGTATTCTGTAAATACACTTATGCACGTCTTTTTTGCTTCTACTAGTTTCAAAAAGGTGCTTTAAAATTGAGGAGAAGAAACGGCGAAAGAAACTTCTCAGCACATCTTTTAAACAACACATGGTAATTACAAAAGTTTAAGCCTGTGCGGAATTGGTTTCGACACTATTATTTCCAGGCGTCCTTGTCATTAATATATTCATCTATACTATAATATCCTTTGCCTATAAGTTGTATTTTAATGCTTCGCTTAAAAGTTCCAATGGGCAACTCACGTATCAACCTTGGAACCTTATTGTAAAAACGAACTCCAAGTTCCATAAAATAAAGCTGAACTTTTTGAAGACGATATGAAGATGTAACCAAATTAGGTCTAATTCTTGTTTCATGATTGTGTGTATCATTTTTTTGCTTGTACATATTTAATTTTTTTTTATAAATACTAAATTACTATAAATGTACTGACTGCCTATGGTGAGTACACCTATTTCTTAAAAATTTTCTCTTAATGACTCACGTGACTTTATTCCGTATATAGCTCTGATTGCTCTTTTTGACTGTTGATTGATTATTGACTTACCGACTGACAGCTTGTGCTCGTTCTGAAATTGACGAATTAATTTAGTTGTTTATGCAAAGTTTGTTCTAACCATAAACATAATATACTAATGTAATAGACGAACACTCATCTCATCATCGCGTCACCAAAATCTAAATGTGCATGTGTGTGAAAACGACACATGTGGGAGTAACTTTTAGTGATGTCAAATTCACGTCCATGCACTATCGACATGGATGTTGACTATTCCATCACAGATTTTTTGCTATATTTAAGATATTCGACTATTAAATTTGTTCTCTTCATTATTAATTTAATGTTTAATTAAATAATATCAATTAGCATGATCATCATGATGATTACAAAAAACACTTCCTTTGTACCATCCTTACTTGATATATTATATACACAATATTTCCGTGTGTGCATAAATTATTAAATAAATAAATACAAGTACTATAATATGTGCCATTTACGATAAGTTACATTTTAAAGTGCATTTTATTGTTCGAGTTATAAAGATGTTCCAAGAAATAATACCTTAAATGTAATCTTGGGACTCATCAAACGAAACTCGATGTTGTATATTCTGGGTAATAATTTAATAAAATTTGGTTGAAAACAAAAAGTACTGATCTCAACTGGCCTACTTTTTATCTCCTTATCTTTACGTTTTAAAAGTAGCAGAAAGCCGGCTAAGATAGCTTTGTGGGGTAAATTAAATATGGATATATATACATATAACTGATCACAGATTAGACAGATTCAACCATGACAAAAAATTATAATAACTATTGCAGTATGACAGTTTCTTGAGGCCGAATAAGTTATTTTTTATTACGAGTAAGGTTTCTTAACAAACCGAGACTAAAATGTCTTTACAGTCAAAATATTGACAGAGAAATATAACAATAATAATAAGTATTAATAAATTACAATTCTAATTTTGTCAAAATTAAAATTGCATGGATTACTATGTCTAATTTTGAAATGCTAACAGAACCTCTTATTTAAATTGCAATTGCTTTAAATAATAATTATAATAATAATTAATAAAAAACTATTTAATTCGATGTTTCATGAACTGGCCAAATTTTGATTGAAAATATCGATGAACTAAATACGATTAACAATTTTATCAACAATACTTGAAAATAGTTTCTTTATTCGCCTCCAGAGGTATTGCCTCCAGAGTGTATGAACTTTTAGTGAACCACAGGAATAGTCGCATCATTATTATAAGGACAGCCAGAAAAAGCACTCATTGTAGCACACTTATTTATTACTTAATATATTTTAAGCATCCAACATGAGAACAGATGGTCTGACTATTTGAAGAAGACAACAGGTAACCATTGAATTCAGAAGGCTCAAGACCGGTGGTAGCGCAAGTTAAGCGAGGCCTATGTCCTAACAGTGGACTTCCAAAATAGAAAGAATAAGTGAAAGTAGTAAAACTTATTTAATTTAACGAAATTGTTAAGGATAAAAACTGTGACACTCAATAATTTTATGTAACGTTACCATTTCATAGTACGGTTAACAATTTCATGAAATTGTCAATTTCACGATCATACTACGGCAGAGACGGTCCTTCAATGTAAGCTGAAAAGCTTTGTTTGCGGTGTATTTTGTCACATAATACGACACATATGTAGGTATTATGTGACAAAATACAACGTCAGCCAAGCTTTTCGGCTTATATGGAAGGATCCTCTCTGGACTACGGCATAATAGACGCAGCGTGCGATGATCATTCGCGGTTTACGGATAGTTCTTGTTTTAGTTATACGGATGAGGCTGCGGTTTGAGATGCATGTTCACACTCAACGTGTTTTCGGGAACAATGGAGAATAATTTAACAATTATTTACAAGTAAAATATTCGTCCTTGTTATCAAACATATATATATATATTTTAAATCTTAATTTGCCCCCATGGCTTTTGTTTATAGCTTAGTGATTATTAAAATATTTCTTAATTTACTTTACCAGTCTAACTCAACTTGCAGTTGAGGCGGCTTAGGCAGTAACTAAACCCAGTTGCTGATTTACAATTTGAATTTACAATTTTTACGCTTTTACAATTTGAAGACTTTTAATTGGTTGTATAAGTGAGTTCCCAAATTTTTGAAAAGGTTATGGAGGATGTGATGAGTTTATAGTGACTCAAGTTTTCTAACGAATTGCTGTCTCTGAAATAAGTGATAAATATTGAATTAATTTACTTTGCAACAATCCGCAAGCACAATGTATGATGGTCTATACTTCTATACATGCATAGAACCTCCCTCCCTCCCACAAAGGAAAACATGCATTTATGATAAATAAAAGTATTCACCAACATACATACTGTCACCAACACGTGTTTCGCTCCGAAACGGAGCATCCTCAAGGTGAGGGTGGATCATCCTTAATACTAACTATCATTAATACTAATTTGATAACAATGAATTTCCGCAAAGTAACGCCTGATACTATCAACTGTAACAAGTGATAATTAATTTATGAATTAGAGGTACGTGCAGGATTCGATAAAGAATATACGAAGGGGCAGGAATGTATAATGAGTTGACAGAAAACATTACTAGTGCAAACACTTTTGGTAAATTCAAATGCCTACTAAAAGAATATTTACTCAAAACAATTGAATAGGAAAAATATAATGCGTGGGTATTAGGTTCTTTTGAATATAATTATCTTGCTGTTAATTATAAATTCACCAACAAAACACGCGCACACACGAACACACACACGCACACGAACACACACACACACGAACACTCACACACACGAACAGACACAGACACGCACAGGAACACACACACACACACACGCGCGCGCGCGCGCGCGCGCGCTGACAGACACACACACGGACACACACATGCACTCTCAATCTTGCACGGAAAAGCAAGAATTTAGCCGAATATATGTACAATTATTTTAAGTTTAGTCAAGTTTCTCATTTTAAGTGAAAATTACTGTAATGTATGTATGTCTTATGAGAAATAAAGAATCTTTAAACCGAATCTAACGTGCGGTAAATTTTCGAACCATTGGGCCAACCACTGGGCTAATTCGGCTGCTATTCAATTATTTAACAAAAGATCATTGAAGAAATATACACTCTATATGAATCTTCCGACAATGTTTTAATGTTAATAATACCACTTAATACGTATAACAGTTTGTACAAATTGAAACCAAGCCAGATCTCATGGATCTAACAAGGTATTTATCATGTCTATAGGTTTTTATCTACGCTCTTTCTCTCTAAGTGTAAGAAGGATATGGAATAGTGATTTGGGACAATCGTACTGAGAGATAAATCGTTCTTCAGATGCCTTTCTAATTTTAACAAGTAATATAAAAGAATGAAAATCGATTCGTACTTAGGACAAAAACAAATTATTCTAGTTATTTTTTATTAAATAATTACAATAATGTAAATATATATATATATATATATATATATATATATATATATATATATATATATTCATTTGTATCCTGCTAAATATCTTATATAAAATATTTTTTTGCATCCATATAAAGCTACAGTATAAATTTAATTTATTAATATTTGAAAAAACTACATCCAAGTGTCATCCAATACAAGTTTAAAAATGTATATAAACTTGATGGACGAATAAAAAGTATTTTATTAACGATTCAAATTTTGAACAAGCTATATATAGGGAGATTGTAACCTAATACCAGGAATTTATAAAGAGCTTTTGAGCGGAAAGTTCTCTAGCCCTCTTTAGGTCCAAGCTCGTTGTATCTCTGAACTTTGAATTAGGCTATTCTGTTACAATTATATATCTAGAGAAATTTCGTGCCGAAATTAATGAAACTGAGTGATTGAAACTTTTCCTTTTTATATTCAAAACCTTTTAAAACAGTACATGAACCCCACTAAATTGGAATTGTTATTTAAGGAATGAAAGTCATGCCCTTTGGATTCTATCGCATTTAATTCCTTTGTATTAAGTGATTTATGTTGGCGGTGACTTTGTGATTATCGCAAAATTTTCAGTCTTGCACCTTAATGGTTCCCAGTTGCGATTATTCATATTTTTTAACGAGCAGAAAAATAATGTCCAGTTAAAATGAATAATTTTTAATGTTCCAAGTTAATTTGTGTATGTTAGTAGACTAAAAAAATTCGAAGTCTTGTCTATTATGTTAGTTATGTTCTAAGTTATGTTCAAATATACTAAATATTAGTTAAAAGTTAAATGAACAAAAGTAAAATAAAATAGTCCTTTACTAATATCCTGTAAATAAATAAATGTTATAATTGCATTATGACTTATATAGCAACTCACCCTCGTTTCACTTCAGCAAAATAGACCTTAGGTTTCACTTCATGGCTTTAAGTTATTGGCGGTTCATTGCAGGGCACGGGCCACTCCTCGTAACTAGCATTGCCCGAGTTTTGGAAGATGATACGACGCCTGAAGATCTCTGACATAGCTTAACGATCACTATTTGATAATAACAACTGGAACTGATGGTTTAACACGCCCTCAGAAGCATGAAAGCGTTCAGAAAATTTTGCCCTTAGCTGTCATCCATGTCACTTCTGACCGCGCCCGCGGCTGTTTAACTCGATTGAAGATCGAGTCAAGACCCTTTATGTGATCTATGTGTGAATCTTCTTAGTTTATTAACATAGAACCGTATTTCATTGAAGGAATTGATACTCTTTTAACATCACTCAAGGTGATGTATGCTAACTCAAAATCAACAAGTTTTTCTTAGAGCGTATTAGAATTTTTTTTTATGAAAAATTTTTGCTCGGGTTCGACTGACCTGCTCTGAAGTTTAGAACTTGTCAGGCAACGCGACCTTTGGTGCTGCCGGCGATTGTAGGTTAAGTTCAGATCAAGGATACATGAATGGGCTCTATATGAAGTTTCAAATCAGTATTTTAATACTCATATATTCTAAGTTTGTGTCGGTACAATTATTTTGAAATTGACACCTGCTCCATTTATTTAACAAATCTGTAAAACCCTTGAGCAATTTGAAATACTATATTTATCGTGAAAGTATATACTTATACAACTTGAAAGGAACAATTTATCAAATGCCTTTTTGAGTCGAGCCTCACAATGTATTCCTTAAGTAAATATAATCCATCATATTTAAGTAAACACAGATTAGGGTCACATTCAGTGTTTTTTGTATGAGACAAATATTTTGTTCAAATCTCAAACAATAGTAATTCTTATTCAAATAAGACATTACGTTTACATCTTTAACATTGTAACGTCTGTATTTACTTTAGATTAAATTATCTGAATACCTTATCGAGATACCTTATCTCCAGAAATACCATGATGTTATAGTCCATAGCTGACAAATTAGCAGAAGAGCCACCGAAAAATCAGAAGGAAATTCGCATACATATCACCACAGACCACATGGATGCTTCTGGGTCAAAAAAAAACGAAGAATTCGCGTTAAAACTAACTCCCGACACTGTCTTATCAATATTAGCTTAAACCACGAGCAGGGTTTGTTTGTTGTTGGTGTTTCTTTTACCTTCAAAAGATTGTATGTGAAGATCAGAGGGCACATGCATACATTATCAGACATATTAGAGTCTGAAAACTTTTGACATCGGATCCACCAATTCGCAGAGGAGTGCAATCGATAACATTGGACAGAAAATGTTGCTGATGAGGAGATGAAGCAATTCGGCCAAAAGATCTGATGACTTGAATCTCAGATACCAGGTGTTTTCATTTCAGTAGATATTTCACATATGGCTTCTATCTTGGCCTCTTGGTGCTACGGATGCCCATGACTGGAAGTAAGCACCTTTATTTTTAATAATCGACACACATAATCAATACGGGTTTTTATTTTATTATTATTATTTATTATGTTCACTTATTTTACGACTCTCTGAAACTGCCAATTAAATATGTTAAAAAAAAATATCGGCGTATTCTGCAAGGAAGGTGATAGCTAGCCATGCTATTGAAAACCCTGTTACTTTGTACGAAAACAATCAGGACTACACCTAGTGCTACAGAGGCCTTAAACTTTTAAAGAAAACAGTTAGTTAACAGTGAAATCTAATCTTATATAATATAAGTAATAACGATCTTCATTGAAAGTTAATTACCGGCTATTAATATTGCTGGTTATTTAAGTTATTCTATCAGTGATTAAAGTGTAAATACACAGGAATTTCCCCGACGTTGCATATACTACGTTGCATATGCACCCCATAGACAGCACCATGTCAACGAGATACAAGTCAAAATGTATGCACAATGTTTCATATGAATTTCTATCATAATATATGAGACAACAATGCAGCTACTCTAAGTTTGAATGTAGGTCTCCTGAACTGAATCTTCCTAATGCAGAGTTATATGCATACCAGAATTTTATGATCACCTGCTCTAATGAAGGAAAATGTAGTGAAACCCTTTAAAATTTATGAGTTCACCGTGAAGTTTTTGAACGTGTATAAATTCTATCAATACGGAATTGGTGGACTGCGATTTTCATCACATTAGGAGCAAAGATCAGAAGCCAGCAGTGGCATAGTTATTAGTCGCGATGATAGGTTTAAAACCGCAACCTACTACACTGAATCTAGGCTTGACACAGTGACATTCATCATAGCTGCGTGACAGTTATTAATTCAGTACTGTTCTGACTTTGATGTATAAAGTCGATGAATAATTCACCAGCCATCTTTGATATTGCGCTTTCATTTCAATAGCTTTGCTCCCTACGACCTTGTGAAAGATTAGATCGGAGAGGTGGTGGGAATTAATCAATCATTAAAAATTCATTTGTATCTTTATTATCTTTGACTTTAAGCGTAGCCTATTGTTTATTATACTCCATTAAGCTGTAGCAATTGTGAAGTGCTATTGAATGCCCAAGTGCAATTATTTGTACATAAAATGAGAAAAAAAAGAACTCTCATGACTCGTCTGTCTATTTATTAGTTATTTGTTTAAGCCGTAGGTATATTAGAAAGAAAAATCATTTAGATCATATCAGTTACGTCATAAAGCTCAAAACAACAATAATCCTTTAAGATATTCATATTCATAGCGTACATTGAAGGGTTAAACTTTACTAGAGTGGTATCAACCCTATTAACATGTTGACCCCAACGGTATTTATAACGTCAGACTGTGTGCAAAATGCTATGAAACGCATAGACTCAAAACAGATAGGTATATTTTAAAAAGTTTTTATTAAGGTTTCATTTGTTAATTAGCAAACTATAGAATATATTTAAATTTATAATTTATAAAATATTTTTCACATTAAGTTTAACGTCATCTATCAGAGCTTATTATATTTATTAACCAGAGTCCTTATAAAACGAATAGTATTTACATACTTTCAATTAGCCATGTCGTTCAGAATCTACTCAAGGATTAATAGACGCGCTAACAATTTATTAAATATTATTGAAGATTTTTATTTCAGGATCACTTACAAATGCTGTTCAGTTTATGAGATTACGACCACAAATTTGAGGAGAGTTGGCCTAATTATAAAAAATCTTTACAAAGACTAATAAGTTAATCCGGGATGGTAAAGCGCACTAACTTAGCAAAATTATTTCAATCTCAGCTAGAAATCGAGTCCAAGCTATCCCAGTTATTCGTGGTACACACAACTAATGACAATAAAAGGATCCTTTGTACAGGAGGGATGTGCCCGGCGAAGTGGAGAATAATCGCTATGTGTTAAATCGTTCTAAGGTGAAACGGAGGTGTTGGAATTAGATCAAGCAATTCCTCCGCACAATCTTCAAAATTTATACACTAAACAAATCCGCCACAATTCGCAGGTGACAAAAAATGTACGACTATTATGAGGATTCAAAATCATTTATTGTTTTAAGTCAACAACACTACAACACAATTGCATTTGTAAGCATTAAAAAATCATACGTACCTGCTAAACTATTGTTCCCCCCAGATGCTTCATCCGGAACGCTCTACGAAATTACTCTCAAAATTTTTTCTTTAATCACCACCAGCTTCCTGTTCTTCCCGCCCAGTTCGTCAATCTGAAAAATCAAGTACGAACATATTTAGTGAAGACACTCTCAAGCTCTTGAGTACATACAAATTCAATTTGTGTGGTTTATTACTGACTTTAGAAGACGACCGTTATTAGATTCAGAGAATATGATTGTGATTTCAGTCTACACGAAAATCTTTATTTAAACCACTTGTTTTGTACTATTTTCTTGATACATATATATATCGAAACAATCACACAGTGTAAGAGCGTTCCATAGTTCCATATAGTGTACCAGCAATCTTGATGGAACTGAAAGAATATTTTTAGCCGAATTGGGGGGGCTTAGAATACCCTCCCCAATCCCATGCTGGCAGAACAGGGTGTCGTAAGAGGCGATAGAAGCCAGCCTGCTTGGTGGTAAGGCTTCGCGTATGGATTATATTATCAGTATTATTATTAAGTCATTAATATTATTACTGGTATTATTATCTTTCTGTGAAGCCTGCCTGGCTAGCTACCACCTTCCTGCTTGAGTCAGCCGCCAAACGACTCGGTCGTATTTCGGCTGGGAGCCTGTGAGTCAGTACCTTCTTTCTAACCTTCTTCTCATTTTCTGGCCGACAACGCATCAGTAATACCTTTGGTCTTGCTGATGTCCATGGGCGACGGTGACCACTTACCATCAGGTGGCTCGTCTGCTCGTTTGTCGGCTATTAACATAAAAAATATATATATGTGACGATCCCATAGCCCAATTAGTAGTGATCCTAACTGCCGAGCGAGCGGTCCCAGTTTCGATTCCCGGTCGGGGCAGACATTTATATGACAGATAAATGTTTCGTCTCAGGTCATAAGTGTTTAAAATGTCATATTTGTGTATGTCCATGCCACCCGCAACACAGGGAATCCTAGAGCGGGGGTGTGAGTGTATAAACGTTTATTTATTTTATTTATTTAATGAATATATTTTATTATATAGATACCAAGCAAATACAAAATACAGTTTTAAATAATTTAGCAGGTAACTAAAAGATGGTTAATAATAGTGATCTTCAGAAAACCTTTTATTCAAAGAAATCGTAGAAAGAAAACAGGAAATACCATGGGTTCATAATCACAGTAACTTAAAAACTATAATATACATAAGAACTATATTTTTAAAGAATAATAAAAAGAAATATTACTACATAATATATGCGACAAAGGTATACACATTAACTATAGCAGAAACCGATAAGCGTGGATTTAGGTGCCTAGTATAAAGATAATTTTGTCTACATTGATATATTAAAGATAAAAGCATTTCAGTGCCTGATTATAGGAGGCAGATAATGCCACAGGGAACTTCTATATCCATGAAGAATTTTAGGTAGAATAATGATTAATAAACAGGAGTAACTTAAATCTTTAAATCGTTTATTTAAATAGTTTGAGAGTCCTATGAATGAATATGCAGTATGAAGCAGATAGAATATGAGCATTCCAGCAACGCAAGATTGGGTGCCATTTGAGTTTGTCGAAATTCAAAAATATGATCATACTTGCAAATTTCAAATATGAACTGTTTATAAGTTATTTTAGAGACGCTCAAGATTGCTGAAATGCTCCTTCTATGATCTGGATAGCAAATATAATAGTTTTTTTTTAAACGGACAAAACATTGTGGAGTAATCGAAGAGATCTCAACCGAGCACATAACGTACGACTAATATCATTAGTTTGAGGTATTTGACCGAGAAAACGATCCAGTATTACACCAAGGTTCCTAACTGTATTACTTACAAAATGTCAACGCCATAACAATATACTGACAACAAAGATAGCCACTAAGTTTTGGATACTCTCAGTGAATTGCTTATTACTAATATAGGTAAAAAACATTTTAGTTTAAGTGTAATAAGCATTTTGCTTTTATGAAATAACACAAAACAGAATTTTAGTTTTATTTAAAACTCCGTATCAAGAGATGTATTTTAGTTTTCTAAAGTCTTCTTTCATTGTTCCTAATTTTTGTAAATTAAAAAGAAAGAGTCTTCCTGGTTTAAATACTCATTATAGAAAGTTAAAACGAGTAAGTGATCGTATTGCTGCATTGTTCATACTGGAACGAAGCCAAACTTCTTTACTGCGTCAGTGCTTTTAAGTACCACATTATGTTATTTAACACATATATTATCACAATGTTATTTTATTTACAACATTTTGGCTTTGAAAAGCCAGAAATTAAATTAGTAATCATTTATCTTGAAACTATTACGCATAAGCTACTATGTCAAAAGGTATATACAATCATCATACAATATGCTCGTGGATGATTATAAAGTAAATGAGTACAAATTTACTGTCTTAAGAGTAAGAATATTAAAATTTTATACTTTTTAGAAACTACCAGACGACCTTAGGGATCAAGGGTAAGGGAATGTGGAGGGATTTCTGATATTTATTACAAAGAATCGAATCCTTGATATTCGTTATTTATAAAGAAAGATTATTCATATTTATATACGTAAATTGTATGAAGAGTCTGCCAAGCCAGCTAAAATTATAGAAAACGTTGAAAACACACGCTCACTTATTAAATAATATTAATATTTATATAGACATCTATTTGAGAATCAACGGTCTGTCAATATTCATGTAATAATAGTGGTAATCGTGCTTGATTTTTACCGAAGCTTTCAATAACTGCGTATGTCCACATACGAAACAAGGAACCAGATTTTTTATTATTTGGGAAAGATTGCCAAATTTGCTAGACCTCTTTTGGAAAAGGTTCTCAGTTATGTGGGATTTTTGATCACCAAATCCCCTCTTCAAGCATCCGGCACATAGAGATAGGCTGACGATTCTCATTTGAAAGCCTTATCTCTCCTCAATAATATACAAGAGGATTCATCCTGCGACCCCTAAAAAGTTCCTTTGAGGATGAATTGATGAGATTTAAGGTTTCTTAATTTTTAAATAAGAATCTCATGAATCGATAACAACTTAAGTTAAAGGTAGGTAGTTAACAGACTAACACAATAAATATGCTAACGCCCTATGTTTTCCTACTCTGTAGCACTAAAATGAAATATGTTTCTTATAAGAACTGCTGGTGAACAAGTAAACGGTTCATAAACGGGGTACAAATGCATGTTTAAATAACAATATCTAGATAGATATTCAAATAAGAAATATTTTAGTCGGTAGCTATTATAATCCAATACCTCAAACTGAATTGTAAAATTCACAGGAATACATAATTTGAACTTACTCACCGAAATTCTAAATCTATTTCAGCGGCTTCGAACTGGCAGCGTGCCAATTTACAAGTTCTGAATTGTACATCGGCTAAAATGGCTCATATTTGCCTGTGAATGGGTGAGAGCACTTTGTGACATGACCATTGAGTAAATGGTCTTTTCCTCAAGAATGAATTGTAAAATATAGTGTCTGAAATGACTCAACTGGGATTGATTAACGAGTCATCTATGGATTATTCAATCAAATTATAACTGTAACGGGTACTAACTAGTTTCGTTTTTTACCAATATTTCGACCCAATTACACAGATCATGCAGACGGCGCGATTGCGGGGAAAATGCTAATACTCGTAAAACATTTCAGGCGAAATATTACAAGAAGGCTGGTAGCTAGACATACAAGCTTAAGACCCTTATACCATACACAGGAGAAGTTGGTATTAAAAGCGATGGTACAGAAGTCAGCCACGTCCAACAGGATGGAACGGGTGTCATTGTCTAGTCCGTTGCTCAGCATGGTACACCATAATGAGGAGTCTCATCGCGGGAGATTGTCTTGGGCTTATTGATGGATGGAGCCCTTTAGTGAATACTCTTACAATGCGCTTACTCTCAATGTTATGAATTTGAACGATATTGCTCTAGAATTTCCGGAAGCACACCTTAATTCACATGCCTTGTATTATTGACATGTCTCTCTTGGTTGACTCCATGAACAGTCGCACTACCATATAAAACGTTCTACCATTCATTTAATCGTTTATTGGACAAATGCGCCACGAAGTAACAAGCGTTTCACTCCTAGTCGTTAAAATCTAACCAAGCCTCAGTTTATTTGCAAAGGTACTAGAGGTAATAAATTAAAGTCTGGCGAGGTGCCATTACTCGCCGCCATCTTGGCATGACGCAGTCATTTTTCAGAATCACAAAATAGATGACGATGCTTCGGCTTGTCAAAGTTCGCGGATGAAGCTGTTTTTGTTGAGCTTTGGTCCATGATACTCTAAAGCTACGACGTAATTACATTTGATTTTTAGACGCTTTTTTGTGCCATAAAAGTAGCAATCCGGTATGTCCATAAATGCGCTTACTCCGGACAATATCTAGTGGAGGATCGAATAGTATTTGATAGGATCATTCAAGATTTCCACAAATACGTCGAAAAACTGTTTGTACCATGAAAAAAAGGCGAATTACAAAGTGAATCGGGTTCTTTATCTTGATAATTCCTTTGAGCCGCTGAAAGAATCGTTTGAATTGGGTTATTCGTTTCAAAGTTTTTACATGTACAAATTTTGGTAATAAATATTCACGTAAATCTAACAAGACAACCAATCGGTAATTCGTGCAATAAAGGTGAAAGTAAATTATTTATCTCATGATACCTTTTTCACATACTTTGGAAAACTGTAGCGTTAAAAGTATACTTTAAAATAATTAAAAGACATGATTTTATGAAAACATAAATTAAATTTTAATTTGAAAAAGTATTTTAACAATAGACTGTTGTATCTATTGCGGCTATGGATAGAGTCTTCCTGAAGATCGCTAGACCATGTACGATCCAATTAACCCCAACGCTATTAGAACCTGATGTTTCAGAGTTCTTTACCAAGCTGGCTATCTACCACTCTAGTGTTTAAACGTGTTTAGGTTGCAATGTTAGAGGGCCAGGGAAAAATGGCTTCCTCCTGGTGTTAAGAATATCCATGGGTGCGCGATGGTGATCACTTACCATTAGACAATCGGTGCAATAGTTTATCATATTTGAATTGCTATTGACGAAAAAAATGGTAAAGCAAATAGCACTAATGCACTAATAAGCACGCAAATAAAAGTAATTCATGTTACTTTAATTCGGATATCTTTTTGTGTGATGTTTTACCACTTTCAATTGTATTGTGTTAAACCTTGTGTTCTTGAAGTTTAGACATTCAGTTGTTAGTATCCTAGATTTACAGAAGTTTCATTGAAGCGCGCAGTCTGTTGTTTTCAACTCAAATGGCGGTTTCATGGTTGACTTTAGCTGTAAAATGAAATGAATTTCGCTGCAGTATTTGCGGGATGTTCTGACATGGCGGTCTTCATGACAAGATTTGTGCAAAGGATTGTTTAGAGTTGTGCGGTTGACTTTTCGAGTTCAATTGCAATGATTAATTTTCTACAAACTATAAATTTGATAATTCATTAGTTTTTATCCTTATAATAAATAGGCAAGGACAAAACAGTTCAGTAGCACTTTCCTATATTTTTTCAATCGATTTTCTTTTGTTTGGTACTAATAAACGAGCTGTAGTGTTGTCAATAAAAAAATTGGTATCATAATGTTCATTAATTATTATTTTCCATCATGTTCGAATTTCGTTCACTACGCCAACACTAGTAATTGTAAAATTTCAGCTTAATCCTTAACCCCAGGATAATTTTTTAATTTTGAGTTCGTACATTTAATTTAACTGCTTAATTCAGCTTTGTTTTTTTTTTTAATAAAATATTTTTTTTTCTTGCAAAACTGCAAATTGAAATTTCTCAAAGTGCGGTCAATCCAATCTTACTTGATATTTACCTGACTAAAATAAAAAGAGTTTCAATCTAAGCCTGTGTTATTAGCAATATGATAGCTACAATAGGAAAAACATCGTTTACCTAAGCAAATCTAGTCCATTTCCATTAAGAAATCATTACTTTAATCTGAAAACATAATCTTGGACAAACGGTGGCGTTGAATAGCGATTATACGGACGTGGATATAAAAGAAAATCTCGTCGGAGTAATTAATACAATCTGTCCATTGTGATGCTATTTCTAAGCGGCTGTATTACGCTGCTATAATTTTATGGATGTTTTTAATTAAATAAGATTTATTACTATTTATTTATTTGGTAACCAACATAAGTAACAGCTGTACAAATATAGCGCAATTCTAAACTTTATATAATATCTTACTGTTCTTATAATTATTAGGTAACCACAGCATGTTTGCTACTACATTGCTAGAAATACATATTATTAAAATCATGATTAAAATTAATACAAAATTGAGTTAAATTAAATTAAATTAAATTAATGTGAGCGTCAAATTAGAAACTCTTATTTGTATTTTATTTTTTTACACACACAATATAACTACCGGAAACAAAATCTGTATGAAATATTTGGACAAGGGCACTATTCAGAATAAATAGTGCCCTTGTCCAATAAAATTAGAAAGAAAACAAAGATGCAAACACACACACACACACCTATACAAATATTTTTAACAGTCTTATATTGACCACCTTATGGGGTCGCAAATTTAAAAAAAAACTTGAGCTACAGTGTAAAATAAGATCCCTGGCAGTACAAAATGTTACTTGTCGACAAATGGGCAGATGAGCCACCTGATGGCAAATGGTCACCGTCGCCCATTGCCTTCAGTAAAACCAAAGGCTTCAACGACGTGTTACCGACCAAAAACGAATTTATACTACTGGATCTTCAACACTGTTACCGAAATACAGAATATGAAATATTTCACTGTCGCTTGTCGAATTTGCGTACTATTTTGTAATGATTGTTAAGATAACGTCTAGAATTATATGCCCCCCATTCCCTTTCTACTAATTTCTAGAGGGATTTCTTCAAGAATATATACGTATCTTGGATAGTAGGTAGGAGATTTCGAAGCTCTCTTGCAACAAACAATTTCTGATTAGGTTTGCCTTCATAGGAGAGGGATCCCTCCTTCTTTGGTTGTTGATGAAAATTAGCTTAGCTGGTAATAATAATTCTTGTAAAAATTAATGTACGTTTAGAAACAAATAATTGATACTATTTGTATTAATTAAAAAAAGGAAATCGAAATTGGCAGTAAATAAATATTTTTAATAGAAAATGGATGTGGATTTAGGAAAAGGAACTCTTTATTCAGGTGATTACTTAAAAAGTTCTCTCCAAACTTCTTAAGTTGTAAGTATTCAATATTGTGGACATACAGAATTATAGCCAAATGTATATAGTTGGAAACTATGAAACTTAGCTGAATAAATAAACAATATTGTGAACCGATGTTTAAGGGATAACATCGCGCAATTTACATTTTAATGTTAATAGTTGACAACATCCTTTTGGAAATCTTTGAACCTTAAAATGTTTTCAATGTTGGAGTTCTAGAGAGCCAGTTAATAAACGACGTGCCTTACCGTTTGCTTCTTGACAGGTAATATCTGTGTAGTTTCTGGTTGTGAAAAATTGAAGACAAAACGATAAATCCTATATGTTCAGAATTGTAAATATCAAGTGGAGGAAGTACAACAAACATAACAATTGTTTGTTTGAAACTCATAAATTACATTTGACGAGCTATTAAAATATCAATAACAATAATTTGTAATGATATGTCAATATTTATTTCTAATTACGCACTGGTTACAACCGCATTCATGAATGAAGTTGTGTCGTAAAATAAATAAACATTACTCGATGTTTTAATTACACAATTAAAATTTATATAATTAACTAAAATTTAAATATTGATACTGTTGTGTCTATAATTACATTTTATTATCATAATATTACAAATATATTCGAAATGCAGTCAGCGGAAATGGATAAAATTTATAACTTTGTATGGAAAACGAATCGCCTTGTTTCTAGTAAAACAGACGGAACTAAAGACGAGGTAAAGACGAACAGGCTTTTATGTTCCTGTCCCACTTATTTCATTTCAATAGTTCTCCTAAGGCTTTCCACGGTCGTTAATCGAGTCTAACTCCGAGAAAGTTCTTGTCAGTTCTCTGGACAAATATTTCCAGACACAATTTTGCATTAAACTTTTAAATGTAATCCAGGAGATTTCATTGGAAATAAAAACAAAATTTTAGACGTCCTAGTTAGCAATGCTAGTAGTACGCTTCTAGATTTTCAAATATCTTTGATGATTCCGTGTAAAAAGACCATGAATTCTGTGTAGCTACCTGAAAGTTCACCGTTCTTTAGATATGCCGTTTTAATCCTATATGTTTACGTTTTATCTAGACATAATATATTTGTGGTGTATACGAGTGAAACGAAAGAGAGTCAAATACCAAGTCTTCACTAATTCTCATAACACAATAATTAGGAATATACTTGTATTGTCACATATTTATTAAGTCAATGCTCTAAATTTATTAAAAAAGGTAAATTCACATCATAAAACGATATTCTCATAGGCTTAAAATACGATTTTGAACGGCAATCAAACATTATTATTGTTACACATAAATGACATAGTGTATATGGTACAGTATAGTAATTTTTAAAGAGTTCATTTCGAAGACTTCGTTTTATCTTTCTCACCACAACAAACGTGCAACTCGTTCAGTCTCTTTTTTTACCAATCCTTGCCTATGCTGACATTTACTATCTAGGTTTAAGAGAGGAGCAACTCTTTAAACTGGAACGTATCTAAAACTATTCTTATTCATATTCGGTTCGTTTTGGACTCCATAAAAATGATCATGTTTTTGAGCGTTGTTCAATGTTCAAGCGTCACACTGTTCGCTGACGCCGGACACTCATATAACTTCTGCTCTCTACTACGTCAATCCTCTTTCATCTCCTTATTTCATAGAAATATTAAGTATATAATAATGATTTACAGCTTCGTGTTTCTGAAAAATTAGCCCTCAGCACTCTAATTAGCTATACGTCCTTCAACCAAAAATTTTTTACTCTCTACGCTATTTGCCTTTAGAACTTCTTCTTTCGACCCTTTCAATCTCTTTTTTATTAAGAATCAAGCTAAAGCTCATTATTTGGGGTTTTGAAAGCTTATACTTTTATATTTATTTCCAGATGCATCCCTGCCTTTGCTTATTATATCAATATCCTCTTCCCTAAGGTTGTCTGGAAGTAATCGCTGCTGTAGTGTTGAGGCCGCCTTTTGTGTAAGTACAAAATCTTAATTTAATATTTATTAATATATTCTAGTACTAGCTTTTGCCCGAGGCTTCGCCCGCGTGGAATTTGCTCTGTCACACAAAGTAACTGTACTAAACTGTATTGAGTAATAAATCGATTCCAGAATCGAATTAGCTAAAAAACCGCAAAATAAACGCAACTGTCAATGATGTCGCGCTTTGCGTGCCGCACCGACTTATAGTAGACTCTTAATAGCGCTCCATTCAAGGTCAACTTATCGTGATAACATTTAAACTATTCCTCCAAACTAATTTGTGTAAGAGACAAAATTGATCTACATCAAATACTAAAAGCGACAAATGTATCAATTTTGATAAGAATTGAATTTTATTGTAAAAAAAGTATCTAATTTTAATGTATTTATGGCTCACTCATTTGGATATAGTGGCTTCCAAATAAAAGGTAGATATATGCTGTCGCGGACTTTTATTCAGAACTATTTAGGACAAACAATCCAACGATACATTATCTTCGTGTTGCTCTAAAGGTTTACGCAGCGCACGCCGGGATAGCTTTCAGAGGGCAGGATTTTTTCCGACTTAATTGATATTTATGATTATATTATGGCCAAATTACACAAAATCTTTATAATTTGTAGCCCGCGTGTTATTTTAATGTATAAGCTATATTAGTGTAAAGTTTCATCTAAACCTGATCAGTAATTTTTGCGTGAAAGAGTAACAAACATACATTCATCCATCCTCACAAACTTTCGCATTTATAATATTAGTAGGATTATCGGTTCAGTTACGGTTACGGATATATTTCGGATATCTGATAGTTTCGGTTACGGTTACGGAGCTCCATAACATCCCTAGTCTGTAGGTATTTATATAAAGTTTCACGCAAATTAAGTTTCAGTTAAATCACCATACAAACTTTCATCCTCTATTTCTACTACTAAGGGTTTTTTCGCGCTGTTACTTACTGCCTGTTTTCATATTTGACGCTTCCTTTTTTATTTGAAGTTAACGTTATAAAAGAAATCTACAGTAAAAATTTCAAATTTCTAAATGTAGCAGTTTCGACTCGGTATGCGTTTGTTAGAAAACTTTCATCCCCTCTTTTACACCCTCTGGGGATGAATATCAAAAAATGGAAAAACACGTAAATCTTTATTTTATTTTAACAGTACTTACGCAAATTAAGTTTTAACCAAGTCGCCATACAAACTTTTATCCTCTTTTTCGACTACTAAGGGTTGAATTTTTTCAAAATCCTGTAATACATGTTAATTAGTATTTAACCAAAGTGCTTACCACCAATTTCCATGTCTTTAACTTCTGACGAACTTCCATTCGAACTTTCATCCCCTATTTCAAAC
Source organism: Megathymus violae (assembly GCA_003671415.1). Lineage (NCBI taxonomy): Eukaryota > Metazoa > Arthropoda > Insecta > Lepidoptera > Hesperiidae > Megathymus > Megathymus violae. Next base: position 909,607 of record PDGT01000095.1, on the reverse strand, counting down.
CATTTTTTGCAATAAAAAGTAGCCTATGTTCTTTCTCAAAGTCTAGTTAATCTCTGTACCAAATTTTAGTTAAATCGGTTCAGTGGTTTAAGCGTGATTGACCAACATACAGACAAAGTTACTTTCACATTTATAATATTAGTATAGATTATTGTGAAATTTGATGAAAGGGGATGGTACCCTGCTGGGTGATAACCTCGCTACATAGAATAAATACGGTCGGATTAAGTTAGATAGTAAAGAGCTCTATAATCTCCAAAACATGAGGCCTAATGCCATAGCTTCATCCGTTATTTATCAGGGTGTACCACGAGCAGGAGCCTCTAACTTTCCAAATACAGTTTTTCTGTGAATTTCTGTAAATATTTTTTAATTAGTTAATTTATTTTATGCACACCAAACACGCCAATAGCAATATAATAATTATCTTAAATCTATTACGAACAGGTTAATCTAAAAACGTTTACAATTAAACAAATTTTGTAATCAGTTCGTTTAGAGACCAATTTATGAATCGTGGAAGATATCCACAAGTTCATTAAAAGTACACGCTCGATTATAATCAGATCTAATTTTTGATGTTAATAAACATTTTGGGGAATTCTGAGCAGTATTGACTAATACATGACTGATTTCCTTAAGTATCAATATCAAGGATATAATTTTAATTTTTACTAAATGTTAGTATTGTACCATCTCTTACCATTTATTTTTAAGGTTAATACAGTCTTTTTTTTTTTAAAAAATCGTTTACACACTGACACCCCCGCACTAGGATTCCCTGTGTTGCGGGTGGCATGGACATACACAATTATCACATCACAAACACCCATCACCCGAGAAAAAACATTTATCTGTCACATAAATATCTGCCCCGGCCGGGAATCGAACCCGGGACCCCACGCTCGGCAGGCAGGTTCACTACCAACTGGGTCCAACGGGGTCGTCAGTTATTCGCATTACTATAAAATTAAACAAACGTTAAGTTCCACTTCTGAACTGCTCGCTGTTCCAGCAACTATAACTCACCTGGCGAGAGTCGAACTCGTTAACGAACTTTATTTTGTTCAGAAAATTTATGTTAAATTTATATATTATTAATGTTATCGGCGTAAATTTAAAAGTTAATTTAAGAATCAAATTTGATAGAACGCATCGCACGATCAAGCTTTTTCTGATCGTGACTAAAGAATGACCTTGACATTTCACATTCGTCAGCAGGATAGTCTGGACTTAAAAATCAAGAGCGAAGGAAAAGCAACTCAGAATTGGAAACCAAATCAAAATCAAATGGTTTACTCGAGTAAGCTTCGAGCAGTCGGAACAAGAGCGCCCCGTCTGATTGCCGGAGACAGAACGCAGTGATTATCGGTACGATCCGTCCTAGTAAGGTTCTGATATGCATTTAAAAAGAAAAGTTAATTTAAAAACGTCAACACGACCAGGATTATTTGCCTATTTTCATAGTATTGTGTCCAGCTGTTAGTTAAGAAATAAATTGATCCATAAGAACTTAGAATTCTTCGTGTGATAATTACAAAGAAAACGATATAGTACCTATAGAGTATATCGTTAATAAAGTACATTTATAATGCTATCAATGCTAATTTTAAAATTGTAAGGGAGCCAAATCTGTAAATTAAATATTTTTTGGAAATTCTAATGTATGCAGACTTTATAATCAATATAGAGATCTAAACATTTTTTATTTGTATTGAACTAAAACCACTGAACATATTTAGATGGTACTTGACACATTGGGAGCATTGATTTGACTTAATTTAACATGACATAAAGGCAAGAGTGCATAGGATTTCTCTTGGTTAATCCACCTTACCATCTAAGGCTACATCATCACTTACCATGAGGTGCGATTATTATTGTTATTACATTTTATTTATCAAATTATTACTTCTAACAACTTTTATGAGGCCGAGTTAAATAGCTATTACTGTAATTGGCTTAAAATATTATTATTAATTAAAGGTGCGGAAGAGTTTCTTTTACATTGCTCTTCCGTGATTAAGTAATTAAAGCCTTTGTAGAAGCAAACAATTAAACCGATCAAGAGCAAATTGGAATCGCGGGAGATGTGATTACGCAGTGTAAATAAATCTTGGATTTTACTGTAATAAGATTTCACGCCTGACTGGTAGACAGACCACATACTTTTAAAAAATACTAAAATTTCACGCTAAATTCTAGAAGGAAGGTGTCTGTACTCAGACGGGTAAAAAACTCTTCTACTGTATGCAAAGGAACTTTTGACAATGATCTCGACTTGGGAGAACCTATTTTTATTTTAGCTTTGTTCAGCAGAATGCACGACGATCAGGGGAGGTTACGTTGAGCTCAATGATAGATTAAGCTTATCCCTTTAGCACTCCGCATTTAAGCATAACGATATACTACTCCAGCCTCCTAAAGTAAAAGGAAAGGCGTGTGACCATTGGACCGTAAATAAGCTGAAGTCATACTTATATAACTGACTATAACGATATAATCCTTGCAGTATTGTTATAGGTTTTAATTACTGACTGTAAAAGAGGAAATCATTTCAGCACAACATTTTCTATAGCGAAATTAACAAAACTATGATGCCTTGTATGCAATATTCCGTGGAACAAAAGATTTTTTTTTTTAATTTTTGGTTATTCTTGTGTAATATTTTTGTATATTCGCACTGAAAACAATAATTTTCTGTTTGTGTTTTACGAATAAAAGCAATCTATACTCGTTACCAGCTCGTTGGCTAGTGTTCCATATTTTTTCCGAACACAGTTTTTCTCAACGCAAAGGTTCTATTTGCATATAAAATTCAGTTTAAACCTATTAAGAGTTTTATTTTATTAACATCACAAATAGGTAATAACATTGAGAAAACGATATAAGACTTATGTTCCAAGTTAAAAATACATTACGATCACAAAAATTAAAAAAAAAACATGTAGCGATCGATAGATAGAAAGCAAAATTTCATCTAGACATTGATGTTTTTCATGAAGTAACTGACATACATTACATTTATTTTTCTTAATATGGTATTATACATTTATAAACTATCTCGCTAGGTAATGTCATAAAAAATTTACAGATTTTATATTCAAAAACCGCTATCACATGATAGCTTCTATCAGAATAGCATGTTTTAATTATAAGACACGAGAACAGAGATTCATTTTTATATCACATTTATTTGTAACATAAATATCTATCTTCGCTTCTACTCGCCATTTTCTCTGAAAACAAAATCACCACCAAATAAGCAACAAGTTTGTAGTAAGTAAGCAATATCGTACATGATCCTTTAAAGCATTCTCTGCCAGTAAACCCTGGGGAACGTTCAAAATTTGTAGTGATATTAAAAATAAATTCATATCAGTCGTTGATTAAAATTTATTGATCCCGCTTGGAACATTCAACATTCGTTCAAAGTTTGAATTATACTTTAAACGCTATAATTTGCAACAGTTTCAATTATAAATAGAACTTAGAACAATCTACTTGCAGAATAGTTATAAAAACAATATAGGGATATTTTTTTAGTGATAATATGCTCGATATTTAAATATCTCAGAAAATGGTCGCAAAGGTGATCACGTTACGAAGAGATAAAAAGCATAATTTCATATCCATACCTTGGGTACACATATATACATGAATATTGCTTCCACGATTTAACTGTTGAATTCTGAAAAAAAAAACAACGATACCCAAAATTTCATCTTTTCAAATATTATTACCTTTGCAATATTTCACGCGCCCGATCTATTTTACAACATTGTAAGAAAAGCGGGCAAAAAATTGTCCCTTGGTAATTCCAAGGGTCACCGCAGATTAACCCGCCTATTTTCTCTTATGCGGCGGGTTATTAATGCGATAACTGCTCACGTCAGGCGCTGGTATGCGAAGTATTTATATGAGAGAATATACATATATAGTTATCGTAATTGCTTTCAATTTGACATGCTCCTTGTTTGGCCGCTTGAATTATTTGTAAGTCATTCCCAATCCCCAATCCCCAATTCCCAATTACGTTAGCATACTGTCATCCATGTTCCCAATATAATTATATGTATAACTAGCAAACCGCCCTCGCCTCACTTCTGAAAAACCGTCTTAGACTTAGAAAAATTCTTGCATTATTTTAAGACTGGGTTTTTCTCGTTCTGTTCATAAGAAATTTAATTTAATTCATGTTTTTTTTTATTTTTATTTATTTATTTATTTATTCATTACAAGTAGACAACGTACATTAAATTGCTCGTTGGTCCCACACTAGGATTCCCTGTGTTGTGGAATGACCAATGCTTCCCTCGTTGACAATGTTAATTGGTCTGTGTTGTAAGAATAAAAGTAACATAAGAGTTAATAAGTTGTTAAAGGATATATATTAAAAAAAGTAAAAAAATAGAAATTAAAATTAAAAAATCGGTTTGTTATTATTACAAAGCTGGTAATGAATCATTGAATACACATAATTTGACCATTACAGAAATGGTGTATTTATTCATGTGGTAACAATTTATGTGATATCAACTGATGTGTGTGTGAAGTGCAAAAATTGGTATATATAATTATGTGAGTCAGTATGTGCGTATGATAGTATATGTGCGAGTGAGTATGTACATTCGTTTGGGTGTGTTTATGAGTGCGTGTGAGTAATCGTGTGTGTTCAATGTAATTTCCCCTTATGTGCTTGTGTGCAAATTAAACCAATGTGGCAAGAATCTGTTCTGTTTGGAGATAATTTAGTTTTTTAAGCCATTCTTGTAGTATCAATTTACATTTTATTTTATTCAAGTTTATTAAATTTAGTATATTGTTTAATTTATTATAAATGTAAGGTCCAAGATAATAATATGACTTACGTGCAAATTTTGTTTTAGTTTTTGGAATATCCCACTTGTCTTTGCGTGAACTTTTTGTAACTGTCAGTTTTGAGTTTTTATGAAATTTTATGGTAGTATATACGATATACAATTGTCTAACCCGAAGAAATTTGCATGTACTGTATAATAAATCGGTACAAAAGCGATATGGCTTTTTTAAACAGGTTTTTAATAAGGCACGCTGCGCACGTTCTAGTCTTAAGAGGTGAGACTTATAGGCAGCACCCCAAGCAACAATTCTGTAGCTTATAACGGATTGACATAGAACTTGATAAACAATATTTATAATATTTATTTCACCAATAGCACTAAGACGTCTAAAGATTGGAATCAGCTTTCGTACTCTATTTGTTACTATGTTTATTTGTTTAGTCCAGGTAAGTTTATCGTCGATGACAACTCCAAGATAGCGTATCTGTTCGACAATTTCTAAAAATGGACAAGAACACTGAAAATTGGAGGTTTTTTCACATTTATGTAGTCTTACTGTGAAATTAGAACCCGAAGGTAGGCGAGATGATATTTTAAACTGTAATACTTTTGTTTTTGATGTGTTTAGCGTTAACAGATTATTTTGAAGCCACCGTGATATATGTTCAAGCCCCTTCTCAGCCAGATCGTTAACTGATGCCCAGCAGTCACCATAAAATATGATGGCTGTGTCGTCCGCAAAAGCAAATAATTCAGAATGTGGTAGGACTATGTTACATAAATCATTGATATATACGAGAAAAAGTGTGGGCCCCAGTACACTACCCTGTGGCACACCAAAATCAACATCATGGTAGTCACTATAGTATGTACCCACCTTGATTCTTTGCATTCTATCTGTAAGACTTAAACCAGTTCAAAGGATGACCACGAATACCCAACCGTTCCAGCTTGTTTAGTAGTTTGGGGCGAGAAACAGTGTCAAAAGCTTTTGCCAGATCTAGAAAAACTCCCAAACACTTTTTTCCATCGTCCATTTTTTTTATACGAAATCTGCAAGCAGACCAATTGCATCTTCTGCTGATTTTCCTACTCGAAAACCAAATTGTTTTATTGAAAAAATATTATTTTTTTCTAGGTAATTTAGAAGTCTTTTGTTGACGACCTTCTCCAACACTTTAGATAATGAGCTTAGAAGAGAAATTGGCCTATAATTAGAAGGGATTAGAGGATCTCCAGCCTTTAAAATGGGGCAAACGTCAGCTTTTTTGAGTATATTTGGGACGATTCCCGATGAAATACTAAGATTGCAAATATGTGTGATTGGAACAGCTAGATAACATTTACATAATTTTAAAATGTTATTATTAATATTGTCTGGTCCTGTAGATGAAGTATTTTTTAGAGAATTTATTATATTAAAGATTTCATTTTTATTTGTAGGAGTCATAAAAAATGAATTGGTGTTATAGCTCATATAATTGTTTAACATTTCATTAGCTTTACACAACTTTTCACCTGAGGGTTTTGAGGTATCATAAGTTTTGTTATCATATTTTTTACCCACATTAGCAAAATATTCATTGATAGTGTTGAGTGAATCCTTAAGATCTTTTTTTATATTTAATAAATCCGTATTAATATTTGATTTATTGCTGAAGTTACATATATTTTTAATATTTTTCCACATTTTTTTAGAATCACCTTTACTATCACGTAATAATTTTTTATCATACTCATTTTTTAAGTTCTGAATCGTGTTATTACAACAGTTTCTGTATTTTTTATATTTTTCTTGAACATCAGTATTATTTTTATTTTTTCTAGCTTTAAGGTGCAAAGTATCTCTATATCTAACACATCTTAGAAGTCCTTTAGTTATCCAAGGTTTTATAATGATATTGGCATTTCGAGATGCATGCAAATATTTATGAAGACTAATTCCCTTATTAATTGTATATACAAATTCATTTACAGTCACAGTCACATCCTCAAGTAAAAGAAAGTTTGACCAATCAAATGATTTTAAGTATTGCAATAATCCATTGTGGTTAATTTTAAAGGTAAAATCTGTATTTGAGTTACATTTAGTTAGGAATTTTGCGCAACCAAAGATTATAGGGAAGTGGTCGGTTATATTAGAAACGCACACTATGACTTGTGTATATAATTTAGACTTAAACAGACAATGATCAAGGCAATTTACCCCTCTAGTTGGAAAAGTATGTCCAGGTTCAAACCCATGGTGTGCTGTTAGATTTAAATATTCGTCCGCCCTATGATCACTAGTGCCGGTTTTTATATCTAAGTTAATATCACCAGTAATTGTGATATTAGGGTTCTTACATAACTTGATGACTCTTTCTAATGAATTTAGAAAACTATCTATATTACTAAAGGAAGGAGATCTATATAACGCTATAATAGAGAATAGATCATCAATTTCAATGAGTACACAAGTTGCCTCGGAAAAGCTTGGCTCAGTAATTGTAGCTTTTAAATGCTTTCTAGTAAGTATAGCAATGCCGTCATTTTGATTCATAAGTTTCGCAGAATAGAACGTATCATAAGACGGAAGCGTAAAAATCGGTGTGGTAGTGTCAATCCAGCATTCAGTTAAAATGATAATATCAGGTGCGAACCCTAAACGATTTAGAAATATTGTGAACGCATACATTTATTAATTTGTAACTTTTTTATTTGTCAACGTATTGTATCGAAACGAACATTTAATGCTTACTGCAATACATTAGTGAAAACCAAATCGAAATCGGTTGAGCCATTTCTGAGAATAGCACGCATAAACGCACAGATAAAAAGACAAAAATTAACAACTATTTTTTTGGATTATATTGCGTTAATAAATGCCCCAAATGATAGTTTTTCTCATATATCCTTCATGTACAGAAAGAGATCACTTAGAATTTTATAGTATGTATAAATAGATAAGTTTCAGATATCCTTTTTTATGTTAAAAGCTACGCAAGAGCAGAGAGCCACCTGATGGTAAATGATGATCATCGCTTCTGTACGCCTGTATTACCAAACACATGACAGATACGATTCCAGGAAAGTAAAAAACCCTACTTTCGAACGTGTACATCACGATCTAACAGGCTTTACAGAACCCAGCATCTTCCAGCAGGAAGGATACATTGGCTTCAATCCATTGTCTAGAAGTATATGCCACGTGCAAGGGAGGTTGGCTTGGATTTAAGAACGTGTGAAGCTCTATACATCACCGCTGTTTTTTTATTTATTTTGGTATAATGTTATTTTTCTACATCACCAGATCTGGTTAAAGAGGTGATATTTCTACAAGTAAACCTTACATTTGAATAACACTTAGGAAATTTTAACATTACATATATTATGTTAACATTATTCATAATTTTCTTCTATATCGACGGGTGAAAGGCTATTTGGTCTAAGCAACATTTTGGGCGATATTGAGTTATATATTCGGAATCAGTGAATTTTTCTGCGTCGAATGAATCCGGATTTGTTCAAGCCGGAGCACTTTTTTGGCGTTTAAAACAATACACTTTTAGGTTGCTTTGCAAAGTGACAGAGTATCATCCGACGTTAAATTTACATATTTTTTTTCGGTAGTGTCTTTGAACCATACAATAATTTAAGAATTAATATAATATATAAACCAATTTGCCTTTCTCAGATAAATAATTCAATAACGGTTAAAGCGGTTTCCTTGGTCCTGTTTTTTTAGGTTAATCATTTTGACTTTTATTTACACGGCGTGATGTCGGTTAAATAATTTGTCCGTCACCGAAGTACAACTTTTAGTGTCGATTAAGCTCTTTCAGCTGCATTCATTTTCCACTTAGTGTGGTACTTTAAGCAAGTGGTCATTTTGTTTTAAATATTTTACTAAAATAATAATGATTGTGAAGTAGTGGTAAAATATAATTAAAGTCAGTAAACATTGAGATTGATTTTACTTTCATTATGATTATCATACTGAATAAATACTTTAATTACTTTTGTGTTATGTGTATTATATATGTGTATTACATTCTTAATATTACATGTCGTATAAGTAATTTAACCTGAAATTAATTTGAATCTTAATTGACAGTTGATAAAAATAACTGCTACTATTCGTGTAGGGCTACATCACATCATGCTTTTTGGCTTACTGTAAAAATGTACTGGAGAGTTGCTTAAATATTATTCCTATTGTAGCTATGAAGTCATTTAAATCTTTTTTCCTTTTCCAACGAAATAAGGAATTTGAGGCAGTTTGTATTAAACGACAATTACTTTCGTAATCCTATGTAGATTTTATTTGGTATTAGCATCAACAACTCCACGTTTTTAAATAAATTTTCAATAATGTTTACCCCATTCAAATTGATTGAATAATTTTGTTATGAATTTTTTTCGATGAGATTAAACTTTAAATGACTGTTCTGTAAAGTTTCAAAAATGTCGCTTAAGTCAAATAGCATGTAATCCTTCAATCCAGTATTAATCTGTGGTATTTATTAAATTATCCCCTCTAAGTATGAATGTCATCTTTGTCTACTCTGAACTTTTTCTTCTGTATGAAGCCTGCGAACCAAAGGCATATATTTTTATTTGCAAAATCTTTTTTGCCTCATTGCATAAGTTAATGTTTGTATGAACGTTAAGTTAAAATTACACTTTGTAGCTTTTCTTAGCTATTTATATAAAATCATATCGGTGTTAAGATAATGTTGAATTATTTGATGGTCCGTTCTGAAAACCAAGATTTTTGCCGAATTATATGTTACCAATATCTGCCTCCTTTTTATGTTATATTGTAACATAACCTACCGTCAATTACGTTGGTGTTACATATGCGAGGGTGCGAAGTTATTTTTATCCTGTTAACCCTTTTAGGGCCAGAGTGGAACAGAACCCGAGATTTTTTGTGAAGAAATATTATATTAAACTAAGCAACGCGAATTTTTCTCAAGTGAACGACCTATAGAAAACTTGTTATTTAAATGTATTAAAAACCCACCATCTCTGTTTGAAGTCGTAAAATCATTTCTAAAAGGGAACTCTCCGACGATTGCTTGTGGATTGCGTGATGGCCTTTATGACTCTTATTGCGAGAGAAAACCCAAGCCCAGCTGTGGGATAAAATAGGTCATTTTTTTATGTTAATAGCTGACAAACGAGCAGACGAGCCACTCGATGGTAAGTGGTCACCGTTGCCCATGGACATCAGGAAAATCAATTATATCACTTATCACTGTTTCACGGAAAGATAATAATACCAGCAATAATATTAATGACTTAATATTAATACTGATAATATGATCCTTACGCGAAGCCCTACCAACAAAGGCTGGCTTCTGTCGCCTGTTACGACACCCTGTTCTGCCAGCATGGGCTTGGGGGGAGTATTCTAGGCCGCCCCAATACGGCGCAAATAGTAATAATCTTATTGATGTATCAGACTAATGTTAATGTTTGCATTTTGATTATTTATTATGTGTTATCTACGTGTTTTTTTATTATATAAATATCTGAAGTTCTTTCCGCTTTCACCACTTCATTCTTTTTCTCGCCTCTGACGGTAAAAGATTCAATAAGAATAAAAGATAAAGCTAAAAGCGCCAAGATATAAGTGTTTTAACGTATGTCGAAGTCAGAACACAATTTGCCGCCAATACACCTCAGGGAGCGTTCGTTGGCTACAAGATGAACGTATCCGAGGCACAGTGAATAGCTTTTGCAATCTCGCGAATTGAAATGATTCTGCAATGTGCCGATTCTGGTGTATACACGGAACTAGTAAATTTTTAACAGATATCAGTACAAATTTATATCTACATAGCAATGCTAATGATTCGAATGATATATGTAATGTATAAAAATGTATGTATAAAGGTATGCATAAAAAATTGGTATGTATAAAAAATATATGTGATTTTTTAATAATCTGTTTCAATGAAGAAAAACTACTTGTGGTTTTCGCATACATAAGAGTTTTCCATATTCTAAATATACGTCTTATACGTTAAGTCGGCTAAACGGTACGTGACCAGCGTGATTCCGGAAAAATACTCTTATTCTAAGCGCAAAATTAAACTAAATAAAATGCTAATATAAACGACCAAATATTCACTCCTTAATTGCAGTGACTCTACTATGTTACACACATCAGTACGTATGAAAATTATTTCAAAATTACATTACAATATGACACGTTTTAATGTAAGTTGGAGCAAAATTACCGTGGATTTCAAATGTGAGTAATTTAGAATAACAGTACAAAATAGTTTTCTTTTTCTTCAGCGTTCTTCTTTTCTATCTTCGCTCTCGACTTTTCTTTTATTTTAAATCCGGATAGACCGCTGTTTGTTGGTTTGATCGACTTCTCTGGACTGAATAGAAAAAGATGGATAAGATGTTTCTTGTGAAAGGAATAGACAAAACTCAGTTTGATTCGAAGTTCAACTTACGTAATTGTGAACACTAAATATTTTAAGTATAACTCACGAATGTCTTTACACCGATATTTCGACCCAGTTACACGTAACGGCAGGACTGCGGTGATGGGCAAAAAGTCTTAACAGGTAACGCATCATATTATGACAGATAAACCTGTCAACCTTTCGCGTCGCTCGATTTTTTATCCATATCTCTGAATACAACCTTCGCTCATTAAGAACTTGGTAGTGTTCCCGACAGGCATAGAGTAATTAGTGGATTTCACTATTGTAACACACATAAGTGATTGCCCTAGTTAATTAACTTTGAGCAAGCTCGGTAATTGGATGGTTGCTAGAAGCAAAACTTTTTGAGCATTTCTGTGATTTGCGTTAGTGTTAGTGCTCTAACACTAATCAGTCGGTTGTTGTTATTACCCATTGATAATCGTAACTGCTGTTTAGCCACGTTGTCCATAACACTACGTAAGAATATTGATGATTTTAGGTCAGCCAATAATCCCTCAACAATCCCGCATTAGAGCAACATACAAATGTCTGCTACAAGCCCCCTGATTTATAAGGAGATACGGATAATCTCTTAAGTTGACGCGAGTTTCTAACATTCAAACTATTAAGGTATTAGTTTCCATTTTTTAGTAAATTTGTATTTAACTTTTCGGCTATAGTATATGACACAATTAATTTTCACCATACAAACAAAGCACGAAATGTTTCAATATTGGGATTGTTGTGTTCACTGTACCTTAATTGCCCTGTAGTAAAACTATATTACTCACTAGTAACTAGCGCTTCGCTTCGATGGAAGTTAATTAAAAAACATAGTTACCAGTAGTTAAAATCAAAGTTGTGACTAATTAAATATATATATATATATACATATATGTCGGAGATGGTCATTAGTATAGACGTGAAACGAAACTCAGCACGATATCCGAGTGATGGCAGATTCATTCAGATACATTCTGCGGTCTACTGGCATCGCCGACATATATATATATATATATATATATATATATATATATCTGTCGTATCCGATTATTTTAAATTGAAGCGGAAGGCGCGTCGAATGGTGGTAACTTCACTTCGCCGTGTCTAGGCAGAGTCGTGAAATCAGCCGACGGTGGCCGGGCACTTTGCTTTTTCTTCTTCGTTCACGTCATTGAAGGCGACATCACGGAACTGTCACTCCGTTTTCATAATTCTCTTTAAACTATTTTACCGTTAAAATAATTATATCAAGTAATTGAAAACACGAGAATTGTTATTTTGCACGGTACCCACATTAGCCCACACCATGTCTGGAGAAAATGACGCCAGGGATAATCCAATACCGACATATCTATGTGTATGCATGTATGTAGGAAAGGCAATAAGTGTTATTTAAATGTATTATTATATGAAGTACAATGTAAGGTACGTGGAAGGTAACGTAGTGAGTGAGTATGAATGTGATAAATTGAATGGCGAAACTCTAAGGAAAAGAAAAATGTGAAATGAAGAGTCATTAAATTAGTATTAATTTACTTTGCACCAATCCGCAAACAGTCATTTTTCATCATCAAACACAAACATTGTTTGCGGATTGTTGCAAAGTAAATTAATACTAATTTAATACAATGAATTTCCGCAAAGTAACGCCTGATACTATCAACTAGAAAAGAGTCATGGTTAAGACGGTGTGCTGTCTACTTGTGTGCGAAGATGTCAATAGTTATTACAACATTATTGTAATATCGTACACAAATAAGTATTTTAATTATAAATAAGACGCAATTTGAATACAAAATCACCATACACACACACTATGTATTTATGTGTGTGTGTGTGTGTGAATAATAGGTTACTAATGAATACCTTTAACATTTTTGTAACACTTAGCTTGCAGGATCATGGCATAACTTTCATCATGTCTCGATCTGACCATGTTATGAGTAAAAATCACAGTAAAATTAGTTGTTCATAATTAGATCCTGGTGGTTCCTGAAAGTAACTGATATTAAATCTAATCTATGCCTCTCAAATTTTTATTAGTAGTTACTAAACTCAGCCAGTAACGGTTTTGAATAAGGAAGCACTTTAGCTAATAAATTCTATTACTTTTCTTGGCTAAGGAGTGGCGGGGGACAATAACTCGATTACAACTAAGACCGCATATCACAAGGGCTCACTTTGTCACCGCAGCTTATGCAGTTGCGGAAGTAAGCCTCGTAATTGACGTAGGAACAACAAGATTGGTTTGTTTCACCTACCATCATAGAGAAACATCTTATAGACTGTTGTTGTGATATATTTTTATATTACAGAAAATATCAATTCATCCTATTATACTACATCAAGCTGGGAGGGATCCCTTCGATATTATGTATGGAAAATAATGTATTAAATATTAAGTACATATTCAGAATATCATTGTGTACGTTAAAAATACTCTGAACTATAAATAGTATAATTTTATTTACATCACTAAGAAGGCTAAACTGATCGTAGCAAGTTTTGAACTAAATAAGTAAAATTCGTAACTCGTTGCTCAATACTATTGACGACCGCATAGCCCAGTTGGACCGCATAATCCTGCCTGCCGAGCGAGGAGTTCGATTACCGGCCGGGGCAGACATTTATGTGACAGAGAAAATGTTTGTTCTCGGGTCATGGGTGTTTGTAATGTCATATTTATATATGTCCATGTTAACGGCAACACAAGGAGTGCGGGGTTGTGAGTGTGTAAACGTTTACGTTTAACATTTATTGACTCCAGTGTACTGTCATACTTTTACGGGTCAGGTTAAAACAATTAGTATAACGAAAGGATGAATGGGAAAACCGGATAACTTTTTAAAACAAGAACACTTGGACTTGAGTGTCATGTATATGAAGGCTCTAATAGATACTTATTAAAAATATATATATATCGGCGCATTATAAGTTAAAACACCGGGTAGTACTCAATAACAAAACAAAAACAACGGGCAGAGGCAAATTAAAACACTCCCACCCTCAATCAACTAGTATAAAAACACGTGCAAAACCACTCATAGGCAAACATTCAGACCGCACATACGTAAAGTCACCAACTCCGCCAGATACTATATGGGCCGACTCAACAATCTGTTGGGAAGGCATAGTAAGATGTCCCTCAGAAACAAGCGAACGCTCTATAAGGTTTGCATACGGCCGGTGATGTCATACGCCGCCCCTGTTTTCGCACACGCCGATCCCAAAATCCTTCATCCCATCCAAGTTGTCCAGAATATTTTTTGCAGGAGAGCAACCAACGCCCACTGGTGCGTGAGGAACGCCGACCTGCACTTCGATCTCCAGCTTCCGACCATTCAAAAATCCTTTAAAGATTATTGCACAGCATTTTTAAATCCTCAGAGGAACATAGTAATCCACTTATCAGACAGGCAGCGGACTACACCGCCCCTAGTCTTACAGGCCGCCAAATCAGGCACCCAAGAAACGCTCTCACCAATCCCCCCGACAAGTTATCTTCTGACTTGGACCGCCGTCTGGCGGCCATAGTCAAGAATTCAAACAATATCAGTTAGTAGCGTCCTTAAGACGCCACATAGTCTCACCATTCGACAACACCTTCAGTGTTAACAACAAGCGTATGCTCCCTCGGGAGTGCCGCTAGCACCCTATCCTTCTCTAAGGATGGGTCGCATCCGATGAAGGCTTAGTGGCCACAAGGCCAAAGCCAACCCGGGTGGTGTTTAGTGGGCAGGCCTTCGGGAGTCCCACATAACCAGCACAGCCGGCTGCGCTGGTATGCTAGGAGCATTCACCACCCCCCTCCCGCGCTTTTCCGGAGGGTAGCCCACTTACCATCTCTGGGCGCAAAAAAAAAAAAAACACTCATAGGTTCAGAAGCGAGTCAGACACCGGACGAAGCGCTGCTCCTGCGTTGATGTGTTCAACGCTCTGAATCTCCATTCAAGTGACACGAAGTGACTCTCACAAGATTGTTGTTTAAAGGATTAGGAAAGTAGTCTTGGACATTTTTGCTATTCCTAAACTGTATAACTTTTAAATTAATTTCCATTCGTTATTATTTTATGTTGATCGAATCAAATGCTGTTAGTATATTACAAATTCCTTTGTTTTACAAATATTTACCTTTTGCTTTGTTAATAAGTGCATTCGATATTATAATGTGTTTAACCCATTTTACTCTTTTATATATATAAAATCGCGTTTATTTAATTATTATACAATTGCGATACCTAATCTAAACACAAAATTTGGTCCAAATCGTAACAGCTTTAAACACGCGAAATAAGTTTGAATATCTACAGCTTAAATATATATCATAAATCAATTAGGTACACATAATTATCTACATGAGATGCTTCAAAAAACGTTAATTACATAAATCATTTCAGTGCGGAAAACGTTCAAACCCAATGTTCAGTTTCTGCGCACACAATATCCGGCCATGTTTTCCAGACACTGTCTGTACGCGAATGTATAAATAATTTCAGATATGGTAGCAACATGATGCCGAGCGC
>PDGT01000095.1:728348-893668 GCA_003671415.1 Megathymus violae | reverse complement strand
ATATATATAATATATATAATAAAAAAGATGATTCTAACGTTTCATATTAACTGATTGATTTGTAAAAAAATATATTGTTTCATGATATAAAATTGTAATAAATACAATAAACAAAACAACAGTAACAGCAAATATGAGGCTTGGGTATTATTTAGCATCATCACAACATAACCACTCCGTGGTTGGACTGGGATATATTCTCGATGAAACTGGCCATGTAAAATGGTATCCACGAACTTCTGAGAGCATTATAAAGGACACTCAGATTTCCTGTCGGGTTTCATCACAATATTTTCCTTTACTGAAACACGTGAAATAAATTTCTGCTACGCATAAAACATTTGAAAACTTAGCGCGATATTCGTACCACTAAGTTATAACTACTATTAAACTAGCACGATTTTTTATTTAACAACGGCATGATATAAAATTTATTTTAAACTGAACGTGGACATATTGCTTATTTCCTCAATTAATGTCTTATTCATTACTTTTCAAGGATATATAGAATGAGCTGTCATTAAACTTCAGGCGCTTTCGATCCGAAAATTCCTACAAAATGATTTGGACCCAACGTAATGTTGTGGCAGGCCACATTTTAAACACAAATAAACCTTCCCATACTCATATCGTACTGGGATACCGTATGTTGGATAGTATGGACACACATAATTAAAACATCACAAACAACTACGACCCGAGTATAAACATTTAACCATTACGCATGTAAATATTTACTTTGATCCTTTTGCTCTTCAGGCAGGGTGCTACCTACTAGGTGACTAACTTTAAATGTATATATTTTTAATAGGTTACATACATTTAATATGTAAATTTTGGCCGTATTGGGGCGGCTAAGAATACTGATCCCAATCGCAAGCCGGCAGACCGGTATCGTAAGAGGCGATAGAAGCCGGCCTGCTTGGTGGTAGGGTTTCAGGTAAGGATTATATTATAAAAGTCATTACAATTATTACTGATATTATTATCTTTCCGTGAAGCTTGTCTGGTTAGCTTCACCACCTCCATCCTCCTGCTTGAGTTAGCCGCCAAACGACTAGTCGTGTTGCGGCTGAGGACTTGAGAGACAGCACTTTCTTTCCTTCTTTTTCTTTCCGTTACCGTTGGCTGACAACGTATTAGTGATGTCTTTGGAGTTACTAATGTCCATGGGCAACACTGACCACTTACTATCAGGTACTCGTAGCTCGCCTGCTCGTTTGTAGGCTATTTACATAAGAAATATTCAACGAATATATTATCGTCGATTCATTTCAAAACTGTAGTTTTTAACAAATCGAACGTAATAGACGTCAACTGACAGACAGACAAACAGACTGGGTGACAAGTAAATTAAAAGATAATCACTCATCCAAACATAAACGCGATACAAATAATCACACAATCAGTGTGTCTCCGCATTTAATAGCACTCGACTATCTTTGTTTTTTTTTTTTGAAGAATTTTGACTTTTACCTGCTATCGTGTTGTTTTACGTAAAACATACGAATATCGCCGAAAGATGTTAAGCAAATATCTTATAAAGTGTGCCAGGATCCTAAATGCATGAAAATCAAGGGCAAGCGCCGATGTGCCATCAATCAAGCGAGTGCTGTGTTTGCAAACAATTGGCAATGATTTACGAGTGGAGCAACACTGAATAGGAATGAACGATACATGCCTGTCAAGAACGGACAATGAGGCAAATAAATAAACATAAATAATTTACAAACTTCCTCCATAACGGTGCCGAATCGCCTTTATTGCTTCCAATTTCTACAATAAAATATTGATATTATGGTTCTGTAAAAGTATTTTATGTATTTGAACGTATTTACAGAGAACACCAATAAATTTCATCTTATTGTACTGTCGCTTACAGTTTATTTCAAAGATATGTAAGTGTAACATTGTACGAATACGAGTAAGAAGCAAAAGGTGTACTGCGACCGAAAAAAATCATTCTAGAATCTAGACTATACATGTACTCAAGTAACAACTTTGTCGATCTTGTGTCGTATGCCCAGCGCTTCTAGCTAAATTGGTTACATAACAAAAATAAAAATAAATGCATAGAAAAATATTATGAAATTATTGCTGCAATAATTATTACAAATAGATCCATAGTAAAACAGTACGCTGTTCTCGTATTGATTGAAATAAACTGATAATAGATTTATCTTAATTGTAATAAGCTTAATTCGTTTTTTTACTTCTCATTCGAAACTTTTTCTTAACGTTTTAGTAATGTGTCCTTAATAATACACATAATATAAGAAACAAAATAAGGTCAGAAATACTTTCGCTAAAAAATATCATAATATAAACTCTACATATAACAAAATTTCAACAGATCGCTTTCTGTACGTGAAGGATATATGAGAAAAACTATTTTTAGGGCCCTTTATTAACGCAATACATCCAAAAAAATAGTTGTTACATTTTGCGTCTGTTTGTCGGTGCGTTTGTGCGCGGCAATCTCAGAAATGGCTAAACCGATTTCATGGATTTCACTAATGGGTTGCAATAAGCAATACTTAAAAAATTGAGTTCGTTTCCTAAAAAAAATTATAAATTAATATATTTATATATAATATTAAGCGAAATAAATCGAAATTCATATAAAAAACAGTCAAAATAACCTAGCATAGATTCGGTTCACCAAAATCAGAATAACAAACAAATTGATAAGTTTCACAATTACGGGGTATTAACAATGGCTCACTTGTACCGACTTATTCGAACCGTCCTCACCGGGCACTGCCAAGAAAGCGAATGAGCAAGTTTTTTTATTTTACGGGAAGAGGATGGTGAATGCTCATGCATACCAGCGCAGCTGACTACTCTGGTTATGTCGGACACAACTAGTGCCTACCCACTAAACACTACCTGAAATGGCTTTGGCCGTGCTGCCTCTAAGCCTTCATCGGAAGCGACCCTTCATTAGGGAAAGAAGGGGTTAATGAGCATGTCCACCTACCCTCCTTTTATAGGTTTACATTTTATAGGTACATTGTTTTATCATTTGAACGGAGGTCCTGCTTTTCTAATCCAAAACGATACAGGTACTATTTCTTAGCGTAAGGAATAGTTTTTCTGGAGCGAAGCGAGGGTGGTTTACTAGTAATAATTAAAACTGGAACTTATATTTCTTAAAACATATGTATGGAAGTAAACATAAAGTCATTTTGTCATGTATTTGCTACCCGATGGGTGTTGTTATCTCGTTATGAATGATGACGTTGCTGCAGATTTAGAAATGGATTCTCTATAAATGTTTACACCTTTGCTTTATATTGCTACATGTCAGGATTTGCAGGTTCGTGAAATGCCAAAATAGTTCTGCAAAGACTTTATTTTATTTCCACAGCCGCAGTCACACTTGTAGATCGCAGGTTGATTTCGCTTCGTATGGAGAGAACTCTTCGCTTGCGTATTCGGAAACTTCCAGACTATTCTACGCCTATCGCATAAAGTCAATAATAACACCCGGACATCGATAGAACAATACCGGGTCAGGTAAAGACGGCCATATTCGCCCTTTTGATTAGGGCATAAAGGCAAGAGTCGCCTCCGTTATTACTACCTGGGTTTTTATATATGGCCTTTATTGTTTTCGGCCATTCTTTCGAGAACCCTTGTAACTATATTATGAAATAAATAAATTTGGTGTATTGAAAATGACATAATAGCTGTCACAACTAACCCCCATCTTGTTCGTAATGGTCGGAGAGGTCATTCCTATAGGACACACTAAGCAAGGCAGTCGACAGGGCTTAGATGTGGCGCGTAGATATGATGTTTTTTATTATCCAACCCCAGCACAAAGGGCCCAGAAGGCAACACCACAATATGAGTATTGATGGACACCACAACAAACAGTGCTTAATAACCAGGAAATGAAACACGAGAATAGATTAAGTACTCATATAAATGTTTATTGTGAAATACAAGAAAGATTTGCTTAGCTTAGCATGCAAGGTACGGATATTATGCTTACTTAAGATGTTTTAAATATATGTCAGTACGATATCGTATTGTAGAGAAAAAGCTTTTACTCTGATCCAATCAAACTTATTTTGAGCTATAACATTAAGGCAATTGAAATCGAGTTCATACGGTTTTGACCTGAATAATATCCCGTTATGACAAAATCAAATTCACATCATAATTTTCATCCAGATCAAAATTTTCATCCTAATGTAATCCTCGTATTACAGAAGTTAAATTAAAGTCGGTTTAGAAATGTAAAAAAATATTTTAGCAAGGATATGTATCTTGAATTACATGCCAATTATTTTCTATATAAAAGCACAACATTTTACCCAGCGAAAGGTCTAATAAGTAAAAAATGAAATTTCAATTGATATTTGAATCAAGAAACGACAATGAAATTACAATGAAGGTATCATTGTGACGAAATCATGAGTTATGTAAAGGCACAACATTTTGGAATAAAAAAGGTTATTTAATAGTTGTAGCAGTAACTAAAATACGAGTAACTCCCGACCACTAAGCAGAAGTTGGTCGACCATTCCCTTTTGTCACGAGATAGTTTATAAGTACCTATATTAATACATGTACAAATTATAATTATACCGTAATAACGTATGTACCAATTAGTTTGGATATCTAATTGGTACGCCGTATTTCGTTAGATAATTATCTTGCTACGGCTCAATCGGTCTACAACTCAACAAATTAATCTTGTTAACTATTAAACGGAAGAGTACATTTCATTGAAACGCCAAGAGTTTAATTATACGGCTTCAAGGTGACCGCTATCCTGCCGTCATCTTGTCTATGACCTTGAAGTTGTTCACTGAACCGTTCGGAAATAATTATTATGCATTATCACATAATTCCATAAATTCACAGACCATCTTTAGTTTTGATTGTAATACAGTTTTTTATAAATACATAGATTGAAGGTTTGTGAATGTGTCATGTGTGAGGATTTTGTGTTAATTAGTTGATCTGTCGCGATGAATTACAGTACAGGTACAGTCAATAAAATCCATATGCTCATACCAGTATTTTTCTGTCACCTACTCTTTAGAAGGCCGTTTATTTTTTTATCACTTTCATGATAACATTTGCTTACAATAACACCCCTGTATTTTATCAGCTGAGCTTAGCTAAACAAGTCTAGTTAGCTCCGAAAACTGAAAATCGCCATTCCGAAAATCCTGATCGTAGTTCAAACTGTCAAGCGACCACTACCCACCTCACCCCACCCTATAATTACCGCAATACATACTGTAGTTCACATGAACAACCAGCGACATCTAATACATTCACAAATTCAAATTATTTATTGGTATGGTTGTTCAGGCAATACACTTGTACATAATTATATCATTATTAGATTATACCACCCTTTGAGAATCAAAATTCAAATCCATTGAATACTTTATGTACTTTGTAAAATTATACAGGTTATTCAGTGCTTATATTACAGTTTTGTAATAATTCTTCGTTAATGAGGGGACGAAAAGACAAGAGAAATTGGTCAATATGTATTTTGCACTTATAAATAACAATTGCAATATATGTTCCTAACCTACGCAGAACCGGCTGTGGCGCCGTGGTTTGCAGACGTCTTTGCAACTAATGTATTCGTCCGTACTAATTATCCTTTATCTACAAACTTGGTAAATTTAATTTCTTATAAAGGTGTACTGTTATTACCCTTGGAATAATGCTAAACTGGCCGTACGAAGTTTTGAACTCGGTAAAACTATTTGCTAATTCACAGTACATATGTAAAAATATACTTTAAATGCCGTCTAAGTTAAAGAAAGCTCCGCACTGTACATTAAATCTCATCATTGATATTCTTATGACGAAAAGTTCTATAAATTAACGACAAGGAATCTTGGTAACAACAGCGCCGAAACTTACTTTGATTTGTTTGTTGTTGTTGTTTTAAAAGATGCGAAACGGTAGTAGAAGCAAAAAATGACGTGGGTAAGTGTTTTGAATGTATATGAATACTTTGCGGTTAACACTCGTAGAGTCTACTACCCTAAGGATGCTCTGTTTCGGAGCGAAACACGTGTTGGTGACGGTATGTGTGTTGGTATATACTTATATTTATCATAATTGCATGTTTTCCTTCGTGGGAGGGAGGGAGGTTCTATGCATGTATAGAAATATATACCATCATACATTGTGCTTGCGGATTGTTGCAAAGTAAATTAACATAAATTTAATGTTTTGAATTTGATACTGCTGGTTTCAGTGTTGGAGAAACAACTAACGAGAAGACTTACAATTTTGTTAAATAGACAGCAACGTGGTGGTGATCAATTGTCTCCTATTGATGGTCATGTGCACGGTGATCATTTTCCATCATGTTGTTCGTTTTTATTTATGTTAAAGCCGACAAACGAGCAGATGAGCCACCTGGTGGTTAGTGATCACCGTCGCCTAGACATCAGCAAAACCAGAGGTATCATTGATGCGTTGTCGGCCAGAAAATGTGATGAAGGTAAGAAAGAATGTACTGGCTCTCGTTCGTATCTTATTTTACCAGCTGCAAAAATATATATACAAAAATTTAAGCATATATAATGTTTAAAGTATTAAACAAAGCCTCTATAATATTTTTATTCGGGAATTAGAAACGTTGTTTTTATTGAATTGATTTTACATTGAAATATGGAAGTCAATTTTAATTTGTCACCGCAGTATAACTCGTGCGTCTCATGCAGAATGATGTCAGTTTTAGTACAACAATTTTTGTTCAAATTACGATAATTCATAACACACTAAAATAGTAAATTCATAGAATACAAAAAAAGTAAAACAAATAGTTAGGGGGCAATATTAATTTAAAATTAAATACTGATTGTTAGGTAAGTTTGTTCCTGTACACCAATATAATAATTGCGATTGCAGACTATTAAATGCTTTAAGCTGTAACACGAATATGTTTTGGAATAAAGGAGAGCCGAGCCAAAGTGGACGAAGTTGGCACATCTTCGCGTATCAATTGATCGCAATTGCAACAGGAAACTATGGAGTTTCCTGGTTATGGATATTGTGTAGGTGACATATATTGTAATGAAAGATGTATTTGACGGTTAACAACACAGCCTATTATTTGACTATTGTGTCGTAACGTAATTTCAATTTCTTCGATCACACGACGTTCAGTAGTAAGTGCCTTCACGGGAAGGAAATCGGCCTGGTAACTATTGAGTTGATCAGTTGTACGATGCTTTCGGGGCGAAGACTGAAGTCCAAAACGTAGGCCGTGAACACGATGATAATACAATACTGATTTATATTGTGCAGTGATTTCTTTATGTGCTATCTACTATACCTCAACTTTTAGAAATTACCGATAGGTAATAACCATGAAGATTTACCAAAACTTAAAAAATAAGAAAATTTTCATATTACTTTGTAGGACACCAAAGTATATTTGAATCAACGTTTGGGGGGCCCCGAATTGCGTGACCTTCACCGACTGAATTTTTACTTCCTCAGAATATTAGGAACGTACTGATTTCAATTTAGTTAGAGTTAGTAAGTCACAGTAAGCCACCTGACTTAATCACAAAGTAGTTGGATTCTTATCAGCCGATAAGATGCTTGTTTTAGAGGCTGTGTCACATAGCACACCGATCCCCTTTAGCATAAAATAATGTCGCATTTATTTTCAACTTAAAAGTTATTTTAGTTTAAAAACTCTTCTAGTGGCTTCTACGATTAATGTTAAATTAAAATAATTTAAATGTCTCTAAATAGGTGAAAATCAAAGCAATGAAATGGTGAAGACAGTAAATGCTTCGTCAGTGACAACGATAGACCTGTTTCTTAAAAAAGTTGCGTTTGAAGCCACGGCATTGTATAGAGCTTTATTAATTAATCGCCGTTGGTTAAACAGGCACCTTATATTTTCAACATCTCTGAACTTGATATTGCCAGCACGTACAACCTCAAATTGGTAATGAAAGCGGATGGATACAAAGTTCTATCTCATTTTGTTACCTTTATATTCCAACTTTTCTAAAATTTAAAAAATATGCGGCATCAAATCTTTTATTTTATGTGATTAGAAGATAAAGTAACAAAAGTGAATATAGATTGTTTTCAGTTCCTTTTTTGAATGTCAATCTAAAAGATATGATAGGATTATTAAGGAGACATCTGAACTATTATTTATTTATGACAAAAGGAACGAAAAACAAAAGACATACGCCTTACCCACCACCAGTCTTCTCTAGTTAAGAGGTCTGTAGCTATGTAGTGCACAGCGTGTAACAGGATATTTACATTTTATTATTTCATATTTTAATGTTACACATTTTTAAAATTACGGCACTACATTTCCAATTCAAGTGAACATTATTAACGCATACATTTAGAAAGAAAAAATAAGCAAAAATCACAAAGAAATTTTTATATGAATATACCTAGTTGATTTTAATTTAATCTTTTTATTAACATTTAGCTAAGCTATGATGTTAAATCATAGTTTAATTATATGAAGTTAACACAGTTTCATGCTATGTCCTCGTGTTTACGTCACATGCACACGATACCGCAATATGATCCATACAACAGTTACATACGCCTTGAAATACAAGTTTCATTTTTAAGTGACTAAACTTAATTCTGCTACAAAATCTAGATAAAATATAAAAATCGATATTAATAGATTCGACAGGATACTGACCAATTTAAAAACTTTCTTTTTTATCTGCAACGTATCGGTGACCTGCCTGGTATCAACAATGTTTTACATACTTATAAAAAAAGCATTTATTTGGCAGTTATAGCCTAGTAGATTGTACGTAGATCTTCGTCACGGAAGACTCGATTTCGAATCCAACTCGCACCTATAATTTTTTACTTAATGAACGTATTATATATAATTTATTTTAACATAAAATAAGTTAATGCTTGACTAGAATCCTACCTGATTGTAAGTGGTGATGAAGTCTAAGATGTTGAACGCACTAACTTGTAAAACCCTAATCACTGCCCTTGAAGACTCCCACATTATACGTAGTAAAGAACATTGTCACTTAAAAACCTAAATATCTGGCAGTTTACCATAATGTTCTGAATGGTGTGCAAAATTTTTCAATCCGCACAAGGTCATTGCCCTATGCCCTAAGTTCTGTCATTATTAGAGGAAACTCGAGCCCGCAGTTGGACAGTAGCTTATAATGGTGATTATTAATGATGATTTGTCAGGTATCGTATTGGGTATTCGCCATGTGAGATTCTTCTACATCCTTGAGTTTAAGCCATAAGCTGTGTACAACAGAGTGTGCCAAGAACCTGCTTTTGTCTGTTGTGTGCAACTGAACTTGATTTATTGGTTTATTACTATCGTACTAAAATTTAAACTATTAGCTCAATTGGTAGTAGTTCTGTGTGCGCCAGATTTTGGGTTCGAATGCCGGGTGACGCAACCGTTTATTAAAGTAATTTAGAGCAATAACAAATTGCTAAAGCAGAGGGACTCATGTAGACCGCATTTAACAAAATTAAACATTTTGAGTTTACCTTCCTTATATGTATTTGAATGCGCAATATTTTTAAAAACTAAAAGAGATAAATTTCAATTCTCCCATAGGACATGAAGTCAAGACAAGTTATGCCTAACTCCTGCCAATAAAAAACTTTTTCGTAAAAGTTTTATGGGTATTGCACCAATAATATAAAATGAAATTCCAAAATCAATGCACATAATTGATGACCAGTGCTATTTAAGATAGAGCTCCAAATATATTTGATAAGTAAACGTTATTATAATATAAATGAATTTGTAAATGAAGAATACTGTTCCCTATTCCATGGTGGCAGAACAGGGTGTCGAAGGGCCGACAGAAACCGACCGCTTGGTGGTAGGGTATCTTCTTTTACTTAGTCGAGCGCTCCTGTTAGAGTGGTCGTGGCTGCGCAGACGAGGTACACCGAGAGATGAGATGTTCGATGGGTCCATCCCGAGGATTGCTCTTATCGATGTGCTTCCATTTCTGTCGGTTAGAAACGTTGTAAGTACACTGTGCTGTGGTACACTCGGTGGATTTTTGAATTAGATCAGTCCAGCGAGTTGATGATCGGCCGCGTGTTCTCTTGCTTTCCACCTGGCACTGAATCACCAATCTTTACACTGAGTTCTCATTTCATGATACGTGACCAAAGAACCTGAGGATTCGTATGGAATCATTGATGCGAATAATAATATTATTATTATTACTTTACCGTAAAGCCTGCCTGGCTAGCTACCACTTCCTGCTTGAGTCAGCCGCCAAACGATTCGTCGTATTCCGGCTGAGTGCATAGAGCCAGTACTTTCTTTCTTACCTTCTTCTTATTTCCTGGCCGACAACGCATCAGTGATACCTTTAGTCTTACTATTGTCCATGGGCGATCGTGTCCACTTACCATCAGGTGACGCGTCTGCTATTTGCTTAAAAAAAGTTAAAAAAGCTCACTGGGAACATTTTCCGCTTGAACAATACAGTCAATTTAATCTGAAATAATTGATTTCCATCGGTTGTTTTCGCATATGAAACTTCAAATTGTACTAACTTTTACTAATACGATATTCATTATTTTATTTATGAGACGACAAATATATATATGAGTATTGGAAAATCATACTGAGTTTTAAAATAAATTAGTATTTAGTAAAATATACTTTGTCGAACGGTTTTGTGGTTGCTTTGTTGATGTCGAAATATGATTCCTGGGACTGTTTAGTTGATATTTTTATTTATATCTATCCATAGAAGCGTTATTAACTTAATTTTTATCTGTTTCGCAACCTCCAGTCAGGACAGAATGGTCAAGATTTCAGAGCGCTTTTTCTAAGCCTATACGCTTTACCAGTGTTCCATTATGTTGGCCCAAGTAAAAAAAACGTTGGCCTGACTCCTTCCATCATAAGACGAGACCGACTCTTCCGGGAAACATTTATGATCACGAAATATTTTTTATGGGCCCAATTATTTAAAAATTAATAAATTGACATAATTTTATATAATAATAAAATAATTATGTCAATTGACCAACTTTCTAATCACATTTCGGCACAAAAAAATATATAATTTCATTGTAAAATCCCAAATGTATTTTTTAAAACCTATTTTAAGATTAACTTATTTTAAGACTAATATTGAGTATAATTTCACCGGAATAGCCGGAAAATATATTTTTCTTCTATTCAACGCTATCTCCGAAATGCTTCGCTTATGAAAAGAGGATCCGTTCATGCTTGTCGCAATGTAAGAAAATATGTAAGGATCGATTGTAATAATTATGACTAGTAATATTTCGCTTTGCTTCCGAATATCGTAGTCTTACGTTTAGAAATAGCACCCGCATTGTTTTAAGAAAGGGTTTTTTACTAATATGACTTATAAACATATAAATTTATTATAATAACTGCAGCCAAGTAGTCACAATTTGATTTACTGCCTTCTCAATAGAATTTCCATATTAACTTTTTTTTCCTATCCCGATTAGATCTATTTCCCGGACTAGGTTATGTCCCATAATATATGTTACCAACATGTCAATTATCAAACAAATCCACTTAGTGGTTGTAGTGTGACACGCGACCAAACAGACAGATAGATAATAATAAAAAATAAATATTGACCTCACTCCATGTGTCTGTTTTGACCCCTGTATCGATAACAAACCTTCATTTTAATTTCTAAATGTACCTACACACAGGTTCAACCTCATTACAATTTTATTATTTAAATATATGTATGTAGATTGGTTAGTCGGCGAATGCGCGAATACATAAAATTACTGTTCACTATAACGGGTTCTCACGATTTTTTTACCGATATTGCTACCCGATTACATGGATCATGGTCACTGCAAGACAATGATCATATTTAATTAATTCAACCTGTAGTAGGGTAACGTTTTTATGTAATATATATATATATATATTCTAACAGCCCGTCCGACTTCGTGTTGTACTAATAATTAAATATACATGATTATTAAAATAAAAATAACATTTTATAAAGCCCGTCATCTGCACTCTCACATGTTCTCATTGTATATCAATTATCTTCTGGAGTTTTTTTATTGTTGTTATAGCGGGGAAGACAGACATACAGACACAAAATTTTTAAAATGATCAAATTGATGTCAGTCTGTCATGAGACGAATATTAATCACAAACTGTCGAAATATTCGAACAAGGCACTAACCGGTAAAACTTCGACCTTACAATTAAATGAGACGAGTAATTTTAAGACATCTTCTATGATCCGAATTTAAAAATAGGTGCAAAGCTACTTTGCTAAGAAATGAAAATTTGTTAGCAAAGACAGCTGTTTTAACTGAAAATATTACATACAATTTACGCAATGTTTCTTCTAAACGAATAATTTAGTACGGTTTTTGTATAAATTATTTTGGTATCATAACTCTAAGTAAAATTCATTTCAGTGCCAAGTGTAAATTTCAGTAGAACGAGGTAGGAAAAACTTAATATTCTTTAAATCATGATTATTTTCACCATCACGTTTGCTATTCAGCTCATGACACAGCATCGGCTATTCCATCAAATTAACACGCGGATCGTGTCACGCATAATTTGAGGGTTCTACCGCGATCAATACGATACGACGCCATTATATTAATTTTACACGAATAGACCCTATAATGCCTCGTCATAACTTGTATAACTATCCATCAATTTTTTTAAAGTGAATAACTAGTAAGCTGTCTGGCCACCTGATGTTAAGTGATCTCCGTCATCCATAGATATCTGTGATATTAAAGGCATCCCTAACGCAGTGATAATAAGAAAACATGTGACTCCAACTTAACAAACAATATACATTAAAAACAATCTAACATCCCAGTAGATTTTAGATGGATGATGGTAGCTGGCCAGGCAGGTAACCCTGTAAATATGAAAGAGCGTCGACAGGATTATACCTACTTCATAATAAAGAGCCCAGTGACCTCCAATAGGAGAGTCATATCACCTGGCACTTTGTTCAGCAGAACGCACTACGATTACTGTACTAAAAGATGCAAGGTGCCCCACTTATTGCTGTTGCATGATGTGTATCGGTTGTAGTTCTGGACAGATAGTTATCAAGCTGGCGACAGTTTTCTTCGTCGCATGTTTGAACATAAATGATCTAATCACTTTAGTGGTACAGCGCGGATTAATACAGCGAGTCCTACAGGACTAAATTTGTGAGCCACAAATCGAATATTTTGGACATCTATTAAGATTACAGTCGATTCCAAAATTTCAATCAGCGAAAGATATTGCTGAATTGAAACTCATACCTTTACAATTTATTACCAATAGGATATCACTAATTTCATTGCTTCTTTTTTCATGTTTATCCGGAAAATTGCAGACGGAAAGACAGAAAGTGATTATCGTTGGTCATGGATATTTATTACGTCATGTGCTTCACCAACTCGTTCATGAACGGAGAGACTGCGTAAGTTCCAGCCAGCCGAATATATTCTTATGGCTAAAGTATTGCCGAGCTTAAATCAGTCAGTACGAAGCTTGCTGTTTTTCAAGATTGCTTTGACGTCATCCTTTTATTGGTTAATCAGCAAGATATTTACCAAGTCGGTGCTTAGATTCAAGAATGATCAGTTCTGCTCAAACCCGAAATAATTTAGAAAGTAAATTTTTCAAGCTGCTGTCGTTGTGCTTACATAACGGAATTTCTACCAGATAATTGATGAAGGAGACTTAATAAGTGAAGTAATTTCAGATCTGTAGTTTGTCACAACTTAAAAGGGCCAACATTTTTTAAAGTTATCTTTCCCCGGCGAAAATAGTGCAGATATTTATAACTGTATAGTTTGCTCCTAATTTTCGAATCGTATAGCCAAGTGAGTGTTAACTATTGGAGATAAAAGCCAAAAGTTTTCTACTCAATTCACCTAACTTCGATTTCCACCTACCGTCGCCGAGGAGCAAGTTTGGAGTTAAGTCGAATTTATCGGTAAGGTATCATTTAGCGCTTTGGGATTTGCAAGCACCTTTATTGCTCCTCTGGATTTAAACCGCACTGACTTTGCCAGTGATTTCTGAATGTAAATCCGAAATGTGTCCTTGCTAAAGATATATCGAGTGTTAATTAACGCTAACACGCTATATAATAAGTGTTTACTGGATTTTATTTCTCTTCTTCTGCATAAATCCATAAAATAAAGTAAGAGCGCATATCGAGGGCCTAATTCACTATACCGTACTCACATAGCAGCACGTCAACACTATAACCTAAGCGGTTTACTGTATCATAAAATAAATGAATTCCTAAATATAATACATATTTATTTTCTTCCAGTTTATGTCAACCCAAAAGTATTACGTGGCTTTTTATTCTTACACGAAAATTAAATAACTTTTAAAGTGTTTCAAATTACATTTTAAAACCTGGACCCATCCTTCAGTCCAAGCGATCTCCTCTACTAATATTGCATGTTGCTGAACAACGGACGAGGCCATGGTGCATGGTATTTCATGCTGGACGCGCCGTTTTCTGTGAAAGTCACAAGGTGTCTAGTACTCTGACCCTATGTGGGTTAATTGATCTCATATACCTTGAGACATCTAGAAATAGCTCTCTTGCACAATGAAAAACAGCTTACAGTTTGAGCGTTAATATAATTTTGTTGTACTCGTAAATCTAAAGTAATTCTGTAGCTTGATGGATAGGATGGATTGAATAGAATAGTCACGACTTTTGCCGCTTCCAACTCCGTATACAAAAAATGCATATGCGATACATGCGTATATAATCCTTTTTTTATAGCCTGAAAGATAATATTAACAATATTATAATTAACAAATAGCAAGCTGCCCTCGGTTCGCTTCAGAAAAACTTTGCCTTACGGTTAGAAATAGCAACTGCATTGTTTTAGGATTGGGTTTTCTCGTTATATGAATTAAGAATACATATATTCAATTATAACTTTTTTATTTATGAACGAATTGCAATGAAATGAACTTTAAATATAAAGAGAGGTTTCCCCTAATACATAACTGAAAAATATGACGAAATCGGTTAAGCCGTTTTTGAGATTAACGCGATCAAAGGCACAGACACAATTCTAACAACTATTGTTTTGGGTTTTATTGCGTTAATAAAAGCCCCTTATAATAGTTTTTCTCATTTAAACGGCACGTACATACAGCGATCAGTAAGAATTTTATTATATGCATAAATATTGCAAAAGTACTTCATGAATTGCCAGGCCTGTTAGATCCTGTTTAGATCTTGTTTAACAGACTTCATAACATAGCTCTTATTAAAGTTATGTTGAAGAATCTTGGTCACGGCAGTTACGATATCAGTTTTATCGTAAATAAATGAATATAGTGACTTTGACGAAGACTGTTCCACTTCAGTATTCACGTTACTAAATATTCTTGCAGAATCAGCAGAATTACAGAATCAGGTGTATCTAGTAATTATTATTTTTAGTTACTTTGCTATTCCAAATAAGTTTGTGTTGAGTATAGTATGAATACTCTTTAAATTAGGCTCAATATTTTCGTGGTATAGTCAAAATATTACATTAGCAGCAATATTGTCGCCTTGAAATTCTACCTCTTTCTTAGTGCGTTATGAACTCAATAAATGTATTTTTAAAATATACCTAGTCGCATGTTTCCGACAACAAAAAAATTAAAATTGTAAACAATCATGTTTCTTTTGAAATAGAAGGCAAAATCATGATTAAACTCAAAATAAAAAATTAAGAGAGATATAGAAATGCCGTACAAAGTATGAGACTTTTAAATCGGTGAAGAGCTGAATTTAACATGTTAGTAAACTATGTAAAATTACAGCTGGTAAAAGTACTGGGTGTGGAGAAAATCGATTGTAACAAATGAACAATCAGACAGATAAACAGAGAGACATAAGGAAATAAATAAAATACACAAATAAACATATAATAGGCTAATAAACTTTTGAGGGTTTTGTCTTTAGTAATATACTCCTAATTATAATACTATTCTGCGTCATTGTGTCTCCACACATTCATTCGCCATACAAAACATAAGAAGCTTGTAAGTTTAAGCATCTAATTAATAGTTCATACTGTACATGCGAGCAAACTCCATTGAATTAGTTCTTAGCAGCAGCAATGTATATATATATTATCTATGAATTTCATTGAGTTCCTTGAAAGAGAGGAGATTCAAGAATTTTGTTTCTCCAAGAAATATTTGTAAGTTACTCGTAAGTTACTTGTAAGTCCTAATTTGTGCAAAATCATAGAGGTTGAATGAATTAAGACAATTCTGTTTCCACTGCCCATCTTCAACATAACTTTAAAGATTGAAGTTAAATTTTCGCGCCATCGGATTCACTTAGCATAAAAAGTATCTTCGATTATGACCCATAATATGTTTCAAATGTGCCAAGAGTCATTTATTTCTGTTCGGGAGTTTTAGGCATACGTGTTGAGACAGTCAGTTTA
Source organism: Megathymus violae (assembly GCA_003671415.1). NCBI lineage: Eukaryota > Metazoa > Arthropoda > Insecta > Lepidoptera > Hesperiidae > Megathymus > Megathymus violae. The sequence continues at coordinate 877,198 of PDGT01000095.1, read as the reverse complement.
TTTTTTATTTGTATTGTTTATTGATAACAGTGTTTACCTCCATCAACATTTCCTAAAAATGTTCAATGTACAGATTCCGGCCCCTTATTAGTAGTATAGCCATATTATAATTTTAAAGTACACGTAATCATCCTTATAAAAAAGATTGCTCTATAAAACAGATGATTATTCAATGGCAAAATTTATTACGTTACAATTATGTGTAAGTAAATGTTCTCTGTAGCTTTGGGTAGAAAAATGTTTTTCTTGGAATTTTCTTGCCACTTCAAGTACATCTCCTCGCTCGAACATTCCAATAACCACACTCAAAGCCGTTTAACTCTCTCGTTCAATTGAATTAATAGAATCTACATAAGCCGTGCTATGCGCGCTTTAATCAACTTTATTTACACCAAAGTTTAGTATTAAAACTACTACAGTATAATTTTTTTCTCCGTGCAGTTTGCGTTATAAAACGTTGGAGCGGTGAAGTGAGTATTTTGTTCCCTCTCCCACTCACGGGCCTTATGAGCGGGCATAGTGATGTGCATTATTGTTGTCGATAAGCGTTATCGATAGTGTAGTATTATTTTGAATAAATTTTGCCGTTTTGGTACAAAACGGTTGGTAGAGTAGCCATTGTGTCACTAAAAAAATTCAGAGAAGGAAAAAACACTTATTTTCTCTTCGATATATGTACTAAATTATCATTGCATTAATTTGCAGGTATTAGGTGGGGGTAATGATGAAAAACAAATTACATAACAATTGACAAACAATGATCATAACATAACAATACCGCAGCATCCTTTGTATACCGCACCGCCGCCGTGCACCTGCCTTCGATGACTCATTTGTTTTTATCGATAATGGCGTTGCGCCCGCGCAACATGCTCACCGCCCTAACCGGCTTATCTTTTATGACCCAAACTGCACGGAGAAAAAAATTATACTATAGAGCTGATATTGCGAGGTAAACCTTTTGTTGTTGAGGTTCAACGGATCTCAACTTTTATACAGGCAAATGTTTTTTTTTTTTTTGAGGAAATGAGATACCCCCGCGTATTAAGTGAGTATGTCTTAGCACGATCTTCGTTTGCGTAGCTTGTCTATGGTATCTCAGGGACTAAAACCAAACAAAGTTTTATTGATCAAATACATCTATTAAGTTCTCTGGAACATTTCAAACGATTGCAATGTTGACTGAAACATAACTCGCGTGTGTATCCTACGTGTAACATATGAGCTTACTAGCTTTTGCCCGCAGCTTCGCCCGCGTGGAATTTGATCTGTCACACAAAGTAACTGTACTGTACTGTATTAAGTAATAAATCGCTTCGAGAATCGAATTAGCTAAAAAACCGCAATACAAAAGCAACCGTCAATGTGTCGCGCTTTGCGTTCCGCGCCGACTTATAGTAGACTCTTAATGGCGCTCCTTTCAAGTCAATCTTATCGTGACAACTTTTAAACTAATAATCCAAATTAATTTGTGTAAAAAACAAAATTGATCTACATTTAATACTAAAAGCGACAAATGTATCAATTTTGATAAGAATTTGAATATTATTGTAAAATGTGCATTGTAAAAAAAGTGTTAAATTTTAATGTATTTATGGCTCACTAATTTGGATATGGTGGCTTCCAAATAAAAGATAGATATATGCTGTCGTGGACTTTTATTTAGAACTATTTAAGATACGTTACATACATTATCTTCCTGTTATCTAATACGATACATTATCTTCCTGTTACTCCAAAGGTTTACGCAGCGTACGCCGGGATAGCTCTCAGTGAGCAGGATATTTTCCGACTTACATCATATTTATGATTATATTACGGCCACATTACATTACATATTTTAATATATTAATAAGCTATATTACTGTAAAGTTTCATCTTAATCCGATCAGTAGTTTTTGCGTGAAAGAGTAACAAATATACATTCATCCATTCTCACAAACTTTCGCATTTATAAGGATTATCCGATTATTTCGGATAGTTTCGGTTACGGATATTAGATAATTTACTACTTGGGAAAAAAACAACACAGCGGTAACAGTAAACGCACAATAGTAACAGTTTGACTTTATTTCTAGTTATAATGCAGTATTACAGTCACAGAAAAAAGAATAGCCTAAAAAATTAAATAATAAAAACTGTCTAAAATTGTAACGACGCGGCTAGCGTATCGGCTCGGCCGGCGAAAATCTGTCATAACGTATTTTATTTAGATTGCCGCTACCCGAAATTACCGGAAACTTTTTTATCGGATTCGGTTACGGTTACGGATATATTTCAGATTTCCGATAGTTTCGGTTAGGGTTACGGAGCTCCATAACATCCCTGGTATTGGCTGGCTAATATGTATTACAGTTTGATCTGTGGTACAATTATTCTGTTTCATAAAACCTAAAAAAAATTGTCATATTTGTTAAAATTTTTACAGATTTTTTGTTGTTATTTCAAATTTTATGGATTGTTTTCAGTTATTTTTCCTTTTTACGCATAATTAGTTCCTATGTCACATATTTGCCTGCGGGTCTAGGATTCGAACTTGAGTCTCACTCACAAGCATCGCCGATCAAACTATTAGGCTATCAGTGCTATAAAAACGGTTATTAGCAGTAGATAATTAATTAGAAGTAAAGTCCATACGAAGTAATCGTAGTCTTCGCCAATGAACTTGACGGGAGCTTTGTTGAGACTTCGTGAACCCAATCCTTGGAACCGCACGATAACAGGCTATAATATAAATTAATTGATGAGATTTTTTCCGTCATACACAATTTGAAAAAATTGAATCGAATGCAGAAATGAGATTTACTTTTCCGTTTAAAATGCATTTTTAAACTTTTATAAGTTGTTATAAAGCAAGTCATGTTTATATAGCAAGTCATGGAAAACTTAGATGATGATGAGTTGTTTTCATTACTCACCGAAAATTACATTCCTCTATGTAAAACACGATGAATTTATGAGAGCAAGTTGTATAAGGACAATGAGGCTTTCGAGAGTGTTCAGATTGAATAGAATATCATAGAAACATATCGCAACCGACATTGCTAATCGTGTTGGATTTTTCTCATTAATAAATTCTAACGTGGTCAGTACTAATTTTTTTCTCGAATTATATTTCGGTTTTAAGTATCGGGTGTAAATGTCATCATAAATAATTAACTGTAAAGGAATAATTACTGTCATGACGGAACGAGTCAACGACACGAGTTAATAAAATGAAATGAAATAATATTTATTCGGAGTCGGTTTTTACAAACACTTTCCGAACGTTAAACTACACCATCGCTTCAGCAAATCCCTACCGTGAGTGGTCCGGGAAGAAGAAGCGGCAAGAAACTCCCGAGGAGTTTTTTTTCCTACTCATAGTTACAGAACGCACCTATAACTACATATTAAACTCATGTCCGAGCAGTCTTATCTTAGTCAAGTCTTATCCTGAAAGTAATCATCAAGTTTGTAATAACCTTTCCGCATAAGAACGCCTTTGACGTGAGTTTTTAATTTACAATATGGCATTTCTGTCAATTGTAATGGAATTTTATTATAAACTAGCTGTGCCCAAGACTTCGCGTGGAATTTAACAAAAAAGTTATTTAATAGAAATCAAAGTAGCCTAAGTTACTCCTTATTACATCAGCTACTTTCCAGTGAAAGTCCCATCAAAATCGGTCCAGCCCTTTCAGAGATTAGCCGGAACAAACAAACAGACAGACAGGCAAAAATTGTAAAAAATGTTATTTTGGTATATGTACCGTACATACATTCATATGCATGTAGTAAAAAGCGGTTTTTAATATTACAAACAGACACTCCAATTTTATTTATTAGTATAGATATTTACGCATGTACTTATTGTTATTTATAACAATATGAGTTGGCAATTGTCTAACATTTGGCAAAGTGAATTTAATACATTTATTTTTATTAGCGTTACACAAGGTTATTGCATGTAAACCAGTGTAACACTTGTGAAAAAATATTACTTACATCGTCAAAACATTGTTTTCTCCTATCTACTTTAAAAAGTAAGCAAGTGTCATCAGCAAACAATACACAGTTGTAGATAGTTTTGAGTTTTTTATCAGGTGTTTTTTGAATCAAGGAATGATGTTTGACATATTTATTTCTGTAGAAGTCATTGATCTTAATGTTGAACGATTATAGCAGCAGCTAACTTTGGCAAAATAAATAAAATATTATTTTAATTGATTTCTTTATGCTGTTTATTTCAGCTTTTATTCATTGTATTTAATACACTAAATATACCTAATTATTTTTTTAAAGTTTCAGTCATTAATGGAAATGCTTATATTATTTTTCATTATTACACCCACGAACATACATACATGTATATGAGTACACACAGCCATTTTCTATATAATATTTTACTATATCAACTTCTTTTTCTTGAAATATTTCACAAATTTTCTATCAAAAATATACTCAATTTTACTTCGCTTTCTGATTCTACTTATCTATCTTGAATCTTATTTTATTTCCATTGTTGGTTTTTGTTTCGTTCTTTTGCACAAGTTAATTAAATTCTCATTGTTCATTCTTTATTTCCCTCGACCTTTTCTTAAATCACTCTTTCGTTAAACAGATTAATCCTTCCAAAAACTTTGGTAACGACATTATTTAACAAAACCTTTTGTATTTCTTTTGTCTGCAAAGTTCAGTATACATAATAACTCTTGCATATAACACTAGCCGATTTTACTAGAAAATATTGTCATATAAGCATTTATTCAACTTGTACACTTTTGAATGCCATCACTAGGTTGTGAAAAGCTCAAAGTGAATTAGTAAATTTAGAATAATAAGCTTTTTATATTCACAATCGTAATGTTTGTAATCTAAGTAATCATTGATTGTGGCCTATTGATATTGTGGCCTATTGATTGGCCTAACTGATGATTTAGTAGTAATATGATATTTCGTAGTTAAAATCAAATTTTTCGATACCGCATGAGCAGTGTATCAGTTCAGTGTTCAGTACTTCTGGTATGAGCTATAAAATATTGCATTCTATTCATACCTCTTCTTTTTTAAATCTGAACCAAATTTTTCTGGTCAATGTTGCACCTTGATAAAAAAAACGGTCAAGGTAATCAAAGTAGCCCTCAGGGCCTCCTTCGAGATGAGACGTTTGTGCGACAGCTGGTTTGAAAGTAATTCTTACGTGGAATTCTACGTTGATAGTGGAGAATACTTGAAGTGGTCTTAGCTGGTAGAAGACCGGCATAAGTCATACGATACGAATACGAATACGATACGAATACGATTGTATTACTTGGAATCCTCATAAATCCAACAACAACTTATGCGTAGAAAAAGTTCAAAAGATTTATGTGCGGTACGTGTATATCAAAACATAGGGATGCTGTCCAAATATGAATCCGGCGTTATTTATGTGGGCGTGGTTGCTACGTTTGATGTAAATATGAAGAAATTTGGTATTAGACTGATTTTTAAACTTCGAAGAGGAAACGCTCAAGTCGTCGGCGCATAGCACGTTTTGCTCTACGCGAATCAACGCCTCTCACTAGAGATTTGCTATTTAGGCTATCGCGTTATGCAATGCGAATTTAGACCACTACTCATTTACGGCCAATAGATTCACAGCAGTGGTTATCGAGTATCTGGACAAAGCTAAAAGTAGAAAATGGCTATTACTCGTAGTTTATTAGGTATGGTACCATAATACTGTTGTACTGTTCGTTGAGCATCTGTAGTAACTTACAAATAGCAGTCAATGAGAACTTTTTTTGTCGTTCACGCTTGGTAAGTTCAAAAAGCCGCGGAAAACATACGCAGGATACTCCTTGTCCCCCGCTCAGACTTGTACGATTCTTGGTTCCCCTTTTTTGTAACCCTACAAAGTTCATTTATAATACGATATGAATATTAGTTATCAATATTTTTACTACTATAAACTTAATCATATCATGAATTAGATGACAATTGTGAACAATGGTGGTTGGTTAGTGGCTGCAAGCAATACATACTAATTGTTATGTATTGTATGTTTTTCAATCTCGCAGAAATTTGTGCTTTAGGACAATCATTTAATATAACTAATGAAACTCAAAGACAATCACAAACATATCCTCTTTTTTAATGGAAATATATAGAAGAAAATAAATGATGTGTGTAATTTATTGCATTTACCAGACAACTAAATGGTTACATGATTTTGAATTTGAATGAAAAACAGAATACCTTTTTGAATCCTTAGGCCGTGTCGTTTCCCTATTTTACGATGCTAACATTTATTATAGAGGGAAGTACCTAGGGCCCGATTTTCATAAAAATGGTTTTATGGCGCCATCAAATTCTCTTATGAACTGCGTAAAAAATGTGGAATTAAATAAAACGTGGATATAATAAGGAAAATATTCTACACAATCTCGTACCATATTTAAATAAAGAAATTGACTTGGTGAAATTAAAGGTACGAATAATCCGAAGCAGCAAATTATTAGCGACAACGCTCGGAAACCTTTCTACAGTATGGAATATGTATGGAGTATGATTTTATGGTTTGTTACTCTTTGTGGTAAACAGTTCAGGAATCAACAGAGTCTGATCTGTTAAGAATTGTGCAAAGAATTCATCGATGCGTTCTCACAAAAACCCCAGCTAAACTATATCTGTCAATTGGTTGCTAAGGGTTTTAGTGAAAGGCAGCTAGCTATTGGTTGGGGATTATTATCTTTTCCGTCAACTTCGGGCATTTCGTCCCGATATTGGCAATCCTTAAGTTCGGATTACCAAAACTACTTAACCAACCCTTTCAATATCTCAATAAAATTTCGTCTTAACCGGTAAAAGTGTAGACTGACAACAATAGCTTAACACAGGAACATATAATACGGATCTCAGGCAATGTAATATAACTTAGTTTTTAGGTTGTATATTTAAGTCCCAATTAAGTTTTTGATCCAACTATAGGCTGTTACCACATCGAACTCTCGGGTCATCAGAAGTATGTTCTACTTCATACAAAAGCGAGCCATAGTCAAATCATGTGTGGTAACCTGATAGTGATTGAAAAAAAAAACGCAGCAATTCTATCATACATAGTTCCAGAAGATCTTCTACCGGATAACATCAGTCATTAAAGCTACTAAAGTCTATTGCTTTCAGAGTACAACGGCATCTCTATCTTTGCTTCAAATGCCCGGTAAATTAAATTGAGGACAACCAACGTCAACGACCTCGACCATATTTAACTGTTGTTCTAAGATACGTCTTTAAATCAAGATATATTTAAAATAATACCAATGTGTGAAATGTGCTATACCTGAGAAGGAGGCCAACATATTTTAGCCAACAAACGAGCAGACAGATCACCTGATGATAAAAGGTCGCCGGCGCCAATGTATATTCGTAATACTAAGGTTGTCAACAATGCGTTGCTAACATAAGAATAAAGTTTGAACCCGTTTGTTAACCGTAACGATAATATCTAAATCTCTTGAGATCCAATCTTCAGACTAAACGTCAAAAGAACCTCGACTTTATATCCAAAGGTAGTTGAGGCGTATATAAGTTTTACTATCAATTTATAATACGTGTATAATGCTCCGGAAGCAAGATAATCGCCCCAGGGAATATGGGTTCCATTTCTATCGAAAATTCAGTGTTTGTAGATGTCTTTCTCAATGCAATGTCTTTCAGTTTTGTTCATTGTGTTTGAGATTGCACCATTCATTCATGCAGTCACTGAAATTTCAAGGAAATTAAATTTCCCGAAAACATTTGAAAACATCCGAGCAAATCTTCATATAAGTTCATCTTCATTTCAAGTACTTCATGTAATTATACTGAATCTACATAACGGTAAGCTAGAAACTTTATTATCACGTTTATCAAGTTTCTTTTGTGACAGTTACCATAAAAAAAATTAATTAGGCTTAAATAGGAAATAATATGACTGTAAAAACCTTTATGCCATATTTGTGTTAGTTTTCTTTGTGTAAAAGTTTCGGACATTTTAAATAGAGTATTCGTCAAAATTCCTTGGGGATTTTGTTTATCTGCTTCGTCATATGGCTGCCAAAAAGTAAATGAAATCCCACAAAAGCCAGTTGTCCCACTAACAATATCATTATTGTCTGCAATGACAGAAATATATTTGGAAATGTTCTTTATTGAAATGTGTAAATTAAAAAAGGTCTTTATACTTAAAAAGTATCATTCACAGAGGATAAATTTTCATAAACAGTTTAAGGTTATTACTCGTATTTACTACTTTGCATCAGTCATGATTTAAAATTATAGTGAAAATTTAGTTTTAAGCGTTTAAAAGTTTAAAATTCTCGTCGTCACATCGAATAATACGCCAACATACTCCTACATTTGTTACCTAGTAACAAAACAGTTACTAAGAAACAGAAATTTAAGATAATATTAAATTTTAAACAGCTAAATGACGAGAAATATTATATGTTAATTTTATTGTTGTTGTGTAACATTGTGTTCATTATCATTGCCTAGTATTGTAAATTTCATCATTCAATTCGGGCGTATGCTATTATTATTAGGTCATTCTGCTATTATAATGTGAGAGGTTAAAGCCATAGTCGACCATGCTGGTATTTTGTAGAATTTTCTTTCATTGAAACATGTGATAATTTCTAATGCGAACACAACTTTAAAAACTCAGATGCAAGATTCAAACCCAAGAAGGCTCCCGTACAGCATCCACAGAAATGAACCAATCGAATAAGACAATACACGTATTTTTCATCTATTCAAATAATCAATTATTATATTCTATTCTATTCTCTCTGGCCATGCAGATACTTCCAATAGTCCTGGACACGACTAGAGAACAGAAGGCTTTTATTTAGTCTCCGTAATTAATATTTACTTTTCATCTACAAAGTGCCTAGTTGTGAGGATTAGTTTAGCTATCCTGAGAATAGTGTAGATCTCTTCCGAACCTGCGCAACTTGTGATTATATGAAATTTAATAAATTAGGATTCAGACACATTACTTCGTTACGGTGCGACGCGGTGCAGCACACGTACAACGAGGATACATCTAATTTATATACGTACTAGGTACAATATACTATTTCGTTTTTAAATACAACCAACAGTTACAAATATGTATGTAAAATGTTTATATTTTTATTATCTTAGTAACGTTGATTCCTACTTGTCATATATTTTTCATAATTTATCGGGTCTGCGATATTCAGTGTCTCATAATTACTAGTGATCCGCCTAGTGGTCGACTTTAATAATCTAAATGGACCTCAATCATTACGTAATCTTCTGTTTCCAATTTTTTTTGTTGATATCACTAAAACACGTTATAGCTGCCATACAAAAAAATCCCTTGATAAAAAGAGGCGAAAAAATTGAGGTACACAAAAATTTTTTCTACTGAAAAATTCTTTGCCTTTTAATATTTAGATAAAGTAACTTCGAATTTTAGTGAAGCAATTTTTTATGTATTGCTTCATCTCTTTAAGATAATGTGCACAACTCAATAAATGAATTTTATGTTTGGTTATTTTTCCCAACAACTCATATATAAATTTGTTCCACCACAGATTACTAAGAGGCGCATTATCACACAATGCAAACATTTATGACGGTGTTATGACATCTTACAGAGTAGGAATTATGTAGCGCAAGCTTGGAACTCAGTTGCACACTTGCCACTTTAGGGTTTCTATTATGCAGAGATAATTAGGAGCTGGTGCTAGATAATCTGTACTCACAGTTGGAATCCACATAAAGAGAAGATTCGCACTCAATACAGGTACGCAAATTAAGCAAGGAATAAGTACCTACTCGTTCCTTGAAATTCGGTAATTATCCTGTCAATCTAACGTGTTCACATCCTTAGGATCGACTTATACCGCTTCAGATAATGATTTGACTCTTATGAGAATTACGAGAATCATTCAAACATGAACCACCGATGTAGGAGACAGGTAATCGATATTTAGATGTGTTTTTCGGTAAAAGGAGTGAAAGAAATAGGTGTACTCACCGTAGCCAGTCAGTATATATATATAGTAATTTAGTATTTATTAAAAAAAATTAAATAAGTTTAAGCAGAAAAATGATACACACAATCATCAAACCAGAAATAGGCATAATTTGGTTACATCTGCATTTCGTCTTCAAAAAGTTCAGCGTTCCTTTATGGGGCTTGGAGTTCATTTTTTCAATAAGATTCCTAAGTTGTTACGCGAGTTGCCCATTGGAACTTTTAAGCGTCGCATTAAAACACAACTTATAGGCAAAGAATATTATAGTATAGATGAGTACATGAATGACAAGGATGCCTGGACAAAATTAGTGTCGAAACCAGTTCCGCACAGGTTTAAACTTTTGTAATTACCATATGTTGTTTAAAAGATGTGCTGCCGAGTTTCTTTCGCCGTTTCTTCTCCTTCATCAAATTCATCCATCTTTGAAGAAGGTCTAAAGGACTCCTAATATCTTTAAAATTAAACCAATCTCCATTAGCCGTGATCTTTTGTTGATCAACAAACGAAGTAATCGCGGCTAAACATTTCCTTCAAAGCACGCTGAGCTCTATCCTGTTAAGTGAAATTTTGATGAGTCTTGTGTATAGTTTTTATGAACCTAGCTGTCAGTGTTAAAATCAACTGTACAATATTTTCATGTATTTCAGACCGTAATGTTAGAAAGTCAGTAATCAGCGAATTCATCATATGCTTCTTGGCTGGCTACATGTTGGAGACGTCATTAGCATTAGCCACTTCGTGCCACAAGCCCCAATTGCTTAATTTACAGCTTTCACCGTAAAAATTACCTTAGTTCCATTTGAATTGCGTAAAATACAAAATGTACAAATAAATATGGATAATGCAAATTCTTTCTTTGTTAAATAGACAAACTGAATCAAAATTGTTTGTTTTACTAACACATTAATTTGATAAATTGAAAAGATTAATGCATCAAATATGTATAATGGGTCGTGTAAATAAACGATTTATGCATTAATATAAGTATATTCATGCGACTGATAACCGAGTAATTAAATCAGATATGGCAGTCGTTTCACAATAAAGATATATGCTTATTAGTAGCTTATTAGTAAATGAGATGCATTATTTTGTACGCGCCTTTGTACAGTCTAGCATAATTTAGGGAAAATAAACTTGTGGGCGACTTTATTATATATATATATGCATTTATTACACTCCACAAAACATGTCTATATTATACTATTTATCATTTTATACGCGTAATAATATTCATGCCTATCATATCTACACTAACGTTATTTATTTTATTCTATGCCAAACCCGAATGATACCTGTGGTATACGGCCGGTGCCCCTATATACTATACCTATAGATAGCCGAGCGCAAATTCACGTTGCGTATGCGCCGCGCTCGATTATTCCGCTACCGCTCGGTCAGCGTTGGTCGACAGATTTCGTTTCAACGCGACACTCGGCTAGATGCTTGCGCTAACGCTGTGTTGTAATTCGTTATTCTGCCGTAGATTACCTGTCGCTTGTTTATATTTTACTTTCATTCTTCTTTCTGCTTATTGTACTGTGCTCCTTCTACCTTCTGACTATCTTTCTGGTGTTTTGTGTACCTTACTCTGTGCGTGTTGAATATAACCGTTACTTGTGCTGTTTAAGTGTAGACATTTTAATTTCATTCACAATACCAATTAGATACGCTATACACGGTAACACATTCCTATAACTGGTGATCCCGACAGAAAAATATTGAAAAAAATATTCAATCAGCTGTTCTCCTCTGAGAAATATCTGAGTTCCCATAAAATGGTGACAGCATTGATAACAATTCGATTGAATAAACATATTGTTTACAAAAAAAGTTTTTCTTTTTGGATGTAGACATCAATTTTATAGAAAAAGTTCAGATGAATAGGCTACAGAGTGCCCAAAAAATACACATGCCGTGCGTTTTCGTTATTACTATGTCGCAATAATCTTAATATAGCTTCTTGTTTTATATGCTGTCATTTGTCATATTTAGTTATTCATTTTATTTAGGTGTGCCAGTGGTTACAACACTTTTTCATATTAGAAGGCTTACAATTTTTCAACAAGCCATCTCTTCCAGACAATCTATTAAGCTATAATAATCTGTAAAGTAATAAAACAAGATAGGGGTGCATGATTGCGACAAATATTTATACGTATTTGTTTTACTTTTTCAGTAATGTGTGCTATTGTAAAGATTATCAGAGTAACAATTGATTAAGGAAAGAATATGGTGATAAACAATTAAAGTAGTGTGGGTAAAAGTAGTAAGCACTGTATTTGTAAGCAGCACGTGGACCTGGTATACCCTCCCCCATTGCTATCCCAGACCGTCTATATAAGGCGGTGCACGACAAACCAACGGATGTTAGCGCTCCTCATCCCTAAGGGGGGTCGCCTCAGATGAAGGCTTACATCCCGTAGGGCCAAAGCACATAACCATGTATGCATGAGCATTTACCATCCCCCTCCCGCGCAACCCCGGAGGGTAGCCCTTTCTCATTGTCTGGGCGCACAAAAAAAAACCAACGATCATTTATTATTCGTCATTCGATCGACGACGGTTGCCCGGTGCACACGCTGTATCGTGATAATATTGAATCATATTTTAATTCAGTGTAATTCATCACCAGTCAAATAATATAAAAGTTATTAGAAGAAGACGTTGTTATTTTTATGAAGATAACACCTCTCTGCCTTCATACACATACAGTCAAAATATATGTAAAAGATTAGTTTTGAAGTAAATTTCAAAAACAAGGAAATATCTTTGGTTTCTCGCCTATACGTTTCATGATACAGAACATTCCAAACTTCCAAAAAACAAGCCCAATATATGATAAAGATCAAAAAATTACTTTTGTTCGTTCAGTTCTAGCTAATTTGATTGAATTGAGAGTAGAACGTTGAAAGAATATCCAAGCGTATTATCTGATTGTCTTGGTTGTAACTTTATCTCATAAAGAGAAAGAATACATACGTTACATTTCATTCATCATGTACAAAAAGTACAATAATTACTATTGATCAAAATGTGGAATACTGATCAAACATATGTAGAGAATGCATTAAATTAAATATAAAAATGGTAAAGAGAATTCCAAATATGATAAAACTATTTTTACAACTATAGGTAATATCAAAAATTTAAGAAAAATTAATAGAATGCCAGTTATGTTATTTATAATGAATGAATGAATATAACAAAAAAATAGGGTTGCTTATTTACAATAACTGTGCATATGTAAGGTCGCTACAGTTTTAATTAAAATTCAACGAGTAAAAATTTTGAGTATAATTTTAAATCAACATGGAAGGGGTATTCGCTAGAATAAAAATCACCTTCTTCAAATTTTTAATTTTTATCAGATAATATTGACAATTATCTATCGTTTCGATATAAAATAATAGTTGTAATTCTGTAGTTACAAATATCGTATATTAAAATACGGATTTTCTCTATTTAAAATATTACTAGATTCATAAACGGATAAACGGGGGATGGGTATTATAGAAACCTTTGAAGATTGTACGTTATGTTATGCTAAGTAAGATCATTAGTCAGAATTGATTATGCTAATGGGACAAACAATGCTCCGATTATTATTGTAATTAATAATCTATGGAGTTATGTGTAATTCAAATGATAATTAAGTTTAAACGTAATAATCATGTAAGATAAAGCGCTTACAGCCCGCTAGCGTTAATCATGGATTATTTTCCGAATTATGTGCCTTTTGAGGGTAGTATAGCACGAAGTGGTAAAACTCATTAACTGAAAAAAGCCTTCTAACTCTTGACTTTCAAATTCAGATGACGGAGATTGGATGAGTAACCATAGATAGATTGTTTCACCATTTTCAACCTTCGGAAGACACGTTAAGCCATTCATTGTAGTTAATCTCCTGTATTCTTGATTTTTTAGTTGTAGTGTAGTAAAATGGTGAGTGATACCTACTAATAACGCGCTTTTCCCTTTGAAAAGCATGATCCTTAGATTCGCAAATAGCAATCCCACTCAGAACAATTGCTACTCGATTTAATCAGGCGTTCCAAAACTAATACTTCCTCGTAAATCACTATATCTACTGGTAAAAGGTTATCAATATTGTCGATATTATCGCGTTAACACATACTTCTTTATGTGAAACATCTATTGGCGCTTTGGCATTAAACCAACACGTATGCCGTGACGGCAAATGACATGACTCATGCCATCATTTCCTTCCACGCCACCACTCTCACCTAGTTTGCCTGTGAGTGTGCACATACTATATACCTACTTCGTTGATTCTCTGAGAATAAGAAAAATACATTGATTTTATAAACGAAACTGTCTTTTTTTTATTAATTTATTCCATATTTATTTATGGGTTTTTATTGATTGTAAATTCGTATATTAACTTAAATGTTTCACATCTACCGGGCGTCCAGTGACGGCCAGTTTAATTTTTTTGTTATCTAAATTTTATATTACTTGTTTGAAACTTGAAAGTTCTTGGTAACGCACAAAATGTGTGAAAACTACCGATTCCCACTTGAATAAATAAATTGTGACCACTTGAGTGTATCACTATCGTTGACAGCCAAGAAGGAAGTGTAAATTCGAGCATTCTGCCTCTTTAACGCTGCAATCGGAATATGTTAGAAGCTTTTTACGGCTGATGTCACAAACGTTGTAGTTATTAAAGAGGAAATAAATCAAACACCACGCACGACTATACTCGTAGTTTGATTAATGGACCTAGCCCTTTACTCCCCAAAAGCTGACGGACCACAGTCAAAGTTATTAAGCCCAGAGTTTAAGAACAAACCATAAACATATTGTATTACTACACATCAATCTCTTAAAATATAACTACCATTTTTAAAAATCAAGCAAAGTCCATTTTATAACACGCATACTTACTTTGCTCACAGAATAGCAAAATAAATGGGAGTCCATGTTTAAAGTTAATAGGTAAACATTTTTTTTATGCTATTGCTAGTATTGTTATCTGTATTTTTAGATACTTTTGGGTTTTATATGGAATTTAACGCACATTATTGGATAATAATGCCCGGTTGGGTATAATGGAATCAGCCCTTTTGCGTAATATTATCATTAGATATCTAGTCTACTATAATAGCTTCTATAATAATTCTATAATAGCTCCCGGCAATCTACGTCACTCTTTGCATTATCGTTATTTTCGTGCTGATGTTAAAGCATTTTTTTTATGTCAATAGCCGACAAACGAGCATATGAGCCACCAGATGGTAAGTGATTAAGGTCGTCTATGAAGATTAGTAATGGTATCACTGTTGCGTTGCCAGGAAATAAGAAGATTTTTAGAAAGTACTGGCTCTCAAGTCCCCAGCCGGAACACGATGAGTCGTTTGGCGGCTGACTCAAGCAGGAGGATGGTATAACTACCTGGCTAATGCCAGGTAAGCTTTATGCAACGATAATTACGAGTAATAATATTAATGACTTAATATTAATATAATTCTTACGCTAAGCCTTACCACCAAGCAGGTTGGTTTCTGCCGCCTCTTGCGACACCCTGTTCTGCCACCATACGATTGGGGGGAGTATTCTAGGCCGCCCCAATATGGCCAATTGCAACGATTGATTAACCAAATACATGCACTATAGTTACATCATCAGCAACTACGATAGTTTGAAGTGTAGAAACTTTATGCCCACAAAAATGTTGTGGAAACTTCAACAAAGTGTCCCTGCTGGCAACATCTCAATTTCATATTTTTTGCTTTAAACTTCACTTCGCTTCTGGGCTTGGAACTTCTTCCGAAGTTTCCGTTGCTTTATAGAGTTTTCATATTAAAAAGAGCATCTCTGAATTTGGTTTGTTCCTATGTTTGGCAACTTTTATAATAAAAAATTGGACAAGTCCGAATCGGACGTACAGTGAAAGGTATCGTCGTAATGAATAATGGATTTATTTTATCTGTACCAAAAATGAGTTTGTATTTAATACTATTTTACAAAATGGTTCTAAAAAAATATTATTTTTTAAGCAAAATAGCTTGAAACCGAATATAACTCATTTTCATCTATCAGTTGCTTTTATGGTATGTTTCCTTTAAGGACTTAATATGCCATCTATGCTGAGTATAACACCTTTTCGAATTCAATCCAGTATTTCCAAAGAAAAATGACTGTGAATTTACGGAACATAATGAAATTATACGCAAGATTTAGCTTCACTGAAACGTTCCAGCATGGATTAGTGAAGGGGTTACAGACCAACGCAACTGAATTCTTATGCCATTCGAAGATCTTCCACACAGCTTAGCAACTGCTCTATACCAGAAACCAGGAACTATAACTTACACGTTCTCTGAATCACGGAAGAGCTTAAAAAAGCCAGCGTTAGAGATCACCCTTTCAACTACAACAGCGCGTATGTCTGCTGAACTTTTATGATCAATCAAGATAAATCAAGACATGTGGTCTGAACCGCCACGCCTAATTGGTTCGTTTGTTATCCTGGAAATATCACTCGGAATTATATTTAACTGTTTTTCACGATGATTATTTGTAATTAAATTATTATTATTTTCTTTCACCATTTATTTGGAACCCTAAAAATGAATTCCAACACGAGTTGCAAGCGTTCTTTATGTAGATATTAATAGGTGGGTTAATTTAGGTACAGTTTGCCCGGAGCGACAACAATACCAAATTTGCAAATTATTCAAATAAAATTGCATTAAGTAACTTTTGAAATGTTTCAAGTAAATACAGTAACTCGGCGAATGACATCGAATAAATTATTTATGTAGTAATAATAATAATAATTAGTCTAATGCATCACTTATGTGTCTGTCTGTATTGGTCAGAAATAGTTGATATTTGGTGCTCATATAATTTTTGGTTAGCCAAGTATCTGTACGATAAATACACTGAGTCTTATTTTAGGAGTTAACTTTGGATACAACAAGGGAGATAAAAAATACATGAAAATTAGTTTTAGCCTTTTGTATTAAATAATTTGTAGTGAATCATAAACATCATCATGTGCCTGACCTTCTCCAATTATCTAAGGTCCTTCCTTCCATTCATCGCGTTTTCCTGTTATACTTATTCATATCATTCGTAATGAAATCCATCCACTGTTTCATGGGCCTTCCTCTCGCTCTATATCCATCCACATTCATATTCATCGCTTTTTTGATTACATGGTCATCATTCCTTAATAATAAAATTATTAAAAAAAAAACTATACCGAAATACTGGGATGTTGAAATAATGGGATCTCTGCTAATCTTGACCGAAAACTGAACGGAACCCCGCGGGACTTGCGCTATTCAGGAAAAACAAAGCCCATGCACGAAAACTTTCTTTTGTGTACGCGCGAACTGATAAAAAGAAAAGAAAATATAAATTATATTTAAACTCAATAAAAAAAACGCATTTTGATTAAAGTAGTCAGTGACGGTGGTATCAAGACACAGTCAGGAGGTCATAAAGCCCCTCAGATTGATATTTTTTCAAATTCCTATACAATATTTGAGAAGTTAACGTCTCAACTCATTGAAAAGTAAAAATTATATTTTGTTAATTTAATTTAATGTATTCAAAATTCAATTCTTTAATTTAACTGTATGTATTTGTATTATTCAGTATAGTTGTAATAATAATGTAATTATAATGTTTTGTAAAGTAATTTTAATAACTGTAATTTAAATAATTTAATTTAATTTGATGCACTTTTACTTAATAAGCATGATGTTTGTACCTATAATTGAGGTAGCACTTGGCCTTAAATTTAGATAATATTTTATGAATGTTTAGTGTATATCTTGTTGGTGCAATAAATAAAATAAATAAAATAGGACGTAGAACAGAGTTGATGTTTGCAAAAAATTAATCACGTACGGTAATTACTCAATGAGTTTTTTGGTAAAGAAAAATCACTATAATTGACTTAATTCAATTAATTAATTAATTTTATTGTATGAGACTTATTTTCAATCTGCGCAAATATGATCACATCTCTAGTTATCGTAGCCAACTTAAGTGGCTTACTTTTCGCCAAAAGCGTAAATCTACAATTCTTTTAGTTCTCTTTAAAATTTTACACGATCCCATTCATATCTCAAACATATTTTCAGCTTCTCTACTTAACCAATGACAGAGAGCTACGTCCATCTCTATCTGAATATCTCTTGTGCACTACATAAAAGTGAGTTTTTCCAACATTCGTTGGAAAAACATTCATTGTATGGGCCCTTATTTATTACAGTTTTAACAAACAACGATTTTTATAAGCCCTACGTGTTCAGTGATGCATATTTTTCTGGATCAGCTAGTTTAATATATATTATACTATATGCAAAATTTTATTTATATATTTATTATACGTATAAATTATCATATGTCATTAGTATTTTCATAATGCTAGGTGCATTGCATTGCATCTGCTACATTCACGTGATAACGATGACGTGACACGACGGTAAGACCAAAGCAGACTGGTGGTGAATGCCATTGGGTATTATGTTTTGGACCTTGTGTCGTTTAATTTAAGGTGTTAAAAACAAGTAAAATAAACATTTAACATATTTGTACTATTCATTTTACATCTTTTTAAAATACCCTCCTTCATGTTCTATACAAAATTTCATTTATCTAAAACCAATTTATAAAATACTTAAACACACCGTTGGGTCTGAAGTCGGTACTTCGTAGGCAGTCACGGCTTCCTTTTCTTTTATTTTTTCCTTGACTATCGGGAACATAAAAAAATCACAGGGAACAAAGTCAGGGATGTAGTAGAGTAGGGTTTTTATGATAAAAATAAATATGTCTGGACGTATGAAGGAAAAATCTATTCAAGTTATTCACTACATATAGATTATTTTTCATAATCAGTTTATCTATTATCACAGTTCTGCTTTTTAAATTATTAATAAATGTGTGATCAATACAGTCCTAAAAATGGTATTCCCCGACGTAAGCCAACATGTTCAACTACTTCAACTGTTGTCCTCATATATAACAAACTAGCTGCCCGCCCCGGCTTCGCACGGGTGTAGTTTTATTTTTAGATATTTGTTTATAATTTTATCTTTACAAAAGGCATAAAGCAAATTTTTTTACACCTTGGTTCACGTTACTGAAGTTTTAGCAAAGATGCCTTATTTTTTCTAGTAATAAATATAGTCAATGTTACTCAGGAATAATGTAGCATTCTAATGGTGAAAGAATTTTTAAAATCGATTCAGTAGTTTTTAAGTTTATTCTTTACAAAAATACAAAGGTTTTCTCTTTATATATAATGACAAGGATGCCTGGACAAAATTAGTGTCGAAACCAGTTCCGCACAGGTTTAAACTTTTGTAATTACCACATGTTGTTTAAAAGATGTGCTCAGGAATTTCTTTCGCCGTTTATTCTCCTCATTGCTAAAGCACCTTTTCGAAACAGTGGTAGAAGCAGAAAATGACGTTCATAAGTGTATTTACAGAATATCTCTATGATTAAATGATTTTGAATTTGAATTTTATAATATTACTAGATATATAGCCTATGTTACTCAGGGATAATTTTTTAAATCGGTTCAGTAGTTTTAGAGTTTATTCGTTACAGACATATAAAAATACAAAGGTTTCCTCTTTATAATATTATTAGTATAGAAGTGAACCTAAACACCATGTTTTCGCGATATTGAAATAAAAAGAAAAACAATTGCGACAGTGGCGTTTGGAGGAGCTCAGACAAATCTGCACATCTTTCAACAACTGGCAATAAAAAACCAGAAAAACCTTTTAAGGCTTTTATTCCCCATACGTAGTGTAAGAATTTAGAGTGGTTTTGGCATTTGATGTTGGGTGGAAAGCTTACGCCATGAAAACCTTTCATCATTTTTGTTTAATATTACATGATACAAAATTGTCATTTTAATATTATACCTAAATAATTAAAGTGCCGGTTTTTTCCCCAAACGTTGTTAGAGATTCGGGAATGCATTTTATTGCTTACTCTCCGCATGATTGACCAACTTTACATCTTTATTGACCCACTGTATGTAAGATTTTTTTGACTGTACTGTACCGACTTTCATATCTATAAAACATAATTGAATTGATAGGAATACTTAAGGTTTCTATAAATATTGTCGGATCGACGTATCAGATTCGTAAATTTTTGTAGAACATAAAAACCGACACGATGAAATATCTACACATACTTGATTTTGATTTCGTTTGGGTTCATTCAAGGTCTCTTTGGTTTTAAGTGCTCACAAATCTCGAGGACATACGTTAGGGCGAAATAGATTGCCAACATTCAGAAACTCATCCTACAAAAAAATTATATGTATGTTGAAGCAGTCAAAAGGGAAATGTAAAAAATATTTTTTTCCGAAATTAGATGAAGTCCAGCATTCTAAATATTGCATTTTTTACAAAAAGCAAAACGTCGTTATATCTATCACACAACGCCAACAATATTCAACTACACATACGATATTTGCGTTTGGGAACAGTAAAATGTAAATTGATGCGAAATTAGCAGAGTTTCTCGGTCGGGATAACCTAAACAAAAGAAATTGGTAGAACACGTTGCATCCCAGCGGCTAGACTATCAAGTACCTCCGTTTCGGTGTGAAGAATGGTTAAATTAGCGAGTCACACAATTTTAGACATCTCATGTCAATCTTCAATAACTTTAACTTATACTCTACTGTAAGAAGAATTGATAAATACCACCCAGTTCTTGAAATCAAAGCAAATATCTTAAAAGATATTAAGAATACATCGCTTCCTCGGCGACCAAACTTTTACAAAGGAAATTATGTAGCAATAAGAAAATATCTAAGCAAAATATCATGGACAGATGAGTTTAGACACTGTAATAATGTTAACGACATGGTAACTAGGTTCCATGATATACTGCATAGTGCTATTAGACTATACATTCTGATGACTGTGAAGAAAAATGGTTCTCGTCTCAGTTCATTTATTTATTAAGACAAAATAATAAATTTCACGAAAAATTAAAGTGGTACAACAATTCATTAGATGTAATTGAATTCCAATATTTAAGAGAAGATTGCAATAAATTACTAAAATATTGTTACATGAATATAATGGACATAGAAAACAGCCTTCAACAAAACCCGAAAAAGTTTTGGACACATAAAAAACTTGCGTAAGAATCCTTCATCATATCCAGTTATTATGACGCAAGTAATTGACTCTATACACAGAACATCGTTCACAGAGACAAAATTTCAAATGTTTGCGACTCATTTTGCGTCAGTGTAGGAAACAGATAATGGACAGAATCATAATTTTTCATTCACAAGTTCACTTGACACAATTTAGGACATCCAATTTACACCCCAAGAAGGTAAAAAAAAAACTAAAACAGCTTGACATAAATAAGAGTATAGAACCAGACAATATACACCCTTTGTTATTAGTAAGATGGACTGATATACTGGCTTCCCCACTTACTGCATTATATAACAACTCTCTCCAAACAGACTTGTTCCCCAATAAATGGAATGAAGCCAGAGTAGTCCCATTATTCAAAACTGGCAAAAAGGATTTTATAACGAATTACCGACCGATATCAATCCTGTCAACTATATCAAAGTTATTTGTGTCAATGGTACACTCTATTATGTACACGTATGTAAAGAATTACATTATCACTGAACAACACGGCTTTATGAAAAAATGGTCGACAAATACGAACTTAGTTCTTTTCACTTCAGATCTTAAATATACAGTAGACAAAAACCGACAAGTCGACATGGTATATACAGATTTTTCAAAAGCATTTGACAAAGTAAATCACAGAATGCTTCCTGATAAATTATATGCATTTGGAGTAAGAAATAATCTTCTCGATTGTTGTACTTCGTACGAAGAAATTAACAATCTCATGAACAACCTCGTCTTTTTTTGAAACTTCAGGAATTCCTCGAAGGTCGACGCTGGGTCCTTTATTTTTTAATGTTTTTATTAGTGGCATAGCCTATATTATTGATCATTTCAAATTATACCTTTTTGCCGATGATCTTAAAGTGATGAAAACGGTAGCAAACTCATTAGATGCAAAATTGTTTCAGAACGACCTTGACAGTAAAAAAAGTGGTGTATTAATAATAAAATGTACTTAAATACTTCAAAATGTTACCACATAAAGTTCACGAGGAAGCGCAAAAAACTGATGACGGATTATTTTATAGCGGGACAGAAATTACAGGAGGTAACATCCATACGGGATCTTAGTGTCTTGATGGACAGCAAAGTAACATTTGCAGAACACATTGATAAATGCGCACTTAAAGCTGTAGGTCCATGGAACAACTCGACGTACGGCGGGTATCCATTCTTATATAGTGAACGTACCACCTATAGTGACGGCGCGGTTTGCGTCAACATTCATTGTGCGCACTGCAAAGGATTGAAATAACTTGCCCGCGTCGGTGTTCCCACCTTCTTACAATTTGGGAGTCTTCAAGAAGAGAGTGAATAGACTCTTATAAGTTAGTGCGTTCACCATCTTAGACTTTGTCGCCACTTTCCATCAGGTGGGATTGTTGTCAAGCATTAACTTATTCTATGTAAAAAAAAAGGTTTCAATTTGAGAAACACAAAAAAACTTTAAGAGACAACAGACTATATTACAGTTTTACAATAGCTACGTAAGTTAAGCTAGGTAAGTTCGAGTTTTGTAGTTCTGTGTGGTGTCCTAACTACCAGATACAAAAGAACAGAATTGAAAGTGTTAAAAAAAATTTCTACGTAGGCTAAAATACCCCTTCAAAACACCAAATACATTAAAATCTTACACAGATAAAATAAGACTCTTTAATCTTGACCAACTGTGCATGCGTCGATCCATCTCATATTTGATATTTTTACACAAATTGACAAATGGTGGCATAGATTGTCCGTCCGTATTGAGTAGATTTAAATATCATGTTCCTTCGAGAGTACTGAGAAAACACTGCAGATTATTTGAAACGTAAGATAAAGCTTGACTGTATAACAATTGTGTTAAAAAAAAACCCGGATCATGACATTCATTTTGACACCGTACTTAACTTTTTGACAAAACTTAAAAAAATTGACTTATCATCTTTATGATGATTAATTAACAAATTAAAAAAAATATATAATATTCTAATTGTAAATAACACTTCATAATTATAATGACAGTTTATATATTCGAATTTTGAATGACATTTAAGAATATTATCATTATTTTAGTTTAGATTTTAACTTTAATTTTAGTTCACTTAACTCCATTTTATTATATTTAGGCTAATAATATTCATCCTAAATTATTATTGTTAGTCTTAAATAATTTTATAATTTTAATATCAAATTTTAAACTGTATCCTTCAGCATGATGTGGTTATTTATAATTGTAATAACAGTTAATAAGCATTAATAAATTAATTTTAAATTAATAACTTTAATTTAATTTTAAATTAATTAAAATTAATAACGCCACAATTTATTCTAGACTTAAACACTGTAGTCTGGTTGGTGATCCAATAAATAAATTAATAACTTATAAGCGGTGTGGAGCGTCTTTCACACTACTCCAAGTTGGTTAGGTTAGGTTTTTTTTAAATTTTAACTGTCACAGGTACTCACGATTTTTGAGTGTTTACCAATATTTCAACCCAATGACATAGAGTATGGTCACAGTGAAACTGCGGTAGCGGCGATAAACTCTTGACGGTTGACATTTGACAGACACTAATGACAGATGAGCCTGTCAATTTTCATACGTCATTAGTGTCTGTCAAGTGTCAGTGTCAAAATCTGCGATCTGCGATGTTATAAAAGTTTAAAATCATACGGTTAGGTTAGTGTCAGATTGGACTGAAGCTTTTATATTACCTGTGTAACTATAAAATTTGCCTCCAGCAGCCATCCAAATGTCGACCTCGCCCAAAATTGCTTACATAATTGCGGATAATTGACATAAATCTAATATTATGAACGCTAATATACGGACGGATTTAATATTATTTTTCTAATGGTCCTCGTAACATTTATCTCACTAATCTACAGGGCAATATAGTACTATAATATTTACTGGATTCTTAAGCCGTAAACAATTCATATTGCTGTATTCACGCGCCGAGAAAATGTGTCATCACTAACAACGTCAGAAGTGTCACAGCCGATTACTACGTTAAATTGTGAGTGTTTTTATTACTCGTAAGTAATTTAGTACTTTGCAAAGCAAACTCTGCCTTGTTTGTGTTGTTAGAAATTTGGTATTGTTTTGATTAAACAACCTGACAGGTGTTTGTATGATGTCAAAGTTTATAACATACAGAATCTAATAAGTAATACATGTGTAATTGTTTTCGTTCATGTTAAGTTGATTTTAGGTAGGATGTTACTTTTTCTACCTTACACTCTAGATGTCTTGATACCTGGTGAATGAGAACTATGCCAAGTAAGTGTAAAAACTCTACCTTTAGGACACTTTTGTCATAGTAAATCATAGTTGTGCGTATAGTAAACAAATAAGCAGGCCGATCACTTGATGGTGAGTGGTCACCGTCGCAAATGGATTCCGTAACACTAAAGGCAAAACCTACGTCTTGCCGGTCAACATACTATAATGTTCCTGAGGAACTATCGAATTTTCCTTGGGTGTAAGTACTTATAATTCGTAGATAAAATAAGTTATTAGCTTCCTGGAGTTATAATAAATACGAGACTTAGACAATTAATGCCTTAAAAATAGGTGTAGATTTTTTATATGTATTGACCCGGGATATATTGCAACAACTTCTCAATAAAGCTAACGACTCATACTCGTCATTTAAACTGATATTTGTCCTAAAGCTTTTTTTACATAAAATAAGTTAATGCTTGACAATTATCCCACCTGATGGTACGTGGTGATGAAGTCTAAAATGTTAAACGCACTAATTTATAATTCACCGCCTATTCACTCTCCTCTTGAAGATTGTCTATTGTCAATTAAATACTGAGATAGATCTTGGAAGGCTTTTTCATTTTAACCTTAAACTTTAAAGAAGTGTAAAATTATTTGAATAACTTTTAACTTGACACGTATTATATATCACAAGAATAAAATTCAGTCGACTTAGCGCTGTCTAAGTCGTCACTTTCGTTTGACATTGACAAGTATTGTTTGTGACGAGCCTATTATTACATAAATGTCAGCTTGAAATAAGAATGATTTAGGCTGGAAAGTAACCTGAATAGGTCGATTAATAAAGGAAATTTATGATGCGTATTGACCGCGTAGCTAAATATTATGTATTTTGGATTAAATGAAGTCTATGTTTGAACATGATAATCGCCGCAACGAATGTAAGGATTTTCAAAAAGTGAGCCACTTAATAAATGTTGGGTTCCTTTAATTAAGAACTGCTCACTTCTCTCAATTAATATAATTATGTTGGTACAAAAACTAGCAACAGAATGCCTCTTCACCTCTGAACGATGGCTTTTATATCCTTTATTAGTGTAGTGACCTCTATGTCATTCAACGGAGATACGTACAAGTCAATAAAACAGCTAGATTAATTCCCATTCAGCATTTGAAATGTATGGTTCATATTCGTTCATATTTTATAAATATGAAAATTACAATATTAATAATGGTTAGAAAATATCGACAGCAAAGGAGCAATAAAACCAGAATATTACCTAACTATCAATTTGATGGTTAGGTGGTGCCGATATTCTACTACATATACAATCATTTCTAATACAAGGGACAACTTGAATTGTCATTCTTTTATTACCCACCAGTCATAAAGTAATTTCTTGTTTTCTATAATAGGCACTACTTTATATGTTGCATCAAGTAATCGTTCTTAATAGTGGTCTCCTTCCTCTCTAATAACCTAGAAACATTGAAGGTAAAAAGAAAATAAACGTACTATATTTTTAAAATATGAAAAAGTAGATAAAACATTCAAAAATGGTTAATTTTCCTGATTCTCATGTAAATAATATTTAATCAATAAATTTCTTAATTATTTTTATTCAACAGACAAATTAACCTTTATAATTGGTAAATGCAGAGTCTATATTTCTGAGGGTTTGATAATATGCCATAATTAACGAAGCCATAATTAACTAATATACCCATGTTGAAAAATTCAACATATTATTTACTCTTACTGCTCCTAATTTTTAATCCAAAATAAATTTCCTTCCTTATCTTTTATATGTTTCTTTTATTACGAAATCATATCAACAAAAATACCCGTATTTACCATATGTAAATATGTTACCCCAGTAACGACAAATAACATTCCTAAGATATCGCATCTTCCCTTATAAACTTGACGTTAAGTTGCGTACGTGTCCTTATTATCGTCTTGCGGTTATTCTGCTGAAGACATTGGTGAAGGCAAAGGTGCTACGAGATGGGAGCAATCATGTGTTTCGGAATGATGTCGTGGGTAATAATGCCATTTGGAAGAAAAAGATTTTCTTTGAATAAAAATAAAAAGATTTTATAAGAAAATTGTCTAGAATAATTAATAGAATTAGTCACATAAAATACAGGCACAAATAGGACGTAAAGGTTTAAATCTGGGGTGTACGGAGTTCCATCCATCTCTGAGTGTAAGTCAACCTCTTCTGTTCGTAAGGTATCCAGATGGATAAAGGACGAGGCCATGGTGTCAGATCTTCTGATTTGATTGTAAGTCCCTAAATGTTGTACCACTATACCAGTCAGTTTGATCCCGATACCTACTCATGATAGTGGTTAGATTTATGTCTCAATACCACGATAAACTTTGTGCTTTACCACCAAGTAAGGTTTACTTGGTTTACTCTCTCGCTACCAAACTTTTACTGTTCTACTAAAAATCAACCGTAAAATGAAGTTATCGACTTTCACTTCCACTTCGTTGAGCGAGTCATTAAACCAGCTGGTAATATCTCCCTTTACCATTACATGCCCGTTTCATTGTATGCTGATTTGTAACATATAAATAAAACTTAAAATTGATGATAAAAAAAGGCCCTGGAATAGTACCCAAAGCTCGGCAGCAGAAGAAGAGATTGCAGTACATAAAGATGATTTGCCTATAAAAAAAACCAAACGACAAGTCCACATTGGAAAAGCACGATGGAATCCGCTGCAGGTCTGCTCATTTACGAAGAGAAGTCATTCCCCGAATTGGGTCGCTATAGGTTGAAGCCTAATGGGCTGGAGCCATAACAGTATATTACAGTGAATCCTGTGGAACTCAATTTCTTCGAGCTTAGTAATGGAATAAAGGTTGCCGTTAAATTGAACAGAGTTGATGCCCATTAACGACTTATTGAGCATTGTTAATTTACATAATAGAACGCTAGGCTAAAAGCATTTGCTTCTTTCTCATTTGTGATTTTTATTTGCTTTGAACTGAATAAATTTATCTATCAAGAGCTGTAACTAAAAGTCTTGAATATTTTGATTAGAACGAAAGGGTTGATTAAGGAAATTGTATTTTAGTTCTGTATAAAGTAAAGGACTTTTTTCTTTCTTAAAATTCTATTTCTACTTTTATGAAAGACGTTGATCCTCTTGAAAATATACTTTACGTATCTGTTCTATGAAAACCCGTCAAGTCCTAATGAGACATACGTGGAGGGGGGTGGCGGGTTTATTATCCAAGATAGTATTGAGTAGATCCATGTTGTGTAGAAATTAAGATATAAGATTTTTGTATAGGAATTCTTGTAAAATGTACGTGCTGTATTTTTTGGCTTGATAGTTATGACGAATAGTGAGATAATGGTAAATTTTAATTATTTTCATTAATAATATTTCTTAAGCCATGTTTTTGAATATATTTACTTATAATAAAAATATATTTTTGTATTATTTGTAATAGGTACTTTAATTAGATGTATATTATGACGAAATTCGTTTATTAT
Organism: Megathymus violae; assembly: GCA_003671415.1. Taxonomy (NCBI): domain Eukaryota; kingdom Metazoa; phylum Arthropoda; class Insecta; order Lepidoptera; family Hesperiidae; genus Megathymus; species Megathymus violae. The sequence continues at coordinate 849,267 of PDGT01000095.1, read as the reverse complement.
TCTCTTAGTATATCTCGTAATTATTCTTATCGTTTCGTGTATTAATCAAAATGTATCAAAATGTATCAAATTTTAAAATTTTCTCTCCAGTACATTTAAAAGTAAATTGCATTTGACAAAACAAATGAAGCGCAAGTAATCCCTAAGGGTCTTAACAAAACATCGATAAACGTTTCAAAATTGTGGTGATAAGTCTTCTCAGAGAGATTATTTTATACACATATTTTTACTAATTTCATTAACTTTCCCTCTATTAACAATATAGGTAACAACAAATATATCGTTAATAATATCAGTAATCCATTGTTATTCTATTAGTCTTAATCTTCTTTACAACAATTCGCGAGCGAGATGTATGATGGAATATAACTTCAGATATGTCCCTCCCTCCCTGGAAGTAAACATGTACTTAGAGTAAACAAAACTTTATATTAACATCCCCATATGTTGTACCAGAAACCACATGTTGTGTTTCGCTCCGAAACGAAGCATCACCAGGCTAAGTAGACTACGACTGTTAAAGACGAAGCAAATTTACAAATTTAATTAAAATATCAGCGTAAAATATATTAAAATTGTAGTAGTAAGTTGGTATTTATCGTATACAAAAAAATGTATGATAAGAAAAGCAGAGATTTATTTCAATTGCAAATAACTATTATCTGAGACTAAAGTAAATATTTGCCAAGTAGGATCTATCCAGGCATGTAAGTACTTATCGACTGAAATCCAATTTTCGTGGCTGCGACGGTTATTTTGTTGACAATAATTACTTGATGTTTGAATGTTTTTCAAGGTTTGTAATGTTGGTACTAGTAGGATTATGACCTACTGTAATACATATTCGGTTAATTAACTATTTGCTGTATAGTCCTAATAACGTCATAAAATGCAATAGCGAAATAAATCATAGTTCTAACCCAATAGGGGTTCGTTGCATTATATATATTGCGTTTCCTTCAGGACGTATTTAATGAGGAAGGCCTAGAGCGTGCCTTAAAGAGGCATTGAGCGTATTACGTGAAGCTATTTTTGTGTGGACATTATTGTTAGATTGTCAACATCGTTATCAGAAGTTCTTGGGCCAAACGGGACCTGCGTTTCCGTCCAACATGGTTGAAAAACTGCTCTGTAACGATAACAATAAGGTATGACGTATTATCGCGCCCTACCAATCACGGGAATGCGGAAACTTTGCCACTGGCAGTCACCTATTGAGCTCCCAATAGCGAATGTAGTTTCTTAACTAAATGGATCATTTTCAATTGACATAACCAGTTCTATAACCATAACTATGAACGCTTTCGGAATGTAAACTTCTGCGAATGATTATTATTTATTGAGTACTATTTTGACTACGAATATATATAGAAATATACCTATATATAATTGATTTCCACAGCAATAGGGTACCCACACAAACATTCCCTAAACAAAACAGAGGCTGTTTGTACTTGTTAAAGCACGTAAAAAGTTGTATTTATATAGCCTCAATGTCTCGTATCGCCTTGTATACAACAAATTATGGAATTGATTAATTCCTTTAATGTTAAAACCAGAACTCTTTTCATTTTTCCACTCTTTGACGTATTAGGAATTTATTATATTCCTAAATTAAAAAAATATGTTACGCGGGTTATAGGAATAATATTTCTTTATACTGAAAATAATTTTTAGGTTATACACATTTTTACCATGATACGGGTACTTACGATTTATAAATTGTCACCGATATTTCGATCCAGTTACATATGTAGGTTATGTTAAGCTGCAATGGCGCGAAGAAACTCTAGACAGATTGACATTGAAATTTGACAGTAATGCACTAGTCTATCCAGTTTCGTCCAGTTTGGTTTTGTTTTGTGTTTCGTGTTATACGAAAAAAAATTGCCGCAGACTTTTTTAATTTACTTTTAATTAATAGGTTTCTATATTTGCGCCAATTGAAACCTATATTCTCCATGTGTTTTTTTGAAGTCTTCTTGATCTCTATTGTTACTGTACTATTCGCAGGGTCCAACAACGCATAGTGTTCCAAAAATTACAATTTGTTTGTGATATAATCATTACCTACTGTTGTGAATCAAGCTCAAATGTCGTCACTATGAAATGGGCTTCAAAATCATCGAATACCAAAACGTTTTGGCAGATCAGTCTCGTTAACAAACTTTCAGACTAATTAGTGTTTGTGTTACGTTGTTAGCAATGCGTTTGATGAACGCCATAACAATAAAATACCTAGACCTAGACATATTTTCGTGGTCCGAGGGTCGACTCCAATCAGCAGCTGGTCGACATATCGAGTCTCTGACCAATGGTTCCAGAGTTGCTACCTAAATTCAAGATCCTCATTAGGGTATAAGTTCTGCATATATGTTATAAAAATACATAAGTTCACATTTGTGTCTGGTGTAAAACTGTAAGCAAATTGTTGATGATAAATAAATAAACAAACAAATAAATAGCAGTTCTGAAGGTGACCATCATGTCTGATTTTAGTTTTGGCATGACCAGTAGCCTTATTTTTAAATGTATTATACCTTTTCGGATAAATAAATGTATAGTTAAAAAAAATATTATAACATCCAACTTCAAAAGTTGCAATAAGTAAAAAAAACACATTGACTTAATAAATAATTGACGTAATTGATAAATTTTTCGATTGATGATTCAGACATTAGAAAATACAATAATCTGCAGTCCGCGTTTGCAATACAATAATCTGCAGTCATCTTCAGCTTAACGTGTCCTAAACAACTTTTCTCAAAACACTCTCATGTTTGAACATCCAGAACTTTCTCTTTTCCGTATTAAAAAGTAATTTTGCAAAGTAGGTAGCGATTTCTATTAACAATGTCTATTATATCAAAAAATCCAGAATCTATATTCGGACTTCGTAATTTGATCTTTTTGTCATGTTAATAGCCGAATACTTCTCACGATTTTTGTATATTATCCGATATTTAGACCTAATTACATATATAATAGTCATGGTGAAATTAGTCTAGTAGTCAACAGTTGAAAAGGCATATTATGTCTTATAGACCATTTTTTTTTTCATTTTTATATTATGAGAATTAATAGCTACAATGTTCGGCGAGCGAAGAAAGCGACCGATTAACATTAAGAGTGTATTTGATGCCGGAAGCAGGCCAGGGATCTTAATACATACGAGTTGGAAGTGTCTACGAGGAAAATAAAAGAAAAAAAATTCTGTTGCTTCCGGCATTAACTACCGCCGTTTAATAAATAAGAAAAAGAGGTCATTTAGGATACACGTTTTGCCTGTATTTGAAAGTTTTTCTTTATACCTGACGAATAAAGAGTAGACATAGACTTCTAGATATGTGTCAAAAAAATATATTTTCTTTTTAATTTGTTTGAATCATTTGACGTCCCGATTGGAACACTGAAGAAAAACAGTAACGACATGAATGGCGTCAAATAGAAAAGATTTTATTTAGTTAGTATTATTGTAATATAAGTAATTAAAAGAGAATAAACTTTTAAAGTGTTTTTTTTTTGTTTACAGATAAACACATTGGTTTATTCTTCTTTTAAAACGACATTTTGTTTATAAAACTAAAAAGAGGAAATAATAAAGTTAGTAAATATGGATAAACTTCGTTTCGAATTTACCCTATTACCCGGAAGTGATGGTAAATCAAATATTTTTTCAATTACCACAATATCAACTAGTGATAATAAAATTTATGTAGTACCAGAAGAACTGCAATCAGTAGGCTATCATAAAGACATAGTAAAGACAAATGCGTTTACTAAAGTAAAAAACAGTTTATTGAAAAGGTACCAAGTTAGAAGAGTTTGGATACAAATGACAGAAGAAATAAAACAAAATTATATTGATGAGGATGGTGACATACAATTTATGGATCGATTTTTAGAAGAAATGAACCAAGAACAAGTTACAATAGAGGAAAAAGAAATAAACATTAATTTAGAAAAAAAAATAGAGAAATTTGTACAGAATGCACAAGAAAATAAACAACAAAGCCTAAAACACATCACAGATAGATTTGTAATTGAAAAATTTACGAGCAAAAATATGAATGCGAACCAATGGATTGAAACATTTAAAAATGAATGCACGCACTTTGATGTTACAACAAATGAAAAAAAAATTGAAATGCTCCGATTATTTTTGGATAAAAGTTGTACAGATTGGTATAGTTCAATGACAATAAAATTAACTATTAACTCTGAATGGTCAACATGGAAAAACAAATTTTGTAAATCTTTTACAAACAAGGGCTGGAATCCAGTTACAGACGCATTATTATTTAAGTATAAAGAAGGTTCACTCTTAGATTACAGTATAAAGAAAGAAAAACTGTTGTTAGAAATGAAAACATCAATAGATTCAGGTACACTAATAGATATAATTGCAGCTGGTTTACCAGATTTTATCCTCCATAAAATTGACAGAGATGCACTAAAAGATACGACTGATTTATTTAATGAGGTGAACAAATATGAACACATGGTAAATAAACATAGTTATATGCCAAAGAAAAGGTATTACTATGGGAATGTTAGAAGTTATAGTAAGACAGAACAATCTGCATGTAAATTTGTGAGAAATTAAATAAAGGTGTTCGTTATCACCCAGAGTCTACTTGTTGGTTTAGGATAAAAGAGGAGGATAATGCAAAAAAAATTACTTTAAATATATCAACAATACAGTAATAGAGGCTGAGTTAAATGAAACTCATCAAAAAAACGAATCGTAACACCATTAATATATGTGAAACTACTAATAAATGATAAATTACATATACATGGAGTTTATGATTCGGGTTCAAATGTTTTTTTGATTAATTGTAAGTTATTGAAACTAAAGAGACAAGGAAACAATTGTAATGAAGCAAATTTAATAACAATTAATGGTGTTAAAAAAACAAATGGTTTGACGAACTTAAAAGTAAGGATCTTCGAATTGGAAAATAATGTAGATGTGTACATTATTGATGAACAAAACTTCAAATATGATTTTTAATAGGACTAGACTTGATAAAGATATTCAATCTTATACAAAATGAAGACTTCAAAATATCTCAAAAAATATTCGATGAAAATAAAATACAAGAAATTGCAAAGTTTTTCATGTTTAGACGTAAACTCTGCATTTTGGTCAATTCCGTTACGAGTTGAAGACAGAAAGAAGACGGGTTTTGTAACACAAGAAGGACATTACCAATGGACATGCCTGCCCTTCGGACTAAAAACAGCTTCAGCAATTTTTCAGAGGATACTAAGCAATATATTAAGAAAGTACAAACTAAACGATTTTGCCGTTAATTACATATATGATATTCTTTTTTTTCAAAGACTTTTTCAGAACACATAAAACATTTGTCACAATTATTAGAGGCAATTAAAACAGAAGGTTTCAGATTGAAATTTACAAAATGCCCATTTGCAACAGACTCTGTAAAATATCTAGGTTATATAATTCAAAACAACTCCATTCAGCCAGTAAAAGATAATTTGATTTCAATGAAGAATTTTCCAGTACCAAAAACGCAAAAGAATGTGAGACAGTTTATAGGAAAAATAAATTTTTATCATCAGTACATACCAAAAATTACAATAATTCTGAATCCTTTACATAATCTATTGAGGAAAAATCAGACATTTATATGGTCACATGAATGTCAAGAATCGTTTGATAAAATAAAAGGACTTCTATGTTCCAAACCAATTTTGGAAATTTTTGATTGTAATTTACCTATTACTATTTATACAGATGCCAGTTTACAAGGTGTAGGAGCAATTTTGAAACAAGTACAGGAAGATGGAAATGAAATGCCAGTAGCATATTTTTCAAAAAAACTAAATGAAGTTCAAAAGAAAAAAAGCAGTATATTTAGAATGTTTAGCAGTAGTGGAAGCAGGGAAATATTGGTAGTACTGGTTAATAGGAAAATCGTTTACAGTATACACGGATCATAAACCATTGGAAAATATGAATTTGAAATTTAGAACTGACGAAGAACTGGGCGACTTGTCATTTTATCTTTCACAATATGATTTTCACATAAAATATGCTCCCGGAAAACAAAATTTGGAAGCAGACGCCCTAAGCAGAAATCCAGTGTTAAATTCAGATGAAAATATGGATAATCAACTAAGAGTTTTAAATTTGATTAATTTAAAAGATATTGTGTCAGATCAAAATAGAAATCAAGAGATACAAAATGAGGATAGCAATTTCATTAAAAAAAAATACACTATATTTTAAAAAAGTCGGAATCAAAGAAAAAATGGTATTATCGGAAGAATTTAGCATTAAATTTATAAAAAATGTCCATGAAAATCTATGCCATATTGGTATTGGACAAACGTAGAAAACGATTAGTCCCTATTATACATCAAAAAATTTAACAAATAATATTAAGAAAATTTGTAGAAATTGTGAAATTTGTATAAAAAATAAAACAAGAGGACACGAAAAATATGGATTTATGTCTCACCTAGGTTTAGCGACAAAACCTTTTGAAATAGTATCTATAGACACAATCGGAGGTTTTGGAGGTTCAAGATTGACAAAAAAGTATCTACATTTCTTAGTGGATCATTTTACAAGATATGCATTCATTTTAACTTCTAAAACTCAGAGTGCAAATGATTTCATAAAGCTCGTCCTAAAAATAGTAGAAACGGAACATATTGGGATGCTTTTAACCGACCAATACCCGGGAATCAATTCTACAGAATTTAAGAAATTCTTAAAAGAAAAAGAATACCTATGATATTTATAGCAGTAGATGCACCTTTTTCAAACGGACTAAATGAAGGATTAAACCAGACGTTAGTAAACAAAATCAGATGCAAATTAAACGAAAAAGAAAAGATGAATGCGTGGACTACAATTGCACAAGAATGTGTAAATAAATATAATAAAACAATACACTCAGTTACTGGCTTCCCGCCGAGCTATCTTTTATATGGTACAAATGTCATGATATTACCCAAAGAGTTAAAAGAGCAAAAGTCACACGAGGAGTGGATTAAAGATAGAGAAACAGCATTTTTTTTATCGTAGCTGTCCTAGTATTTTATAACTCAATGGTCGAATTATCATCAACCTGTATTGCATGTTTTAACATAATATTTCTGATACCATAAATCTCTTACAGGAAAATATAAAGAATATATTCTTTCGGACTTCCTTTTCTTTTTTCTTCACACCTGGCAACCCTAGCATGATGAATCACTTGTCACGTTTACTGTAAGGTCGCATGATATTGGGGATGTTCGCGAATATTATATTATATTGGACGCTCACGTCGTCCATGAGGATGGTATATTTCATTTTGTTTCATCTGTTACACTTACCATTTTTCAAGCAATCAAACGTTATGCTAACGTCCTAATATTTTTTGTGGCTTAATTCATTAACTGTGTCCAAAACACAGGTTTATGCTTGTAACTGAGAAGACCTATTGCGTACTCTTGTACACTTCTTTAAAGTGACGTTTAAATATAAAATCAATTAATCACTTAAGTATTTTCTAAATACAGTTATACGCGGAATTTTTTGCTTGTACTACCGTTTCGAAAATGTGCTTTAAAACTGACGACAGAAAAAGTGAAAACTACTCAACACATATTTTAAACCAACATAATTTGTCAATTACTATATAATATAAATTATTAATTAGTATATATAAATAAAGGTTATCTTATGAATTTAATGAAGTCTACAATATAATAAAAAATAAAATTGTTTTTGCAAATAACTCAACATCATTTTATTATCGATAACATAAATTTTGTACTATAAGTAATCTGTATTTTATTGTACTGTTAATTTGTTAGTTCATTTTTATAGACAGTTTTGATAATTATTCTTTTATTATCTTAATACAATTTTGCCTTCAAATGTTGATATTTGTAATTGTAATTTGGTAATCCTGCGTTTATTTTGTAATATTTTACATTTGTAATCATATCTTGTAATCGTGCAATTTCTACCACATTGTAGTAAATTTGAGCATTACTTAAATAAATAGGTTACAAAGAAGCTGTTAACTTGTACAGAATCATTGGTCAACCCGGATTATGAAATTACATCCACAACCCAAAACCCACGGCTAAGAAAACGACCAAGAATGACGGCTTACGCGCCTTTCGAAGCCCAGAAACGTTTATACCGACAACCACCCTCGAAGATACTTAACCATTTCAGTAATGTAATTATTATTAATCTTCCTAGCCACGTTATCGTAAGTGAATTTGTATTATTGGGTCCAGAGTATAGATATTAACATAAACAAACAATATGTCTCGTGTCGAAAGCAGCTGACGCTCACGTATTATGCTATGACGCATTGCCGCTTTGTTACTATAAAGACCTATTTACAAGATAAAACCTTACGAACAATTCTGTTACACGTAACATCCATCATCTTTAGATTTATGTTGCTGAGCAATGCTTGTACAATTCATTACCATCGCTGTTACAAGTGTGGATGGCTGGGACATTGTGTACCAGGTACGATGCGACGGTGGATTTTAATTTGTGCGAAGTTTTAGACTTCTATTCTGCCATTGTAATGAGAAGGGCCCGAAATAACAGCATTTTCAAAACATTGTTAGATTATTATAGAATTAAAATTATTCAATAAATGACGTTTGTCACTCGATAGGCGAACATCAATAATTAATTTTACTAATAACTAATCTTACTAATAAACTAATCTTAACAGACACTTGAATAAGCATTACGGCGACAAATGTCATTTTGGTCATTATGATGAATAATGTGACGTCAGAAATAAAACTAGCAAAACAGTTAACAGTATTGGATAAACCATCACATTATCTGTGTAAAAGACTAGTACAAACGCATAAGACAGACCCATTACAAACTTGGTTACTAAAAAAGATGGTAAGACCTGCAACAAAGGGACACGGTTATCACTTACATAGTTACAGAACTTGCATAGAGATATTCAAAACGACCACGATTTTTTATAAGAAAAAGGTTTTAAACTCGATTGAAAACAGCTCACTTGATTGCGCATTATAGCAATCAAGTATGAAAACAGGTTTCACGACACTGCTTTCAGTTAAACTATTTTGCCAGTACTCTACAGCTTTATAAATGTACTTTAATTCAAAGTTATTTATTCTAATGACAACTAGGCATAAACCAGGCAAATAATTTATATGTGATGATATTATAATAATAGAAGATTCTACCCAACAAAACATAATACTACTTAGAATAAATATTTAGTGGTAACAGTGGTACAGTCAGTGTCACCACCTAGAACACAACTTCGTCAAACGGAGAATAAGATAGTATTAACAACAAACTAATATTAAAATTGTGTCTATATTTGAGTTCCATTTCATCATAAATTTGTTTAGGTCTGCTTAAACTTATTAGGTGTTAAATTTACTTAACCATGTTCAATCTCATTCCAAGTCAAATAATCGTTTAGGTTGAATTGAATTATTTATTCGCTTTACCTACCTTAGACGAAATATGACTTTGCAACCAATTAACAGCTCAATGTATGGTTGTGGGTATTTCCTAGAATTTACCGAAGTGCTTCTGATTGAAGTACTTCAAATTTCGCGCCGAACTGCGAGCAAGAGACATGTCATGTTGGGCTATAACTATCGGTAATTCCACCGACACTTGATACTCACGACATTTGATACTCTTTAATGCTAATTTAGTATTCTGTGTTGTCAAAATCTTGTCAGCAATCCGTATGGTTACTTACGAATTAAATGTATTGTGAAATAAATTTACATTTGAGTAGGCTCGTAATAGTCCCTAAGAGCAGTAACATAAAATAAGTTATCAAAAACGATAAAGATAGCAATTGATTAGACAGATGTAGTCGCTATAAAAGGTTTTTTGTTTTAAGGTTTTTGAGGTTTATATGATTTTTTTTGAATATAAGCTTACTTGTTTTTTTTTATTATTGCAATAGACATATAAGATAAATGGCTTGGAATTAAATCGATTGCTTTGTAAAGGTTAAATTAATTAGTTATCAAAATTGATTGTTAAATTCCTGAAATAAAATAAGAAAATGATGTTTTCTGAAAATATTTTATGAATAAAAAATAATATATAAATAACACTTATGTATAAAAATAAATAATGTGTAGATTGATATATAATACTCTTAATTTAGATTAAGACAATTGTAAAATAATTTGATTAAATGTATCGGATGAAAATAAAAATGTAGATTCATTTTGGCTTATTTGCATTAAATTAGAAGCTTTCGATATAGATTATTCGATATAGATATAGCTTCGAAGTACATTAAAAATTTCAGCTAGAATTCTGACATGCATGGGCTTAGCACCACGAGTCTTCAAAAAGAAACCCGAAGAAAACTGACCTGAACTGAAACCAAGAACCCAATAGTGAAGCCTGCAAATAAAACCTGTTTTTATATCTATACATTACCTTTGTGTCATATAGCTTATAGGTCACGTTACTACTTAGATAGGACGTCAATTTGATTGTCTCTCGGCAAGAAGAAGAACTTCAGTACATATTGTCTAATTTGATAAGACGTCATTATAACGTTTTTCACAAGATGTTATCTCTTTTAGGAACTTCAAACCTGTGCCACGTGAGCTCCACAAAACCTTTCAGAGGTGTATGAACGAATTTTGTCTGAAGATATCAAGGATACCAAGGTACCACACCTCGTGTACATCTCCAAGGAGACTAGGCAACATTAACTCAATAAAAGACAAGGCATACGCGCACTAGACCTTCTTGCGCAACCGAAGTTACGCTATCGGCTCGAGTTGTGGATTCCTGTTCCACGCCCTGTCTCCGGCGCGTCAAGTCGGGTGTTATCGAACCTAGCGAACGAAATGATATCCGGTCGGCTTGCTTTACGCAGATACTCCTTTCACCACCGGCCGCAACATCTATCTTATTTATTATTAAATTTTCAACTTTGTTTTTATATTTGTAACAAGTTTGGGCCTTGAATAAAAGATAGAGACAGAAATTTAGATAGAGAACGTGAGTTGCCCATCGGAACTTTTAAGCGACGCATTAAAATACAGCTTATAGGTAAAGGATATTATCTATAGTATAGCTGAATATATTAATGACAAGGACGCCTGGAAATAATAGTGTCGAATCCATTTCCGCACAGGTTTAAACTTTTGTAATTACCATGTGTTGTTTAAAAGATGTGCTGAGGAGTTTCTTTCGCCGTTTCTTCTCCTCAATGTTAAAGCATCTTTTCGAAACGGTAGTAGAAGCAAAAAACGACGTGAATTTGTGTATTTATAGAAAACCTACATGATTAAATGACTTTGAATTAAATACACGGGTTCGAGAAAACGTAAAAATAGTTCTTCAACGACTTTATTACACTGTTAGAAAACTCACACACAATCACACTAGCTAACAGTTGCAGCCGCTGTGACTCTGTGTGTCTGTGACGCTGTGACAACTCGTTGTACACAGCTGTTCTCCTTCGTAGTGAAGGCTGAAAACCAAATAATTTGTGGGCGGCCCTGCCCTCATTTTACACTGTTTTATGGGTTTTCCAGAACTGTGCGTATTTTTCGTCAATTCAAAATTTTTTAGAAAACAATAGAACCATCGACGATGCAGTAATCGAAATCCGTGTATGCGACATGCGTCCTTATGCGTAAGAAATAAGATTCGCATAATATGCAAAAATTTCGCTACCCATCGTAACAATAGTAATATTTATTTATTGTATATTATTTATGAACATATACACAGTATACATACCACTCTTACATACTATTTGGGATATTAATATTTCAGTGCATATCAGTGAAATTTAAATCTCAGTAATTTAAATGATATCCGTGTCAATAACAAGTTTAGTTATCAGCTAAGTTAAGGAATTTAGCCCCGACGAATTTAGTTATTTGGTGGTTATTCTGTGCTTCTAACGGCACGATAAACGGTTGATCTCGGTTGTTGTCGTTAGATAGTAGCTACGACTGAAGCTTTCGGGCCGCATAAGAAATTCCAACTGTTAGCTTGACCACTGGGATTATATCCACGAATCCGCACTGGAGCAACATTAAATTACAACCAAGCTTCCTCAACGGCGAGAAGTGAATCAACCAATAAAGTGTGCTAATGAATTTTTGAAGCTAAACTATGCTTAAGTTACTCGATAGTTACAATAGTGGAGAAATTAATTTTACCGCAAAATGTTAGTTAACTGCCTAACATCCGTTAGGATAACATTCTGGATATAATAAATAACTTTAGCGTGGTTTTCTGAGCTTACATAATTTTTTATAACATACTAAGAACCCGCCGCCGGCGTCGTATTACTTCGACAAACATAATAGTTTCGTTAACAACGTCACATTCACACCATAACATCGTTTCTAGTTTTATGTGACGTTCCATGTTTACTTCATTTCAAATTTTTAAGTCTCATTTTCCAGTGATATTTATGTATTGCTATAACTACAAATATCATTTGAAACTGTATATTTTATAATCATTTAATTTTTGTCTCTTAACTCGCGGAAAGTAACCATTTCCCGCTATATTATCCGTTATTATGTTATGTGAAAATTCGCATATTCAATATGGCAGATTAGCATGAACCAAATTAGGTAGCATTAATAAATATACATACCTTTCTAGATCGTATCCATTAAAGTTTTTCCCTTTTTAAAATATGTCAAATTTTATGTGATTTTCTTTCGCAGACACAGTATGTTATAAGTATGTCTGTTTATATAAGTCTGTATAGAGGTGTAATGTAATGTGTCGTGTGTAGAATTACTTACACATCATAAAGCATCGTGACAACGGAAACGCGTATTGGAATTTCTAAAAGCTGTTACGCATCCCTAGACGAAAATGTGCTCTTTTAGTAAAATATTTCATCTCCGAGTAATGCGTATTCCATCTATAATCTCGTTACACGTAAAAAACTTTATTGGTGCATTTAAAATGCTTTTACTAAAACCAGATTTATGTCTCAGATTTTTGCCTCTTTGTTCGATTTTTTAAAAGGATTTTGATTTAATTTTCAAGTCATTTTAACTTTTCAACCTTGAGCAAATGTATCTAGGAGATTCAGAGAAAATTACATGTGACAGATGGGCGAAGAGAAACACGAACAAACATGTCAGTTTAATCGCTGTACGTGACTCTAAAACGTGTTTTGCGAACTTAAATTCGTCACGAAGACTAGCTGTGAACTCTTTCGTTAACCCGAGTACTGTTGGGATTAAACTGCTTGGTACAGAATCTAGCGATGGCCATGTGAAGGAACCTAGTGCCATAATCTTGTCAACGGCTGGTTAGCAGAGGATATTAGCTTAGTATATATCAGTATTTCCCTTGGACATTCCTTGCTACATCTTCTTTCAAGACTGCTCATTATAGTGACTCTGAAGAAGTGTGGGCAAAAATTATTTCGCATATATTTTTTATAATTAAATTCAATTCAATTCACACAAATGGATACAACTCCTTAGCTCCAAATTGCCATTTTGGGAATTTATATGTAAGGATTTATATTTCTCTCAAAAACCGATGAATTATGAAACATTATTCTAAAGACCATCAAGCTATATTAACGTAGTGGCAATGACTGGTTATGCCGGACTCCTCTATATATCATCCCGACATCACCAAGTCTTTCTTCCTCACATCACGTATCAAGTTCACAAGTACTCTTCCATAATCTTCGACAATTAACGTCACATAACCTACATCAATATAATTTCTTGTAAGGCGGACTAATTTACAATTCATAGTTATGGCAACACTTGAGCCTTAGATTTAAATAGCCCTCCAGAGGCATTTTAGAACGAATTTGGGTACGTTAACTTTAATGACTTCATTCCGTCTGGTGATTCGTGTCACGAAGATATTCCGAGAGTAAAGGGCACGGATTTAATTTAAGCAACAGTAAGGACACTGAGGAGGGTTTTAAAAAGACTAAAAGATATCGTTTTAATGTAATTGACACTGAATTATGATCTGTTGAAACAGCTTTATTCCTGTAAATTAATCAAGATTCATGGTTAGGCTAGACGTAAAGAGTCATTTGAACTGAAAGGTTGAAATTATTTGTCACAGTAATTATTTATTATTGTCACTCTCGTATGTATGATTTTACACTCAAGACAGATAATATCAAATGAACTTTAATATTAGGTGATGCTTCTTGCGGTAGATTAGTGAAAAACATTACGAAATCGGTTAGGCCGTTTTCGAGACTAGCGCGCACAAACACACAGACAAACAGACATACAAAGAAACAGACAAAATTTCTGTAACAATTTTTTTTGGATTCTACTAAGGTTATTAAGGCCCCTCATAATAGTTTTTCTCATATATCCTTCATGTATAGAAAGCAATCAATTAGAATTTTATTATTAGTATAGATTGTATATATAACTATATATGTGGTAGGTATATGTATAGTGTATTTATATGGTTTATAACCTACACCATAGGTTGACTAGCAAATAATACTCGTAGGCATAAAGTCCGCCTTTTGTAATAAGGTGTAAATAAATAAATAAAAATTTAGTAATAAAATATTTTACGACTTTGCAGTCAGATTTTCTCGTTAAGTTTTGAAAAGAGTTAATACGCTTTAGTTATAACTTGATTATAGTCCGCTAATCATACACTCAAAATCAAATGGGATTGTTGACAAGTCATTGACTGCATGCCAGTTTATTGTCATCTGACGTGACGTTTGCTGTCGTATTTGTCAGAGTGACAACTGATAGGTTGTCATTCTCATGAAGCAACGCATTTCTGGTAATCTCACTTAATGTTGTTTAACAACGATGTTTGACGCGATCACAGAATCTATTTCGAATATACAGTTATGAACGTATATTTAAGAACACTTAAATAACAAACAAAGATTTTGAAAATAAACTATTTAACTTATTGTGAGCATTACTTTCCAGTTTTTGTTATATTGTAAAATGTTTCCAAATTATTTATCTATACAGTTATACAATTTTTTTTATTTGGATATCAACTAGGGAAAAAATGCTCTAACTAGACTTACCAACTGTCTCTAGTATCGTAATTGCTGACTGGTCATATGGTTAAGGACGCCTGATTACTGTTCTTTTATTTAAATTAAAGTAGGGAACGTGTAGTGACAATGCCGCTATTTTCCCATTTGAGCGCCATTATCGCTCCAAAACCCTAAAGCAGTATTGCATTTAATTAAAAACAATGTCTAAAACTAAAAATTGTGATCAAGCCACGAGGCAAGTAATAATTAAACTAAAAGCGAAAAATTCGCCATACGAAAAGATTGCTGATCACCTAAATTGCTCTGAAACAATGGTTTCCAAAGCAGTAAAGTATTCTGATGCCTATCAAATAACCTCGAATGCTCCACGGCAGCCTAAACGCGAAAAACATCTCCTCAAGACTATAGGAATATAGTGCAGTTAGCAGTACAGGATCCCTTCAAGTCATCCATTAGAATCCATAAGAAATGAATATTTTGGTGAAAATAACTCATCTACAGTCTCAGCCAAAACTATTCGACAACATTTAGTTGAAAAAAACTTACACGGCAGAGTTGCGAGGAAAGTCCCGATGTTGACGCAACGTCATAGAGCGGCTCTAATTGCTTTTGCAAGGCAATATGAGAGTTGGACAGTGGCTCAGTGTAAGAAAGTACTTTTTTCAGACGAAACCAAAATAAACAGAGTCGGCTCGGATGGAAGACGGTTTGTAAGACGCGCCCCAAAAAAAGCGTTTGATCCTAGGTTTACTAATAAAGCCCTAAAACATGAAGGAGGAAACATTAAAATTTGGGGGTGTTTTCTGGACGTGGAGTTGGGCCAAGAAGGCTCATAAAAGGGAATATGGATCAATTTCAATATAAAAACATTTTGGAACACACCATATGCCGAAGAAGAACTTCTAGTTATTTAGACATTCCACCATGATAATGACCCCAATCATACAGAAAGCTCTGGGAAGGAGAATGTGGCAGTCGTCCATATCCGACAATACAAATGCTTGTAACAAGTAATTAACAAAATGTTTGATCTCACGAGACTACAAAGTAGATAATATCGAATTTCCGAAACACTAGACTTTGATATTACAAATTAACGTAACACAAATCCACGATCGGATATAAATATATATATTCTAGTTAAGCGATGAGTTACGTAATGCAACCCTTAACAAGCGAATTCCTTTAAAGTTACGACTCTTGGAAGCTTTAAAACCGACTCAGATTATGCGTAGGCCGATCAGAGAATAAGGTTTATTTATTAATCCTTTATTATATATACGAAATATAGTATAAAATATTTCATCCTTTTATTGCCACTTATCCTTTTTTACTACCAGTTATCCTTTGGGAAAAGCAGATATCGAAGGCGGTGTTAAAATTATTTATGTAAATATTAATTCTATAAATAAACTTTTAGATGTTGAATATTAAGTCTCCAATTAAAATTCCATTAACTGTTTAAACACCTCAATTAACTTTGTCTAAACAGTAATAATTTAGTAAGACAGAGTCAACATTACATAAACAGCTAAAATTCATCAAAGATAATGATGAATAAATTAATTAATAATTAATTAAGTAATTATTTATGTAATGATTTATTTTTATGAAAATGATAAATTAGAAAATAAATAATTTGATAGTAAGTAAAATATTTGTTAAGAATGGCATGAAATTGGGAATTACACCTAAAAATTCACATAAAAAACAGTTCACATAAAAATGAAGTCAAACAATAGAAATTGAAAACAAGTTATAATAAGTCAGTTCGATTAAGATAAATTAAATGAAAATAACAATAAGGAAATTGACTGGTGAAAGGAAAGATAACAGGCAACTAGTAAAACGCCTTCAAGCCAACGAATGTCGCCGCCGATGAGATCAGAATTATTATTGGTAAGCTTTGAGATATAGTATAAATCTGTAACAGTTCTGTTTACAAGTGTATTTTTTCCAGGATTTGAGTTACATAGTGTATCATTAGGTTTGTTAAACGTTGAAGCTCTCGCTAATTTAGAAGATAAAAAGAAGTTGATTTGTGACGTAAACTGGAACATCGATTAGTGTATGCGCTAGCCTAAACGGAAAAAAATGTATTTATGATGTGGAAATTTTCACCAGGCTTTTCCAAGTCAGTGCGTTCAACATCTTACACTGCATCACCACTTAACATCAGGTGGAATTAGCTGACAACAATTCACCACTTATTGTACATAAAAAACCAGCAGATGTCTTTGGTTTAATAGTGACATATTAAACTACTCGTGTGTAACAGCGTAGTTCGTAATGGTTCTACGAAGGTTGCATGCTGCACGCTTTCGAGTTTTTTATGTGCACGTCGTAAAAAGGATTCCAGGCTACACTGCAATACTTCAAACCACTGCGGACCAGTGAGTTGTAAATCAAGATTTTAATTTTAGTACGTTTCAATTACTTGCGCTTTCTGAGTAGAAACGCTAAGCAATTGAGAGTTTTAGAACAGATATACAGACAAGATGTACAGACAAGCCAAAAGTGTAATCAACTTTTACCTGATGGTAAGTGACGATGTAGCCTAAGGTGATAAAGCGCATGAATTTAGAAAAAAGCTATTCACATTTCACTTAAAGTTATCCACAGTACAATGAGATGAAATCACCGCCGCGGGCAGGCAATTCAAATCCTTCGTGAAACACATAATAAATGATGAAGCAAAATGCATAGTCCATACCGGAGGTATGTATAAGAAAAAACGATTTATAGTCGCCATGCGTCGAGTCTTCGTTGATGGAAACCGGATGGCAGAATCAGATCGTATAATTCCTGTGCACATTTTCCAAAATGTATCCTATATGTAGAACTCAATAATCAGATACTAAATTACTTCATTAAGCTTAATGCACATGATCAGCTTCCCGTCATCGTGGACAATTATACAATGTTTGTGATTATAATCACAGCCGAAGATGTTGAAGAAAAAATTATCATAACCGAAAACATACACAATTTGAAGAATTTTAGCGACCAGCGAAGCGGAAGGAAGCTAGTCCATGACAAAATGATTAGGATAGTAAAAATAAATAACGAAAAACCTCACATAGTTATTGAGAAGCATTAAATTAATATGTTTCACCGCCGGCTGGTCTGCCGCAACACATCGTTAATCTTCTTATCGATTGCTTGACCGATATTCTTTTTTCTATTCTCAAATACACAGCCTTCTTACGGTATTGTTTTTTTCTTCTCTTTCTTTCTCTTTTTACGGTGACTGATTATCATCATCGCATAATTGTTTTATGCGGGCTCGGTTTAATCAAAATTTGATGAAACAGTCTGCGCTTGACAAGAGAGGTTTGAGGGATCTGACACATGTTTGATATTGAAATAGTCTGCATTGGCCAAAGGCGGTTTAAATAATTAATGTTTAATACGCACATAATTTGAAAATTTTGAACACTAAGCAATTACTATTTATTGTATATACGCTACTATATGTCACGTAAATTATCCTAATGTTTTTGTTAATATAGTGGAATCGACTGTGTTAAATCAAGCATATTAAAGAGGTCTTATAGTCAAAACGTACAATGGAGGGTATTTTATCGACAGCAAAAACTTATTTCATCAGTTCTTCGAAGGAAACATGAGTAACAAAGTTAATTGAAACTTCTACATAGCGCGTAACCAAAAACAACTAATAAAGAAATTAATCTTATTAGCACCACTTTTATTGAAAAAGGTTTTTTTGTTGAGTGATTTTTGTAATGACAATAAGGGTTCGAATTACTGACTCGCTAAAGGGGCGTCGAAACTGGTGGAACATAATATGCAATGTATTATTCAATGAAATAGTTTTCTGTTCATATTGTTATATTAGAATTAAATATTATTTTAATATCTTAAAATGTTGTGCAATATTAGTGCCGTATTTATATTTTTTTATACTACATATTGAAAGAGCGTTCTGGACAAACTTTTAACATAAAACTATGATTTCACCAATTATTAACTTTTTAAAGGAAGTAATGAATTGAAATAATTGAAATTAAAAGAATTAAAATGAGAAATTAGAGACATTTAATACACGTGTGTCATCAGCAGTAAAAATACAAAATCATTTAAAGATGTACGTATTCTGTAAATACACTTATGCACGTCATTTTGTGCTTCTACTGCCGTTTCGAAAAGGTGATTTATCAATGAGGAGAAGAAACCGCGAAAGGAACTCCCCTTAAACCAAGCCAGACAATAAGATCTTCATCAGCATAATTCTTCAAATTTATATATGAATGAGCCCGTCCTTGGGTTGGACAATTAATTACATAATTTAAAAAAATATGTTTTTTCACCTTGATTTGACATCATTAGGTTCACTGATATTTTATATAGCCTATCATCTGCTCAATCACGTGCTCTCACTACATCATAAACAAGATCGGTCATTTTCAGGTTATAACGGGACATACAGACACAGAGACAGACAGAAAAAAATTTCAAAATGGTCAAATCTATGACAGTGAGTCATGAGACAGAGAGACTCAACAGATTTATATAGTAATCTACCATTTTCATCTTGGCTGACAAAGCGAAGGTGATATCATCAATGTAATGGACGACCACAGGTGACGGTACAAACTCACCGACCGACAAAAAGATTAATAATTATGACGTATATAATGAACTTCATAAAAATGTGCAACAAATATTTCCGGTACGGGTCCAAGGTGTTTTTCCGAAGAGCAAAACAGAAACCGTTGATATTTAAACAAAAGCACATACTTAACTGAATTTTGGACAGTTACACGTACATACACTTGGGAGTTCTTACTAGAAACGTAGTAAGAACTGTCAAATCATGAAACGTAGCATGATTGTATAGATTATTTTTCCCGTACGTAATATATTTCCTATGAAATATTGTTGCGACGTCTCGTATGCGACACTCTATACGAACATTGCCATAATTTTCATCTAAACCCATAAGCTCTGTTGACACGAGCCGCGTTGATATATCGTTCTCTAGAATCTATTGGACATAAAAATATACAAAAAGTGCTTTCTACTGCATCTTACTTTAGAGGTGATGTATGAGCTGTTGTGCAGTACACAAGTATTCAGATATACTAACCACTAACTCACTAACGAACGCAAAACTGAAATTGAATAGTATGAAAGTTATTTATATAGCACTCATAATCTATATAAGAATATTTCCTTTTTACATTGAATTATTGCTTGAAAATCAAAAATGCATTGGACGTAATTTATTTCGGGTATTTCGTTGCTTTGGTGTTGAAGAGGGGCCAACCCACATTTTTCTTCATAATGAGTTAAATAGATTAGTAGAATAAGAAAACAACGAATTGACGATGGTGAATAGAGTAAACTGCCAAACTACGTTGTCACAAAGTATTCTAAATGGTAAAAAGAGCCAAGTGCAAAACTCGCAGAATTACAAAGCTATAAAACTCGCAGAATTACAAAGTATTTTAATTCAATGACGAGGCAGGAAGCCGATTTTTCTGATGTAGCTCTCCAGTCTCATCAAAATCCGACTAACAGTTTGGAAGATATTATTAAATCATTATTTTTTTGTTTACCCTTACTATTTATTTACACAAAACATATTATAATGATATAGGTTCACTTTTTTCACGTCCATAGCAACGTTTTATTGAATGGGGCCAAAAACTCAGTAATTTGGCTGGTACGCATATAGTGTGATGTATATTGATAAGGTTTATAAGTTTCATTGTAGTCAATACAATACAATTGTCAAAAGAAACGCACACATCAAAAAGGCTGATATAGTTTTTGGAGCGTCGGAGATTGGTGTAACATCCAAAACCCTCTGTAGCTACAAGATTGCTGTCTAGCAACAGAAACCAGGAGCAACTGCTGTTGGTGATTAAGCTCAACCACTCAAGAAACTTTACAAGAAAACGTTCCCGATGTCGCTTAGTTACGATTGACACAAGCCATCGAGGTATACGCACTTCTTTATCTATAATATTTACCTTATTTGAAACGTAACATAACAGAACAGGATTTAGAAGCAGCTAAAAAAATTGGAAGGACCTCCGATTACATGATTAGGAACTGTCTACAATAATATAAAGACGATGGTGTGAGCCGTGAACTATTTATAGTGACGTGGTGAATGACAAGCCAAACAAGAAGAATCGACTCCAAAATATATGAAAAACAAAGGTACGGAAGCAAAACATTGAAATGATAGGAAATCATATTATAGATGGAGTTCTAGCCGCAAGCTAAACACAAATTATAACGTAAGTAGTATGTATATGTAAATATATTTCTGCGTGAGACTCCCACTCGAGTTGTTCTTTAGGGAGGTGTAGAAACATTAGTAATAATCTTGTTCCATTCAAAGATGCTTGCGAGCTAACAAGGGAAATATATTTTAAATTTATTATTCGTTATTTTTAGGAATCTCCTGTCGGTGATTTTGTGTATTCTCTAACGAGTGGTTTTCAATTACATATTTTATACCTACCTCTCTTAGTGCTGGCACCAAGTTATTTCTTTTTTATGAACAGGTTTATCTTTTGTGGACGTTTTGGATCATTAGACAAATATCATGAATACGAATATATGTTTAAAATGCAACTACAACAACTACAGAATGAAGAAATAGATTATTCGACCTGGGCATAAGTGCTTTATTGGAACATTTGTAACCTTAAATCAAAACAAAATTACCACCGGCCAATCAGCGGTGTGGATCGATGAAGGGTTTATTGGCTAACCGAAATCATGGTCAATTGCGGTCTAAATGCCACTAATTTTAGACAACCGATATTTTGTCGCTTCATGGGATTTAAGATGATGTCAATTTGCTATGCATACGTATACAGTTTTATAGTATACATTACTTAAATAATTGATTTAATTTGTTAATGACTACATCTATTTCTAAAGTCATAACAATATTATCTAATAAAAATGACCAAAAAGTGATTGCGTAATGTGTCCTACGAAGTATATAAATACTTAAGAAATATTACCATTTATACTCACCCATAATTTGCAATGATGCTTGACCTTGTACATCTAGAAATTCGCGGAAAACAAACAAGTATTATTATTATTTCTGAAATTTGAACATTATTTAATAACATCGTACATCCTTATGCTTGGATGGATGACAAAGATACAAACCGCGTCGTCCGTACAACCGGGACGTTCACTACGTAAGGATGGATGGATACCCTCCGTACGTCGAGTTGTTTGATTAAGGAACAGCAATAGGGGTATAATTTTAAACAATTCCTGTGCATACTCTCTAAAATTCACCCTGTAGAAGATCGAGCGTGAAAGGAAACATTATGAGGAAACCTGTGTACTTCATAATGCTCAGCTCAATCTACAGTTGGCTAGCATGGTAAACCATTGTCTTTGACTGTCTCTTAAACTATTGGTATACTTCCACTTCTCTTCATTTAATTTTTCAATCCCCACAGGGTGCTAACAAAATAAGACCACCTTTTGTACAACTTATCACTTATGTGAAGTGTATCTTAATAAATCCATATATTAAATAAGTAAAAAATGAAATTATATTATGAATATCATGTTATTTAATAAGGACAGCCAGTAATAAACGGATTATATTTCTTCTCCTCATTGTTAAAGCACCTTTTCGAAACGGTGGTAGAAGCAAAATATGACGTTCATAAGTGTATTTACTGAATACCTATATGATTAAATGATTTTGAATTTGAATATCCACTTCCATTGAGGCCGGGACCGAATTGATGATATCGACCTTTTATTGCTGTAGACATCCCTGGACAGTCGTGACCAATTAGCATCATATGATGTGTTTGCTTGTTTATCAGCTAATTATGGATGTTGGCTGTCGAAATGGGTGTTTAAAAAAACGATATATTGTTCTTAATTTATTATCAAAAAATAGTAATATAAAATAAACCTTTAATCCTATCTTAACTAATCCTAACTGACTGGTCTCAATTACTACGCGATCCAGTAAGAGTACCAGTGGAGATGCTTGCGTGATGCATTGCTAGTCCGTGGGTGGCCGGTATCTTCTAAGAAGCAGCTGATGTTACACAAGACTCCCCAAGCGTGTGAACGTTACACTGTGACGTAGGGGGTGTAAGGGCCGTGTAACACTTCCCCTCGAAGATCAGTAACTATTTGCTCACGTCTAGTGTAAATGTTTCTGAACGCCTGGTTTCTGGGGATTCTATTGAAGCTTGTTGATTATCTTGATGAATTTTCTTCATCTATTTCCTTATTATATGATGGTTACGGAGATGATGCTGATTATTGCCATTCCTTATAAAGGTATAGTTGTCTGAAAAATTCTCGATGAATCCTCTGACTGAATACTCGCTGAGGTTTCCATCATTATTTGATGTTCAATGTTGTGCAAAGCGTTCAAGTTAATTGATTTAAGGTTCAAATTAGCTTTCAACTTCTTTGAATACGTTGAGTAATTTGCATATGCGATGATTTCGACAGCTTTCCCGTAAATTTGATTGTTTTCATTTGCAATTGTGAACTCCTTTGTTTTAAGCTTCCACGAAGTTTTTTGTGCCAGTTTTCACTGCATGATAGGTGCGCTTTGGTAGGTTCCGGAAACGTGATAACGTAGTGCAGATCATGTAATTTGATTAGCGCCTCTTTTGACATAGACATGCGTCTAGGTACACAAGCTGATATCAGGTCTTGATGTTGCAGTAAATGGTGAATGCAGTTATCTTCTGTGCATGTCTAATGAGACGCATTTTGCTAGCATAAATACCAGTTGTCAATCTTCGGGTATTCAGCCTCATGTAGTACATTAACACCTGAGAATCAGTTGCTAAGTAGGGAAGGTGGTACTATAACTGATAGGTTTTTATTAAGAACTGGACAAAGCCGTTACAATTCATAGGTATGTGGATGGGTAATAGGAAATTTTAGGATTACCCAAATTTTCCTATTCGTAAAATAAAAACCTAAACCAATTATTACATAATAGCATCAGATATCTAAATTTAAAATTTCATTAGTATTATAATTCTTATATAATGTAATTATGATTGACTTAAGATCTTTAACTGGTAAAATAGAATGATAAACTGATTTTTTACGACTAAATGCTAACATGTTTTCCATCTTATTAATTATTTCATTTAATAATTCTTGAACGTTCTCGTTAAGAATTACAAATAGCTGCAATAGATGTGCAACTTGTGCAAGGTGTCCACTATCGGTATTTGTCATATCCAAAACATAGAATAAGTACCTGGGTAATTTATCCTGATTATTTTTTAAATTAATTGACAACTGTGACTGCTGGGTGGACACTTCCTTAAATAGAGAAATATGATTATTAAAGCTACTTGCTAATTTGCTATTCTCAAATTTCAGGGCATCATTGTGATCTAAATTTCCAGTTATTCCTTTAATTATCTTTCTTTAGGGGTTAATTAAGCCACGTTTAGTTCGCGAAATAGGTCTGAATACTTTCAGCTGCGTTAAAGCCTTATTTAATTTAGAGTAAAGGTATTTTATTTGGTAATTAAACATATTAGAGTCAGTGTTAGTTAATGTGTTAGTTATATTAGTTAACTGAAATTGTAAAGTTCAGTTCTCATATTCTCTATGTCTATGTCTAATATAAAGGAGTGGTAATGGGATACAATTTTTGTTTTGCCTGATTGGAAGGGTAAGAGTCCGGTCCGTTGTCTAGGTTATTAAGTTTAATTTCCTGTCCTAGGGCCAGGCTTGTCAGAGTCAGTCTGTAACAAGTTATTAGTTTTATTCTTTACTGGTCATTTCAGACGCACTTTTGCGACGGGTTCGCGTTTCCTAGAAGTATAAATATGTATTGGTAGATCAGCAATAACTTTATCATGACTGAAACAGGGGCTAGTTTTTTCCTACTAGATAATAGGATGCGAATATAGACATCCAAGTCAGGTGAGGATTTAATTTCGGGTTCTCTATTCTGATTATGTCGTGCCATTAATCTTTCGCGTTGCATTCGCGATAATTCATGTATGATACCGTAGACTGTTAACATTTTGCCGCGGTTAGTCTGTATGTATTGTTGCAATAACCATTCTGATAAGTTCGTATCTACGGGGTCGCGAAGATCTATATGTCCTGTTAAAACTTCGAATGGTTTACACATAGTAAGGCTATGAATAGAGGTAATAATAATAATAATAGAGGTAATATAAGCTCTTGTAGGCAATTAGAGCGTAAGGGACTAAATTGCGTGCTGGCTCAATAACTTTAGGATTCTAAGGTGTTCTAAAAGCGTACTGTGGAAACGTTGTACTACTCTATTATCGGTAGGTGAGTGAGCTAACGTTTTGGGGTGCTGAATTTTGCGTAATTTTAAAAATTCGGCAACATATCTGGTTAGTAAATTCGGTACCTTGGTCCGTTGTTAATGTTAAAGAAAAGTCATGGTGAGTACCAAAATGTAGTATACTTTTAATAATATTCCGGGCTGTGCAATCCGATAAATGATATACCTGGGCATATTTTGAAAATGAACCAATAAAAGTAATGTATTTTTCCTGCTCTATACTAATAACATCGCCATTTATTAATTCGAAAGGATTCGAATGTGGGGGACTATTTTAAACTCCGGTCTTATCGGGTTCTGCTCATTTTTAGTACAGTTACAAATTTCACACTCTGCAATAAATTTGTTAACGCTTTCTTTCATTTTAGGTCAGAAATAGAAATTCGATAATGAAAGATATGTCTCCTTAGTACTGCGATGGTTCATTTTTCCTTCATGGTACTTCCTGATCGCATCTTGTTGTAATAAATAATCTCTGATATTTTCCAATTCTCCTATAACCATAACTAAATTCAATGAAGAGTTTTTGAACGTTTTTTGTAGAATGGGTATTAAAGTATATATATAATTAGTGGGCTGTACTAAAATTGTGGTTTGAAATTTGGGGTCAACATAGTTTTTAGGTTCCAATATGTCAAACGGCTTGGTAATGATAGATTTGTTTTTAGGGGGATGATTTACAATTTTTATAAAAATCTGTTTTTTATATCTGTTTCATGGGCTTTCGCTAATTGGTACTTCTAAAATAGGATTTTCAGCACTGGTATGGGCTGTTTCTGTGGACGTATCTAAATAGTTTTCGGTGTTTTCCTCTACGCGGAGTTGTGAAAGATTCGGTATAAGTGACAACGTTTCGTCATTATAAATTTCGATTAAAAATAACGCATCGGCTAAATGTCCTTTTTCATACACAATAGAATATTCCAGTAACTTTAATCGCCGTCTAGTTAATTTAGACTGATTCTTTGAGATTCATTAACCAAACTAAAGGTTTGTGGTCAGTTATAATTTTGAATTTTCGTCCGAATAGAAAAGGTCGAACATATTTTGTTGTCCAAACTATAGCTAACAATTCTTTGTCTATCATTGCATAATTAATTTCGCTGTCATTAAGTGTACGTGATGCGTAAGCTATTGGTCTGTCACTGCCTATCTGACCTTGCGATAGTACCGCTCCAAGGGCTACATTCGAGGCTTCGGTAGTAAGAATGAATTCCTTACTGAAATCCGGGTATTGCAATATTGGGTAATTTATTACTAAAGCTTTACAGTGCTCGAAATACTTTATATAATCTGGTGTTATATTAATTTTTGCGCCTTTTTCAAGTAACTAGTCAATGGCTTCGTTAATTTATCAAAATTAGGTAAAAATCGACGATAATATCCTAGTAGACCTAAAATGCAATTATCTGCTTAGTTGTACGCGGAATGTGGTATTTTAATAGCTTTGATTTTTTCAGGATTCCGTTTTACTCCATCTGTAGTAATTAGGTGTCGTAAGTATGGCATTTCTCATTTTAAAAATTTACTTTTATTCATCTGGATTGTAAATTATAGTTGCGAAGTCTAAAAGATTTTCTGAAAATTTACAGAGTATAATATTCGCGTGCATCCGAATCGACTCACCTCTACAAAATGCATAAATGGTGTAATATATTTTTAAAGAATAAAGAAAATATAGGTATATATATATTTTTTGAAAGCTTATTTCATAGGCTTTAAAATGATACCATAATCTCAAGAATCTGCACAATATTTTCGAATTTATTCGAATTTAATTCACAAGGTAACAAAAATTTAATTAGTGAAAAAAACAAAGGATAATTAAAATTAAATGAAAACAAAAAGTTATGATAAAATTATTAAATCAATAATTAGTGTTGTCCCCCCTAGCCTTAATAACAGCTCGAAGACGGTTCCCCATCGACCTGATAATCCTTACTACCAGATCTTGAGGGAGAGCCTCCCACTCCTCTTCGAGCACTGTCTTTAGCTCTACAATGTCTGCAGGCGCTGGATTTCTGGTCCGCACTCTGCGTTTTAGCTCGTCCCATATGTGTTCAATAGGATTGAGATCAGGGCTGAGTGGCGGCCAGTCCATGGTCTCAATACCAACTACGTCCAGTAACTGACGTGTGATTCGTGCTGTATGGCAGCGGGCATTATCGTGCATAAGAAGGAAGCCATCTCCTGTGAATCCTTCATAGGGAAAGACGTGTTCAAGGAGAACGTCTTCCACATATCGGTCTGCAGTCAGACCGTCTCCTCGGCCTCCACTAGGGATGAAAACAAGAGCTGTTTTTCCTTCGACAGAAATGCCCGCCCACATAACCACCGCCATAGGACACTGTTTCGGCGAAACAACATTGCGAAAATCGCTCGCCTGGACGCCGGTAGACTCGAGCTCTCCTGTCGCTGCCATGCAGACACACTCTGCACTCGTCAGTGAACAGGACCCATCGCCATTGTTCAGCAGTCCAACCGATGTGTTCGCGAGCAAATGCAAGGCGAGCTTGTCGGTGGGCTGTAGTCAATTTGGGGCCTCTGGCAGGCCGTTTTGGAGTCAGGTTGGCATCTTTTAGCCGTCTTCTAACCGTCCATCGACTGACAGCGGCTTCACGAACCTCTCTCAGCCGCTGCTGTACAGCAACACGGGTGAGATGGCGATTTCTGAGACTTGTAGAGACAATAAAACGGTCGTCTGTCTCAGAAGTACGCCGCCGCCGACTGTTATCTGGCCTCCCAGAGTACGAATTTGTCTCTTGGAACCTTCTGTATACCCTGGATACAGCAGATTTAGTCGACGAGCGACTTCTCGTTGGCTAAAGCCCTGTTGTACCAAAAAGACAACTTGGGCGACTTCTTCTGGTCTTGTATCCATAGTGGCGGCGAACTGGTAATCGTATGTTGCGGAAATGCGTTCAGGTCAACTTCTGATAAGCGACTGATAAGGGTGCGTTGCTTACGGGGGTTTATATAGGGGGTGGCACAGCGCAACGCGTTAGTACTGCAAGCAGTAAATTTTACGCACTTACGTTCATGCCACGATATTTTCCAAAGTGGTGATTGGATTAAAATGATAAATATGTTAATTTAAAGTTAAAAGAATAGGCTTTCATAAAAAAATACCTTTTATAAACTTTTCATTTTTTTTTAAATAAAAACACACTGTTTGTCTATTTTGTATGGGTGAGTCGATTCGGTTGCACGCGAGTGTATTATACTCAATTTCCCTAATATTAATTAACGTTAACTAATTAACAATATGTCAAGTCTTGACAAGTATGTCATCTTGAAGAACTGTACAGATATTGTTAATTAGTCCTCTTAATACGTTGTCCATTACTCTCTGAAAAGTACAGGGTGAATTTTTCAATCCCATTGGCATTCTTAACAATTCATATTTGCCATGTTCTATTCTGAATGCCGTCTTGTGGATATCGTCAGGGTGAGTTTCCACTTGATAAAAACCGCTGGCAAGATCGAGTGTACTAAAATATTGGCATTTTCCTAACTTGTTTAGTATGTCCGTCAAGTTTGGTATGGGATATTTGTCGTCGATAGTTTTTTCGTTGAGTTTTCTAAAGTCGATAACTAATCTCCATTTAACTTTACCGGAAGCATCGGGTTTTTTGGTACTATACAAATAGATGCACTCCAAGCAGAGCTCAAAGATCGAATTATATTCGTACTTTGCTGTAGAATTTTACTAATTTGTTCCTGAACTTCCTGCTTGTGTATATGAGGATATCGGTAAGTTTTACTATGTACTGGTATTTCTTCTGTCGTTCTAATACAGTGTTTAATCTTATTCGTAAAAATTAAATTTTCTCTTTCCAGGTAAAAAATGTCAGTATATTTTTTACACAAATTAGTTAAGTTAATTGATTCACCCTTATTTAGGTGGTCTAAGCGTAAGCGTGATAGTACCTGCTCACTTCAAGAAATGTCGTAAATATAGTCTGTTTGTTCGTTAAAAATATGTGCTTCGATTGGTTGTGAAAGGGAAAAAATTAGGTAATTTTCCATCGGATTAGTTATTTCAACTATGGCATTGGTATCAAATGATTTTGTTATGCATTCTTTAATAAAAAAACAGTTTGAAAAATTCTAGTGATCAATTAATATATCTCCTCTAGAAATAGAAGTCGGTAACTTAACTAGTTTTTGAATTAGCCGGAATAACTATTTTATATAAATTAACACGTTGCGAAAAGTACGAATAAATGGGATTTATAGCAAAAGTGGTCTGAAAGGTACCTAAGTCAATCTTCGCCTGCCATTGTTTCATTAAGTCACATCGTATAAGTCCGTCAAAGTATTTGTGGAATTATAAATGAATAATTTTATAAAAGATTCGTCTTAAGTTCCTCGAAACATGGTATGGTTATGAAATAAGTTTTGTGTGGTTGCATGAATATTAGATACAATAAATATATCATAGTCAATAGGTAAGTCTGGGAAATATTTTTCTACGGCGTCAGGACTGATGAATGATTGGTTTGCGTCCGTGTCAATTTAGAATTTTAGCGGGGCATTATCTATATGTATGTATGGTAATTGTCGCTTATTATGAATGTTCAGTTATATTCCATATATAGATACCATTATAACCATAGATAGATACATACATACAATTCAAGGTAATATAAAGCGTATAAAAATAAATTATTTTGGAAAATAAAAACTTATAAACCGATAAAGGTGACTTTATTTTAAGGCAAGCCCTTAAATAATCCAATCCGCAGAAAGTCTGAAACTTCACAACTGATTCAATTAGTAAAGTAACAAGAGAAATGTATAGTAAAATTTGTGTAAAGTAATGCTTTGTTCTTCATTCTGTACTGTAGAAAAGTACACATTAAACTTGTTAGAGTATCTACAATGGGAATGTACACAGCTCTAAAACGATATTGAATGTTAGTGGTATGCTGTTTGCGGTTCCAGGCACTACGGTATGTAAACATTTCACACTAGTAATACTATTTCCACACTAGTAATACTATTTCCGCAGTACAACGTCAACTGACTGCCGAAATTTCTGGCACCAACAACAACAACGGTTTGAAACAGCTGGGATTATTAGATTATAGGAAACCACAAATTTACCCGCCTGAAAACTTCTATGTAAAAAGTTAATTTTTGGGGTATAAGTGGGTACCTATAAATCAAAGCCAATCTCCTTTGTGAATATATCTTGGTAATCAACAGAGAAGTAGATGGTGGCGGACTTCCATGTGTTTGACTTTCTCTGGAATTAACCGTGAAATGTTTTGCCAAAATTCAGGCAACTTATACAGATAAGCGTTTACATCTGCTTATTCGGTAGTGATTGCTTGGAGGAAATGTTCACGAAATTATTCCAGTTTCAAAGTTCCAAGAGTCAATTAAGAAACTAATTCCTCGCTTTCTTTTTGACAGGCGGCAGATGTTGAGGCCTCTGCAGTTCCAAATGTCACAGGGAAATTTGATTCCAAGTCTGTACGCGACTCTGAAATTTAAAGTTTACTAATTTATGTGTGTATATTATTATATTATTCTGCATAAAACTCTAATCTCTACATGTTATTTGCGTATTACAAATTAGTCATGTATTGCTTAGATAAAGAATATCATTGTGCAGAAACCTACACACCTTAGCGTAATAAAGATTCCACCAATCCGCACTTGGTCAGCTTAGTGAATTAAGCCTTAACTCATTTTATTCTAAGAGGAAGCCTGATCACGATAGTGGGGTAATGTTTTGCTATGAAAATAACAGCAATAATTGGCTTATATCCACATGCAACTAATATTTTTCGCATTTTTTATGAATTTTATTTTTCAATCTTGAATATCTTGAATTCTCTTCCCCAATGCGTTCAAGTGTAAAATACTTTTTATTTATTATAGTCTGAAGGTACATGTTTTTCCTTATTGCGGCTATTTTATTTAGCGTTTTTAATTTCATGTTATATATGTAAGATTTGCATGTAAAACGGAATGAAATAGAAAGTCTGAGAACTTGATAGAATTTGACGTATGACTGACGAAAGAGAAGCGGAGGGTGGTACGACGATTTGTGACGATATACTTGCTGAAATCAATAATTTACTAAAAGTGATCTATGAAAATGGTCCGGTGTGCTTGTTGCCAACGGAAAGGTGGCCCTTTATCCTCACGTATATTTATATCTTACCTGAAAAGAGATGAATTGGTGACTGCTTGTGGCAAAATGTATTGAGCGCTTCCATGCTTCGGAAGACGTATTAAGCTGTCGGCGCCGGTGGTTATAATCAGATAGGACTCGTTAAGCCATGTCGGAGCTTTAGAAACTATCGACACTTGATTAAACCATTACTAAGCAGTACTAGAGGAGCGTGGTAGAAAACGCTTTAGACCTTTTCAATCACGTGAGACGCGTGCCCTGTAATGGACCGCTAATGGATTGATGCTACAAATCAGCAGTGTCAGATCGGCATGTTTCCTTATACATTATTTTATAATAATGTAAATTTTAGATACAAATAATCTATGTTTCGATACGTAAATTAATTTATATTATTACCTAATAATGAGTCCGTTTTAACCCGGCGTTAGTGGGGTAAAAAATGTCAGCACGAACATCAAGGTGGATCAACATGACCCATAGTTTTATCTTAAAATATTGCAGTAATTTAAAAGTAAATTTTGAAAATACAAGACATAATTATGTAATAAACACTTTTAATCATGTTTAATAATGAATTAAAAAAACCAAGTAAACTATCTAAAATATTGACATTCCTTAGATTAATCACACTTTACTAATTACCAGCTTTCTGGTTTTAATGTACTTTTTTAAACTTAACAAACATATGTATGAAATAAAATACATAGTTTCTCATCAGAATCATCTTTATTAATACTTTCGGAGCACAATCGAATAATATGCTCAGAATATAATATATTTGTGACAACCTTGACAGGTTTTGCGATCTTTGTTTGCTGGACACATTAGAGGTCTTTTACGAGCATTGGGTTTCTTAACTAAAGGCTCGTCTAAAGAATTGCAAAAAAATTGTCCAATTCTTTTTCACATTTCACGGGGCAATGATGTCACATTCTGGCGTTCTTTCAAATTTTCACCCACAATCATCACTATCTTATACCTCTTGCTCCGTATCGCTGGGATGACTCTGTTTACCAACACAATGTTCCTCAAAGGATTCCTGATCAAATGGCTTGACATCTTTGTCTGAGTCAGATTCTAGAATAGTCGTTTTTCTGCCGGATCTATGTTTCTTGATCCACTAACAAAAAAGTATATTAAACAACGAGAAATTCTCAAATAAACATAAAACACACTTCTAATTTTAATTAACAGTCAAAGTAATAACAAAACATGATAAAAATATTTACAGAAAGAATATTTAAAATGGCGCAAAACCGTTACAATAAATGCGAGGATGGGTCATAAATATTTGTCTTTTTCAACTTTAAGCACGTGAAATCTCGAGTATGGTCGATGTTTAACTAATTACTTACCAACAGTCTTTAGATCAGTTCAGAAACTGTAGCTATCGAGAAGAGCGGCAACGTCGCATGCGCAATTACAATATTACAAGCAAAATTTAACGTGTTTGGTTATTTTGACCCAACCCCGATCACTCCGGTTAAAGGATTTATATTCAATGTTTTTTATTTTTATTTTAAATGCGTTACGCTCAAAATTTCAGCTTACGTAGTATATTTCAACATCATTATTATAATCTAATAATATAACAAGAGGAAAGAGGCTTATGTTCTAAATCCTTTTAAATTACGTTCAAGTTTTATATTAAAACTTCGCATATAGTTGTTATAAAAGTACATTTATATTCTTGTCTTTATCTTTCAAATAACCTGAGTTACATACTTTTTAAAATACAAAACTTCTATCAGTGCGAATCGTTTACAACTAGGGACTCGCATAGAAACCTGTTCAAATAAATCAATATATTAACTGTCACAATATATTTTAAATATCGTGCACGTTCAAAAATATTTTCATAGTTTTCTTAAGAAGAGTGATGTTACGAACTTTAATATTGTACTAGAAATAAAGCTGAACTGATCGTTACAAATTTCAGACTTGGCAAAACTGGTAGCTCTTTTATGGGTAGATATGTAAATCTATACATATAATAAAATTCTAACTGATGGCTTTCTGTACATAAACGATATATGAGAAAAAATATTTTTAGGGGCCTTTATTAACGCAATAGATCACAAAACAATAGGTGTTAGAATTTTTGTCGGTTTATCTGTGCGTTTGTGCGTGCTAATCACAGAAACGGCTTAACGAATTTAGTTCTGGTTTTTACTTATGTGTTGTAATAAGCATTATTTAATATTTAAAGTTCGTTTCATTTCAATTTATAATAAAACTAGCAGCCCACCCCGGCTTCGCACGGGTATACTTTTATTTTTAAACATTTTGAGATATATTTATAATTTTGTCTTTATAAAGGACATAAGTGTGTATTTTCTTCTTTAAATTTCAAATTTGTACTTGCCAACCTATTAATGAAGTATTCGTTACATACATACATACAAAAATACAAAGCTTTATACCATTAGTATAGATTTCGTTACAATAGACGGAAACGTCACACTGTAAATTAAAAACTCACGTCAAAAGCATTCTTATGATGAAAGGTTATTTGTTACAAACTAAATAGTTACTTGAAAGCCCCAACTGCTTGGATAAAGATATTATATATATTATAATAATATAGTCAGTATATGTACAGTCATAATTACTTTTTGTAACTGTGAGGAGGAAAAAGAATCCCTATTTGAAGGGTAGGGTTCACTGTGTTAGTGTAAATAACACCAAAACATCGAGATCATCTATTGTAATGGGTGTTCCACAGGGCTCTATTCTAGGTCCGTTCCTTTTTCTGGTTTATATTAACGATTTCCCGTATTTTATTAGCAAACATCCGGACATTGTACTCTTTGCTGATGACACATCTTTAATATTTAAGACTGGAAGAAATAAATTAAATTTTGACGATGTGAATAGTGCTTTGTCGCATTTATGGCATTGGTTTACAATAAACAACTTAGTTCTAAATGCCAATAAAACGAAGTGTATAGAGTTTGCACTACCAAATGTGCAGAGGGTAGGCAAAATCCTTAAATTAAATAACGTAACACTGCCTATGAAACAATCCACAGTTTTTTTAGGTATCTCTTTAGATAGTAAGCTTCAGTGGGGCGCCCATATATCGGTTATCACAAGTAAACTTAATAGATCTGTCGACGCTATTAGGAAGATAAGACTAATTACTGATGTAGAGACAGCTAGACTTATTTATTTTGCCTATTTTCATAGTCTTATGTCTTACGGTATCCTAATGTGGGGTAAATCAGCGGACGTTGATTCAATATTTATATTACAGAAAAGTGCAATTAGAGCTATATACAGATTGAAGTCGCGTGAGTCATTAAGAGAAAAATTTAAAGAAATAGGTGTACTCACTGTAGCCAATCAGTATATAGTAATTTAGTATTTATTAAAAAAAATTAAATACGTATAAGCAGAAAGACTATTACTAAGACCCTTAAAGTACGTGTTACTAAAATTAATACTATTCCGTTATTCTACCATTTCGTCTATGCGAGAGTTTTTAATAATCATTTTATTGATAGTAAATTATTTTATTTCTAATTATCTATTTCCGTTATTATATGTATTTTATTGTTCGCATTCGATCTATTACGTCGTAGAAATTCGTAGAAATTCAACGAACTAGCAAAAGGTATTTAGTAATAAAAACTAATAGAATGAAGCTTTTGTCGGAAGTCATTAAGCTCGCTCTTAGATCGAGCTTACCGTGATCTGCAGCTAATGAAAGTCGTGAATGGAGAGCAAAGAATTTTTTTTTGTTGTTAGAATTAAACTATTCATTGTTCGTACTGTTTCGAAGACAAAACACTAAATAAATATAATCTGATTATAAATATTTCGTTTCCTGTAAAAAAATAACAAAATAAATAAATATAATTCAAGAGAGAGAGAATACTTTCTTCGGTCGCACTTCGATAAATATGTAGGTTCACGGTAACATAATATACTAGTAATAATAATATTAATGGCTTAATACTGATAATAAAATCCTTACGCGAAGCCCTACCACCAAACAGGCTGGCTTCTGTAACGGGATGGATACCCTCTCAAACAATGAAATTTTTACGGGTAATTATTTAAATTACGGGTAATTATTGACGCAGTTACAGATAGAGAAGAAAATAAATAGATTATAAGTTTCTTTTCACATTAATTAATTTAATTGTAGATACA
This sequence comes from Megathymus violae, assembly GCA_003671415.1. NCBI lineage: Eukaryota > Metazoa > Arthropoda > Insecta > Lepidoptera > Hesperiidae > Megathymus > Megathymus violae. Next base: position 813,587 of record PDGT01000095.1, on the reverse strand, counting down.
TTAATTTGTAGATAGCGCTCGGTCAGTGTATCAAAATGTAGTTCAGGATACAATATAATATAATAAATCCAACTGCAAAGTATTCCAATACAAATGATATTGAACACTATCCATTTATATATAGATATAATAATACACTAGCACACCGCCCTCGATTCGCTCCAGGAAAACTACGCCTTACGCTTAGAAATACCATCTGCAATGTTTTAGGATTGGGTTTTTCTCGTTCTATGAATTAGAAATATATACATTTATAACCTTTTTTATTTATGGATGGGTTGCAATGAAACGATTTTTAAATATTAAGTGATGCTTCCTTCAATACACTAGTGAAAACGAAATCGGTTAAGCCGTTTATGTGATTAGCGCGAACAAACGCACAGTCACGCAGACAAAAATTCCAACAACTATTGTTTTGGATTCTATTGCGTTAATAGAAGCCCTTAATAGAGTTTTTCTCATATATCCTTAATGGATGGAAAACGATCACTTAGAATTTTATTATATGTGATATAAATAGTTTCAAAGCTAACATAGGTACTGTTACTAAACGTAAAGATAATTTCTTAGAAAGCCAACCGAGAGCGAGTTGGTCGTATAATAAAAATCAGCACTCCGTTAAGAGTCATTGAAGCCGACGTTGGACCAAGTAGAGCGTAACCTGCATCTAACAAGAATTCTGAGGTGAATACTGTAAAGAAAATTTTATTCTCGTAAGATACTACTTTCAAACTTCATAATTATAGGCATTATATGACACGTACATATGTACGTAAAATACGATTAATTTGATTAGAAAAATAAACTCTTATCATGCATGTATCTTATCTTGCAGACACTAGCACTTACAGACGGATTAATGCAAGTAATAAAAGTGTTCAGTATTGCTGATTTTCAGTGCAGTCTTAAATCGAAAGTTTGTGAGAAAACATGTCTTAAAACAACATTATTATTACAAATAAAAGATATGTAAAATTCTTACGTTACAAAATATTTTTTGTATGTATGAATGCAATGTCTTACTTTAGTTGTTGAATCTTCATACAGAGTGAGTGGGGTAAAAATGTTTTGTCACATTGCTGGGCAAACATCGTTGGCAGGCTTCACATACCTTTGAGAATATTTTAGATAACCCCCGGGTATGCAGGTTTCTTTAGGATGTTTTTGTTTGCGGACTAAAGTACCAATTAAAATCCATCTACCGATGTATCAGCCTTTTGAAGCCTAATTAGCGCCTTTGATTTCTAACGCATACATTACATTATTATGTTTATTAGAATTTATATGATTGTATATCTTTGTTCTGGTATTATCTTCTACGATGATGTAACTGAGAATCGATTCATGTACACTAAAACAACAAACCGTCACAAATGCACCTTTTGTAAGGTTAGAATTAGAAAGAAACAATTCATTTTGAAATTTACCTACGAGTACTGTTTGGTGAACATTACTATAAAATCATTATGATTTTTCATTGTTATTATTTTGTATACAGAAAAATAATACACTTACGCATACGGCGTTTGATCATACATTCTGCACAATTTGATCATTTGCATTTATTACACATTTACACAGTACGTTAATTTTATGGACATAATAGCTCAGTTACACTTAAATTTTATATATGGCGCCATAGTGTGTATTTTTTTTATGTTAATAGCCGACAAACGAGCCGACGAGCCACCTGATGGTAAGTGGTCACTGTCGCCCATGGACATCAGCAAGACCAAAGGTATCACTGATGCGTTGTCAGCCAGGAAATAAGAAGAAGGTTAGAAAGATGGTACTGGCTCTTAAGCTCCCAGCCGAAACATGACGAGTCGTTTGGCAGCTGACTTAAGCAGGAGGGTGGTAGCTAGCCAGACAGGCTTCACGGAAAGATAATAATACCAGTAATCATATTAATGACTTAAAAATAATACTGAAAATATAATCCATACCTGAAGCCGTACGACACCCTGTTCTGCCAGCATGGGATTGGGGGTAGTATTCTAATCCGCCCCAATACGGCTCAAATACACTACATATATACACTAGTAACCTAAATTTAACAATGTTGGGACTTAGATAAGTATCCATTTTTGTGTCCAGGCCAAAATCCCCTACTGTATATACAAGGCAAACACATCTATCAGAAACCGCTGAGATCTATGCTCTGTTTAATACCGTTCCTAACCATATACATATACTGATAAAATTTTATACCAACCTGTGTAGTTATTACCCTCTTAACGTCTTTCGGTTCTAGTAGCGAAATCAGTTGGTAAGCTATACACCAGGTTCGATGGCAACATTTCGATGTGTCTGTTGTTTATAGATGACCACTTATCATTAGTTAGCTCGTTTTCTTTACTGTCGGATATTAACAAAAATTAAAAAAAGTTCATAAATATATACATAGATAGACACAAATTAACTGATAGATTCTGAAGAAATAACAAAGTATATATTTAATGGCAACACAATTTTTTTATAGCCAGAAGGGCAGACTAAAAGGCAGACGGGCCACTTGATGGGAAGTTGTCACCGTGGCCTATGGACATAGGCAACACCAGAGGAGTCAACATTGAACTCTGGCCCTGGAAAAAAGCTCTTTTTACACCTTTTTAAGAATCCCCTTTTATGGCGCTCCGGGAATGCCTCAGAAATGCTTGTTCCACAATTTGCGCGGCAAAAAAGACCGCGAGAATCTGATCGTGGGTGGACATTGGTTCACCAGCAAGTGGTGCATTGATGTATGGGCAGCAAGTTAAATAGTTTCTCGGAGCTCTCACTATCGTAATACACATAGAGCAGAAAAAGGGAACCTAAAGTTTGTGATTCGTGAGTCGCTGACGATTCTGATTGCGCGTTTCTGAACGGCGTCAAATGCATTGTGCTTTAGCAGCTCTGCCCAAAGATGAGAGCAGTATTGCATGTAAGACCAAACCTGAGCTTTGTGCATATATTTTCAGGTTTTGGTATGTAAATACTCTTTAAACGAACAACCCACCTGATGGTAAGTGGTTACAGCCGCCCATTTTATTTATTTACTACTAGCAAACTGCCCACGCTTCGCTTCAGAAAATCTACCTTAGGCTGAGAAATAGTATCTGAATCTGCTTCTGACCTTCAATCTATGACAACCGCCACGGTCATTTTATTTGCAGAGGTTTTATAGTTTGGAAACTGTCCAAATGTAAACCGAACAATTTATTCAAATCTGTATATATTATACCAATGTTACAATTGATACTTTACATTTTCATCGACAGATGACGTTACGCTGACTGGCATAAATCAATTATATAACAAAACTATTATAAATAGATTATATATATTTAAAGAACAAATAAAAATATGCCAATATAAATGTATTGTAAATGTAAAGCACAATAGTTTACACCATAAATAAAAGAGTTCATGTGTAATATTTATTCTTTTTTTGTGATTTAATCTCTTTTCAGTTTGATTTTAGCCATAAAAAAGAGTATACATGTGTATACATATATTATAAATGTGGGTATGTCAAATGAATGGTAGTGTGCGTATTGTAAATTTTCATTCATCTATCCATCCATCCATCAGCCTTTGGAGGTCCACTGCTGGACATAGGCTTCCCCTAACTTGCGCCACTCTGACCGGTCCTGAGCCCTCTGAATCCAGTGGGTGCCCGCTGTATTTTTCAGGTTGTCAGTCCACCTGGATTTAAAAATAAATATAAATTTATATATTATAAATTTTCATTAAATTCATATATTTGTAACGCATATTATATAAAAATATTAGCTTTCTGCACACCTTCTCCATATAAACATTAAATGTGCCCAAGGAGATGTTTCATAAATGTGTGAAACCTGGGCGTCGCCATGTACAAACTAGAAAATTGATCATATTAATCGAAACCATTCCTTATTATTCAAATTCTATATTTCAGCTTGGTTTAGTGTCAATAATTTAATTTGTGAGTAAACATATTGTAACACTGAAACATTATGGCGGATGATGGCGAATAGTCAGACGGATGCATATGACAGTTATTGATATACTAGGTCATAACTGTCAAACGTCAATATAATATGTAAATATATCGGATTAATAACTAAATCAATGTTACTTACTTATCTATCTATCTTACTGATAATCTAATTATTGTGTAGCGTAAATATAGATTTTAAAACTCCACAAATAATTCATCACAGACATGATATTTCACAGTTCCATTTGCCACCATATTGTTGTTATATGTAAAAAATTAAAAATAATCTATTTAACATAATTTCTCAGAAGAGAACAGCTCATTGAGTATTTTTTTCAATATATTTCAATAAATCAGTTTATTTTTCTCTAAATTATGCTAGACTGTACAAAGGCGCGCCCAAAATAATACATCTCATTTCGTACTCCTCCGTTCGCGTAATTGTCGTAAAAAGGGATACAAAGTTTTTGCTTCACGTATTAATATATAGATATTTCAAAATCGGAATATACTTTTATTCCCTGACATTGTTAAGATACATAATAATAAATTATTTATCAATTTCATTCTCCCTAGCTTTGGAACTCTTTGAGATATTAATATAAAAATATTCTTACGTATCTTCCAATATTCTTTGAAGTATTGAAAAAACATATCTGCTTAGTTAGCAGCTAATGCTGGGAAATGTGAATAAAATCTATTCAATCCATAGCAAAAAATCTAGAGAGAGAAAAAAAGCAGTTAATTTTGGTTAGGTTTCGAATAAACGTAATATTATTACATCTGATACATGTGCAAATATGCTTCAAATTTATAAACATAAGTTACAAATTTTGAAAACAGGTAAGAGAAAATACTTTGAATATTCCCTTCATATAACAGAATTAATAGGGAAAACATTTTTAATTTAACTGTGTCTTCCCCTGATCTGTCTGTTATCAGTCAACCAAAATAAACGGTCAACTTTATCGTCTGTCTGGAAACTAAAAAAATCCTAACCCAATTAAATATTATGTATTAAATGGTGAAAGGAAAGAAACAAACGAATTTAAATATAATATTCTACCGGAATCCAACTCTAATTTTCCTGGTACAATAAAATATTAAAATCTACCTTAAATCAACCAGCATTATCTTTGCTACGGTAAAATTCCTAAATTTCACGGCTCAAATTCCACAGTTCAAACGGCGATATAATCATTTTAATATTATGTTAACAGATATTTTACCATAATAAATCGTTCAAAAGTAATTAAAGGTAATTTTAATCATAAATAATGATTGGATTATCCATATAATACCCAACATTATTATGATCTTTTTTTATGTTAATAGCTGAAAAACGAGCAGACAGGATGTCGCCCATATACATCAGCAAGACCAAAGGTATTACTGATGCGTTGTCGGCCAGGAAATGAGAAGAAGGTAAGAAAGAAAGTACTGGCTTTCAAGCCCCGAGTCGTTTGGCGGCTAACTCAAACAGGAGGGTGATAGCTAGCCAGGCAGGCTTCACGGGAAGACAATAATAGCAGTAATAATATTAGTGACCCAATAATAATACTAATAATTTAATCCTTACGTGAAACCCTACCACCAAGTAGGCTGACTTATGACGCCTCTTACGACACCCTTATCTGCCGGTATGGGATTGGGGGGAGTATTCTAGCCCGCCACAATACGGCCAGATACCCATTAATCCAAATAATGATCCATTAATATGAGTAAAGTGTAAATAAACTAATTATCATTAATTGATACTCGTTCTATTTATCAAATAGAAGTGGTCGTTATAAATGGATTATAATTATATTTTGGATGGGAGTAAGTTATATTTCCAATAGGTCCAGCGACTGGATTTTATCCATTGATATATGGGGTATAGAGTTAAGGTCGTAAGGTTATTTTCCTAAGCACAGAAGTGGTCATAAAATTTACCGTTAATGGTCACGCATTCATTTGCCTAATAGTTCGAATATTTACGATGATGTCTTGTTGCAAAGATCCGGGTCATTGTTGACAATCAGAAGAAGCCCCTAACTAACCTCTACGTGGACCTCAAACTGTACGTTAAACATCATCGAATATAGTTTTGAAAAATAATAAAGAGATTTATAATTCATCCAGGGCTGCAATAAAGATTTAATTTTTAAATAAGTAGACCATTGTATTAATTTTAATACAATTACTATACTTTTTCAAGTTTAAAGTGTACGTACATTTTTAAATATAAATGAGAACATGTGATCAACGATCTAGTTATTCAGAAGTTATACGATAACTGTACAGACGCAAAACGATGAAACAATGTTAATACTATCCGCTACTTTTCAGAAAAAACACTCAAACATCCATGAGGTGATATAATGTGGGTAGAGCACATAGTTAAAATAGTCGTAAAATAATTCTGGTAACAATTATTTTCCAGCCAAGCGTCTTAGTGATATACATTTTGATTTTGAAATTCGATTCAAAATAACTTGTCATGATCTAATTACAATATATACACTTAAATGTGTAATTATAATATATACACATACATGTATATGTACACTTAAATGTATACTTTTATCCAAATTAAATTATTTTTTTGAATATTTAAAAGACTGAATTTGTATTTACCTAAATAATATTCACGACCGAACTGCAAATTAAGTTCTGATGTGAAACGTAATTCCATTAGATGTCGTACGAGATTTTTCATTAAAACTTGAAAGTTTTCGGTTCGCTTACTTCATTACTAACGAGACACTGAAGGCATCCAAACTCAATAAAAATGTAATTAACAAAGTTAAAATTATTTAATCCCTAAGTGCGGATCTTAATTACAAGTGGATAAATATGATCAATATTTGAAATACCGCCTCATCTTTTATCAAAAGTTTTATATTTATTAAATATTAAATAAGCTGTCTTATAAAATCTTCAAAGGTAACTCAAATTTACACAAACATTAATAAAATTAATTAGCCACAACCGCCAATTACGGTATCCGATCTAAACTTAACACTTTAAAAAGTTTCCAAAACCAGTAAAACCACTTACCTCATCGATTCTCACACGACATTTTACTATAACACTTATGATTGCAACTCCTTTAAACTCACTTCACTTGTCTTTAATAAATCACTTTAACGTAACAACACTCCACTGCACTCGCGATGTTTGAAGCGGACCGAAAACACAGCCTCACGCTGGACGTACCGAGTTCTATCTAACCCCCACCCTTGTTAGAAGGCTTTACAGACGCATGCGTAGAGAATAAGAATATAAATTCCGTATTCGTACCCCGAGATCTGTGTCAGTAGAAGTCAATGCGGTTTACGTTGAAACTTCATTTGGTATCAGTATTAATATTAAAATTTTAAAATTAAGCATAAGATACAATCTGTCTTTCTAGCATAAATGGGATCTTTGTAATTTATACCTTTCGAATTTTTTGTACGGTATCTTCGATGAAACACTGAATCTTCGACACTAAATCGAATCATTTGCGTGTCTATCTGACGTCGGTTACGTCTGATATCATACAAATCTTTTGGAGGCATGAGATGTATGGGTGAAAGAACTGGTTAGTAGTACAGCTAATTTATCACTGACTCGTGATCAACACCAATACGACATAGATACACCTCAAGGGACAAATTCAAATTTAGATTACCAGTGAAAATTGCACACCGCAAATAAAAAAACCGTTTTTGGTGTTTGATTAGAAAAAAAAAATTGTCAAAAACGTTATGTCACATATCATATAAAAGGGCTTATTATGAGAAAGACGTAAATTCGACATATCTTAGATGCTTTAGAAGACACGTGAAGCAGTCAGTAACAGTGATCTGCTAAACTAACTTTATCAATCATCCATCAGGCTATCGGAAATCACTGTTGAACATTGGTCACCCCGAACTTGCGCCAGTATGATCGTTCCCGAGCTTTCTGAATCCTGCGGATAAACGCAATTTTTTCTAGTCCGTGATCGCGTTGTCACGCTAAGTTTTAGTGAATTTTTAAATCGCAATAGATGTTCTTATGTCATGATCGGTACGGTACATGCGGTGTAAAGCGTTGCCTACTTCTTTGAATCTAAGTCAGCCTTGCCTCCAGTTTAAGGTCATTGGGCTCTGTAACGGTTTAAAGTAAAAGTACAAAGCAAGCTGAAAAGGTTCTTGACCCGTTCTCCTTCTGAAAGCCAAGTTTAAGTATTTTGGCTGCAATGTCGTAAGAGCAAGGTAACAAGTGATTTAACGGTTTCTTTTTGAACAACAATATGTTGATGATGCCTCTGCTGTTGCCGATGTCCATGGGTGTAGGTGACCAACTACCCACCATCACATATATATCTGACCAAGCCTTCAATTGGACCCAATCCCAGTAGAGTACTTACTTAGTAAAAGTTTCTGCGACCGATTTAATTCAATGAAATTTAGATATTGAACTCGGCTACGGACAACATCGAGCAATGAGGAATTAATACAAGACACTTATTACGTTCCTGGCAACTCTACATTACCTTACTTTGGAAAATAAAATATGTAATGCAGTAAATTTAAACTGAGTTCAAAATCACAGTGCGAATAAAAACTTTGGTCGTTTTGGGGTGGCCTAGAATACTCCACCCAATCCGATGCTGGCAGAACAGGGTGTCATGAGAGCCGACAGAAGCCAGCCTGCTTGTAGGTAGGGCTTCGCGTAAGGATTATAATATCAATATTATTTTTAAGTTACTAATATTATTACTGGTATTGTTATCTTTCCGTGAAGTCTACCTGGCTAGCTACCACCCTCCTGCTTGAGTCAACCGCCAAACGACTCGTAGTGTTCCGGTTGGGAGCTTGAGAGCCAGTACCTTCTTTCTAACCTTCTCATTTCCTGGCCGACAACGCATTAATGATACATTTGGTCTTGCCGATGTCCTTGGGCGACGGTGACCACTTACCATCAGGTGGCTCGTTTGCTCGTTTATCCTATTAACATAAAAAAAATATACCAACTCATCAGAAAGACCTGCGATTCAAAAACTTTATTATGGGCATCAATGTGGTACTTTAGTCATTCGAAACCGTGTCCTAATGATACGTCTCATTATGTTCGCGCGATTTTTAATGACACTTATCCCATGTTACATATGAGAAAATGGAGAGCATACGTCATGGCTTTTGATTTTCCTGGTCTTGTTAACCTTTTTAAAAATAGAATTTTGTTACTTAATAGAAAAATATTTATGATTTATTTATGAAAATAATTATGTTGTTAAATACCTGTCAGAATTACAAATGTTAAAGCCAAACTAGACCACGCAGCCCAACAGCGGGAGTATTATTTAACTTATGATATATTAATGTTTTGCTACAATTCCACCTGATATTGTACAGCAGACTACGCTGCCATCAATCTGTTGCGATTAAGCTGTTAGAGACACAGTAATGCAGAAAACCAAGATGTTTTAACCGAATGGAATTCAGTGAATATAGCATCGGCTTTTTCGTTCCGAGTGAATCGCTCGCAAAATGTCGCTGTACTTAACGGAATTGCCGAATTTACATACGAATGTACTAAAAACCTTTATAAGGGTGCGAAGTGATACAAAACAAAATCGTAATTTTCGCCAGCGACCATTCCCGAGCGATACGCCCTTCGCTTGGGCCTGGCATTGATAAATAAAGGAGTTTAAATTATGCTGCGAATATAATGAAATTTGCAGACGAAAGGTTACCGACATGGCTTGGAGAATTTATAGCTGACGTGTAAGCAGTAGTATAAAAAAATTTTGTTTATCATGGAGTTTTTTATATTTAATATAGGTCAGTGCTTGACATCAATGCCACCTAATCGTAGGTGGCTCTGTGATTAACAATAGTAATTAGTTAAAACGTAATTACTCTTAACTTAAAGTTATCCACATCATAAGCGAACGGGAATGCCGATATGTAAGGTACTAGTAATAAATGATAATAGGAAAAAAAATTATAAATAACTGGTCTAAGAAACGTATCAATTATACGAAACTAAAATTCTCCACGATAGGCATCCTCACCACGTTCGTCATCTCAAAGCTATTTTTTGTGAATAAGCCAGCAAACGGACAGCGTTTATATGATGGAAAGTGATCACTGCTGCCCATGCATATGTAAAGTACCAGTAGCATACCCGGAAACTGAATATTCACCTAGCACTACAGACGAAACACTACAGTTAAAAAAACTTCGTTACGGTCAGATAGGTAAAAAACTGTACCAGCATGCACAAAAACCGTTGGACTGAGTGATGCAGTGTAAGGTTTTGGATATTGATGCAATATCCGTTTGTAAAATAAATTCGTTTTCTTGACTTTTCCAAGATATTAAAAAAGTTTCTCAAATCAAATCTTTCCATCCGAAACCATGAAGATTATATCCAAAATATAATATAATAAATTCTGAATATTTTATTTAAATTATGTAAGTTTTTTAATCCATCCAAAGTAACTAATCTAAAGTAACCGTGGTACAGGGAAGTAAAAACGGCTAGAACCAGCACTCCCAACTCTTACCATTTTCTGTAAATTTTATCTCCTATATTTATGGTTGGTATTACTGGCTTGGAGAGCTTGAAACATCCTAAGATCAGCAGCAGAAGTGCTCGGACATCTTCAGAAATCCAGGACGTGTTGAGATTAGGAAGAGTTAGAATAATAGTGATTTTTGTAATTTAGCCTAACTGAAGTAAAGTGATATAATAAAAAGGGAAATATAACGAATTCATTTATTTGGTGTAACCCGTTATAATAGCAATCAGCGAATTTTAAAAAAGGGACCTATGCCGCTGTTTTGTTCATTGACCTCGAAAAATATAACATTATTCAAAATACATCCCAACGAATGATATGCCCTAGTTAGTAATATTTCACTGAATATAATTTTAATAAACGAAAGCCCAATATTACGTTAACTATTATCCATCGGTTCGTAATCTAATTTCACACAAACTGGTTACCTATTGACCTGAATTAGATTGATATTATTATGTTTTTATATTCTAGTCGGACTTTCCTTGTCTATTGTTTTGGTTCGAGTTTCGCGGAAATGAAAGCATAGTAGCTTTCTCATCTAAAAATTCTCTTCATACTTCGGTTCAATTCACAAATTTCAAAGAAAATATTTTCGAAAATTATTGATATAAATATATCGGCGATGCCAGTGGTTTTAGAAGCATTGTTGAACATAGCGTGGGCGTATAATCGTTTAACACTTTTAATTAATTGTTAACAAACACTTCACATCAGGCAAACGAAACCAGTAACAGTTCCCAGTGCGGAGGAACCGATCTCTTCGACCGCAGAATGTAAACTGTGGCTCCATCCGGCGTCACTCCACTAACTAGGCTCTCTTGTAGCACGATTTTAGCCGAGTATCGACGTCATCGCGGCAGTGCTGTCGTCACTGGGATATCGTGTTGAGTTTCGTTTCACGTCTATACTAATGACCATCTCCGACAAATATATAATATTATGGTGTTATATTTTACTAATTATTTCTTTCGCTGTATTTTTTTCATTCCTACCAATTCAAAATTCCTTTTGTAGCGATTGTAAGAATTAATATTGTGATGAACTTCATTAATATTGTGATGATTCGGGCTCAAAAATAAGCGGTTGATGTCGTTATATAGGAAATATATTAAAACATCACAGCAATGTAGTAATATAAACTCTACACTTAACTTTAACTTTCTTCTTCTTTTCCCATTGTTAGTTCTTCGCTTTCAACTCAACCGTCCGCTGGACCGCTTTCTAATCCTTTAATAACCCCAGAGTTTGGTATTGCATGCCATTCTGTCGGCTTAGCATTACATGTCAATAATGTGAAAACAAATTCATAAGTGTAGTACTTAATACTAAATATGGTTAATAAAAAAAAAATTGAGTTTGAATTTCATAAATGTTTCTTCCTATGGGGGTTTATCTAGATGCAGTGACTAGTATAACAATTGATCATATACATTGTTTAAATATTGACTAAGTTTTCTCATGATCTTAAACCTTCACCCATCAGCCACTTTAACGTCCAAATATATAAGAGTTACATCAAAATTGGATGATCTTGATGATGATAGGCTAATTGTTGTGCCTCCTTTAAACTATGGTAATATATCCGGTGATCCATAAATTTGTAAGGGCTGTTAAGCTCTGTAAAATTTAGCGAGAACTATCATTGCGAAATGATCTGCCGAATCTGCGAATCTCAAGGTCTTATTGCCCGAGCTCTAACTCGGAAGAACTAGCATGTTTTGGTGTAACTAATCAACAAACAAGCCGTGGAGCCACTCGGTGGCAATTGGTAATCATCGCCCATGAAATCCAATAAAACCAAAGATATCACCAAAGTGTTGCCGACCGAGAAGGACTCCTGGATTACGGGCTCTCCGAAACTGCGTCCGAAACACTGATAAAACCTTTTACTTTCGAGCTAATGAAACATCTTACGCTTCTCTCAGAGGAGACCTTTTTAGCAGGACTTCCTATCATAGTCTATCATGTATTGCCTGTTTGGTGTCAATTGTCCCTCAGATTGACGAACTCGTCTGACTCTGACTGATCTCTATAATACAATACAATTATTATTATTTGGTTTATTATAATAGTTTGTAAGTATCATTATGATAAAACTGCCCAAAATTTGCAAATGGCTTTTCTTGCGACGTCAATGACGTCGATCCTGCCTGACAGTGTAGCGCAAAGCTACAACGCGCTCCAGGCTTGCTCAGTCAGAAAGACATTTGGATCGACAGCTAATGGGTTGTGCCAAGATAATGCGGAAAAATAAAAGCGAGCGAAACAATTAATCTTCTGTTCGTCATCCTGCAAAATTCCTTGTTATATTCACGACTTGTTGTGTCATAGCATCGTGTACCGGTGTGTGACAAAGTGTTATTTTTTTATAGCTACAATAGGTACCAACTATAAATAGCGCCATCCACTTACTTTTGCCACGTCAGGAGTGTTACCGAACCTTTGTCAGTCAAAAAGAAAGCGGTCTCAGGCATCGATGCCCGAACACGCAAAAAATGTCTAAAAAAAGAAATTAATTATTGATGTAGGATAGTTATATAATTGGCAACCGACGGAAGTAAAATAAGAATAAATTTTTTCCTCGTATTATTTAAGATTACTAAGAAGTAAAAAAATACCCAAGAAACAAATAAATGTAATCAACCTGTACTAAAATTACGTGATACTGGTCCGATTTAGATCTGGGAATGAAGGTCGTTTTTTTTATGTTAATAGCCGACAAATTAGCAGACGAGCCACCAGATGGTAAATGGTCACCGTCGCCCATAGTCATCAGCAAAACCAAGGTATCACTGATGCGTTGTCGGCCAGGAAATGAGAAGGTTAGAAAGAAGGTACTGGCTCTCAAGCTTCCAGTCGGAACATGATGAGTCGTTTGACGGCTGACTCAAGGAGGAGGGTGGTAGCTAGCCAGGCAGGCTTCACGGAAGAATAATACTACCAGTATTATATATTATATTAATGACTTAATAATAATACTGATAACATAATCCATACGCGGGCTTCTGTCGCCTCTTACGACACCCTGTTCTGCCAGCATGGGATTGGGGGGAGTATTCTAAGCCGCCCCAATACAGCTAAATGGAATGGCGTGGGAACGGAATCTAACACCTGTGCGAGTACTTGGAGTTCGCTGTTCTTGCACGATCAGCATCATTGTAGTAACGCTCCATTAGTTACAGGATCATAAATATTTACTGAAACGATAATAATTGATTATTGCTACGTAAGGAAACAGGAATTTATTTTACCGATGCTCTTTGATACTGATGATGCGGCTTTAGGATTTGTAGGAGAGATGTGCGACAGGGAGGCTTGTTAGAACACACATCATGATGCAAGAATACGTACCTTCGGGGTTATGCTGGGTATTACAGAGCCCAACTACTTCCAAAACAAAAGATCTTAGGTATTTGTACATAATTCTTACATTAGCTTGGACTCAAGAACTTATAACCTGCGCTTTATTTACTTAATGTTAACCAGCCCTAGGCTTTGTTTCGAGAAGCGTCATTTTTATATTCAAAAACAGTAACTGCAGTCGAAACATTTATAACTTGTTTTCATCAGGCGGTTTATAAAATTTTCATATTGATCCTGGCGCTAAACGCCTCTCTCACTCTTCGTCTGTCCTCCTATCTAGATATTTTTTATTTGCTCAAAACCTTATAAAAATCCATGTCTTTTGAAATCATTACGTTCAGAGAAACGTTCACATTGATATAAACTTAGTTTTATTCTATCTGGTGATGTACATAATATAAGTAAATATTTTGATAAAAGAAATACCGACTTTAATTTAAAGACGGTGAATTTTTTTGGTTTCATGTTCTATTTTTCACTATTAGGAATAGTATGCTTTCTTCAAATCTAAGTAGAACCTTAGGAGAAGTGTACCCCCTCAAACAAAAACAGGAATATTCCAAATCGGTTAATAACCGAAGGAATTCTAAGGTAACACTCATTTAAAAAAATGCAAACGATTTGAGAACCTTTTCCTTTTTTGAAGTTGTTTAAAAGTGACAACCCACTTTTCCTGACGACTGTACTTACACAGAATGACGGGTGTATAACCAGATTTAACGTTTAAAAGGATAACGACATAAGAGACAGATTCGTTTATTACAAAACAATATCGTGCGAGATAAACGTGAGAGTTGTATACGTAATTTTATTGTAGTAATTTTCTTCAAATTTCTATATTTATTGAACAGTTCAATTCTTTTGAGGCATTTCAACTTTTTACTCCTGGATCAAACTTAAACGCTACCGTAAAAATGGTTAAAACATATGCTAAATAAGACCTTACATCGCTTGTAAGTGATCTCAATCCAAGAAGCACTTATGGCCTGATGGTTCATAGGAATATTAAACAATCAATCGATTTATGCAATTTTGGGCACGGGTTTTGGTAGTTGGACAGATGACCACTAGTAAGCACTTCAGAGAGCATTGTCCTGTTATTATCAACAGAAAGCAGCCATTAAAGTACATCGGAATGTCTTCAAGCTTCCATGAAGCCTATCTGGCTAGCTAGCACCCTCCTGCTTGAGTCATCCGCCAAACGATTCGTCGTGTTCCGGCTGGGGGCTTCAGAGCCAGTACTTTCTTTCTTCGCTATTTCTCAGCCGACAACGCATCGGTAATGCCTTTAGTGTTAGTAATGTCCACGGGAGGCGGTGACCACTTACCATCAGGTGGCTCGTCTGCTCGTTTGTTGGCTATTTACATAAAAAACAGCAAAAGAACTTTTGATAATTAAGTCTGAAACTAACATCTCCGCCAATTTGCACTAGAGCAGCATGGTCCAGTATGCTTTAAGCTTCCTCGACGAGGATAGACTCACGCCCTACCGGCAGCTGTTAATCTCTTAATGTGATTGGGAGCATAGATTTAACTTAGCTTCAGGGGCTCTTTTTGAATTTCCCGAAAGCTTGTTAATGGTGGAGTACGAAACCTCCTTAGTTAGAGAGCTAAGAGACCTAAAGAGTTATTATGATTTACTTATCAAGATTATTCCATATGTTTCAGTATCTCTACACTCTAAATATATAATCGTTAGTTAATTGCATGTCAACTTTCACTAGTGTTCACGCCGCAAACTGATGGACTAAGTTTCGATGAACACTTCGGATTAGTTTGAGGGCCAATCTACTCTGTTAATTCGTTCTATAGATATCATACATCAGTTTTTTTATTCATGTGTCTGTTCATAAATGCACGGACGGCTGTACCTTTCGTCGGAGGCTCTCAAGCAGCACATACAAAATTTGCTAATTGGTTAAACCCACGAATATAAAAATAATAAAGTTTTAAGTCAAATTTTCTATATTCTTACACTGAACTGTTACTCCTGTAAAGCTTTATTTAATCTGGATTTTACTGAATAATGAAAGTTAGGGCAAAACTGACTTTTAGCGTTCGTGTTTTAGCGTATTAATCAGTCGTTCAAAGTACGAACTAGGAGCCAGCAAAGTCTACAAGAATGACTAAAAGCGAGCCGTAACATATTCGTGAGTTGATTGGACGTTTTAGCAAAATCATGTAATTTGAGTTGCGAATAGAAAGCTAGAGTTGAAATACATTGGATAAGCGATTTAGAAACTAAAGTTTTAACGAGCTCTTTCGCCAAGTTTGATATTACGGTACGTTTTCGATATTTTTAAACGGTAATAACTGGTAAACGAACAGAAGAGCCGCTCGCTGCTTTTAGGGGATATTTCTCTCTGCCTCGCCTAGAAGTTTCTGGAGTTGAAGTCGGTAGCTGTCTGCCTAGCGCTTGAATGCTTTTCTTATGCCTGTCCAGTTACTACACCTTTCATTTTTGGCCTTGGAAGAGAGTAGCACTAGGACATAGCTGTATTTTGTTGATCAGACAGCGATAGTGTTCTGTGACCGCGGCCTGACTTACGACTCGGTATTACTTCTCTTTACATAACCTGTATATCTATAATCTATTGTTTCATTTGCTTTGTTTTGTTATATCTTTTAACTTTTATTATATAACTGTTTACTTTGTGTAGTTTATATTTTTCTTTTCTATCGGTAACTGATTAACGACACAGCATAATAATAGCTCCTACTTATTCCATTTCGGTTAAGAAAATGGCGAAACCACATGCTTTCTGCTTCTCCAACGCCATGACAGAAACACTTAATATTACTTGGTGTTTAAATGTAGTGTACTCAGCGCTTACTGGATGATAAAACCTATTATAAAAAGGAAAGAGGTTGGCTTGGACCCAAAAATTAACGGAGCCCTTACAACCTTATAACTTCCTACTGTTATCACTTACAAAATTTTTACGGTACTAAAGTGCAACTTAAAAAATTTATCAGATTTAATTTAAAAAATATGCATGATATTCTTGCAAAGTACGAACTCATATATATATATAATCAATCAGTGCGTTTTATCGCCGGATAAGCTTTATATAATATGATATTTTTATAGTACTCCTACCCAGGCTGAGCATCAGGTGTGCATAACATTTTTTAATAATATTTTTGGAGGATAAATTGGAAATAAATAAATGTCAGCCAGTCTCCAACCGGGCTTTCATTATACGCCACACTGGCGGCGGAAGTAGGAAATAATAAATTTCACGAGTATTTTGCGCATGTAAATAGTTATTATTGTTATAAACAGTGTGTATACCGGTGTACAAGTGAAATAATAAGATATGCCGATCGGAAAAATAGAACCGCTCTACGTAAATTCCAAACAATGCTCGCCGTACGTTCGACGCGTTAAACAATTTTTTTTGCTAAATCAGATCGAAGACAAATTACAAATGCGTATGTTGATAACAATGGTCGGCGAAGCGACTTACTCATTAATGTATGATTTGTGTACCCCCGACCACCCGGAAAATAGAAGTTTTGATGAAACCGTTAAATTGGTTACCTACCGTCTCGAATCTCAACGTTCTGATATAGCGGAGAGGCACGTATTCCGACAAAAAAGGCAGCGACATGACGAAACACTCATGGAATACCTCCAGCAGCTGAAACATTTGGCGGCGACCTGTAACTTCAGCACGAGGCTCGAGGAGAATTTACGTGTCCAATTTGTTTCGGGTTTCGGGTTCGATAATATTCGCCGAGAAAAACATCGATTACGGGAAAGCGGTAGAGCTAGCTCTAGCATTAGAGGCTGCGGAGAAGCACGCGGAGGTGAGCGCGAGTGCGGCGCTGGGGCCTGCGGAGGCGATCGGCGGGACGGGCGAGGGCAGGGGAGGCGACGGCCGCGAGCGGGAGCCTCTCCATCCCTGGGAGTTCCCATTGCATCCGTGGCGACGAGTGCACGCCGATTTTGCTGATTGCGCTAGTAAAAGATTACGAATAATCGTCGATGCATACTCGAAACGGATCAAAGCTATAGAGACGGGGAGCACCACGGGAATGGCTACCATAAGAACCTTTAGGTCAATTTTTGCACGATTCGGAACCCATCGCAGCTTGTGATCGCCAACGGTCCGCCCTTCTTTTCGAAATAATTTAAAATGTATTGTAGAAACAATGCCATTAAACACATCACGTCGTCACTTACACGTCACGTTACACGGCCCTTTGCACCGACATCGGACGCCTCCACTCGCGTATGGCATGCGTACAAACGTGCAGTTCAAAACCAAAAGGTCTAACTGAGAATAATGTATTATACCTAACAGTAATTAAGCTACTAGTAGTAGTAATTTCTTCTTTTTAAGGAGGGAAATATGCAGGGTAAAATGGAAATAAATAAATGTCAGTCAGTTAGTCTCCAACCGGGCTTTCATTACAGGCCATAATTTAAACCTTTTTGTTTTTAATTGAACGTATTTGAGTAAATTTGATTATATTTCGTTTTTCGTCTTTCTGAAAACCTTTTCTTTCGAACCCCGCCTTGTTTTACTTTCTTCTTCTCTAAATCTTTTACTATCACTGCTAGAAGACTGTTGAGTTGTCTGCCTTCTTTTAAGAAAAATCAACTACCTCTTAAAAAAACTGCTAAAGATATATTACCTTATACATTGATTCTTATTTATTTATTATTTATTTATTTATTTATGTACACACATATTTGGCACAGTGTAACATTAATCTAAAAAATGTACAAAGGTGCTGCTTATTTCTTAAGAAATTTCTTCCAGCAGACCTGCGACTGGAGACATCAAATGAGAGGTAGATGCAGCGTGCACACATATACATATACCAATAAATATACATAAAATAGTAAATAATACATAAATATATTACAATATATATAACAAAACATATATCAATTTATAACTTGTATACATAAAAATATATAATACATATGACATAATTAAAGTACCCCAGCACTACATGAAGAAAAAGAAATACTTGAAATATAAGAAACATATTTTTATAACTATATTTGCTCTGATAATGACAGATAATGTTCCCTTACTCTCCTCTTGAAGACAGAAATAGTTTTAGATTCCCGTATATTGGGCGGGAGCGAATTCCAAAGCCGTACAGCATGAACCGTAAAGGAGTGAGCGTAAACACAAGTTTTATGCGAAGGAAATTTGAGGAGGGTTTTTAGGTGGATTCTACATGGAGCATGGGAGGGACGAGCGAAAGAAAAACGCTCTCGCAGGTAGGACGGGCTAGAGGTGCACCGTAGAATATTAAAAAGCAGACATAAAATCCTGGTGTTCCTGCGAAAACGTATTGGGAGCCATTTGAGATCCTTACGGAGATGAGAAGTATGGTCGAACTTCCTAATACCAAAAATAAATCTGATGCTTAAGTTTTGCAGTCGCTCAAGTTTATTTAAGATTTCCTCAGTGGCATCCAAATAACAGACGTCAGCATAATCTATAAGGGGTTGAATAAGGGATTGGGACAGAGTGATTTTAGTTTTTAAGGGCAAAAAGCCTTGTAAAGATTTAAGCGAGTGAAAAACATAGTGAACCTTGCGACCAATCTCACTAACATGAGCGCGCCAAGAGAGATTCGTATCAATAATGACACCCAGATCCTTCACGGTTTCAGTGAAGGGTATAGTTATACCATCCAAGGAGAGAGGGGGCAACAATGAAAAATCTATTTGGCTCCGCCCAAGTCTGCTACCGATAATGATTGCCTGTGTCTTGGTGGGATTTATGAGTAAACCAAATGAATTCGCCCAGTCCTTGATGCGGCACAGGTTATCGTTTACGGCAGCGATGGCTGAATTGGACTCTGCAGGTCTAAAATGCTGGTAGAGCTGCAAATCGTCTGCATAGAGGTGAAAGTTAGAAGTAATAACTGAAGTCACTGAGTTTATAAAGGTAGAAAAAAGTAATGGAGAGAGAACACCACCTTGAGGCACACCCGTGTGCAATTCACATTCGTCTGAAAGAGTATGATCAATACGAACACATTGCGAGCGGCCTGGAAGATAGGAGTTAAACCACTTAATGGCATCAGAAGAGAAGTTAATCGAACGAAAAATTCCCGTAAGTACATCAAAATCTACAGAGGAAAAGGCATTACTGAAGTCGAGTAGCACTAGAAGTGTTAGTTGCTTGTTTTCGATGGCCCAGCGTATATCGTCAGTGACTTTGACAAGCGTAGTAACAGTACTGTGGTTAGGCCGAAAACCAGACTGTAAAGAACTAAGAAGAGAGTTAGAATAAAGAAACGTTGAAAGTTGAGTGTGGACGATATGTTCAAGAACTTTTGAAAGGTATGGTAAAATGGAAATGGGACGAAAGTGTGATGGAAGAGATGGGGAAGAGACTTTGGGGATAGGAATGACGTGCGCTTGCTTCCATGTTGACGGAAACGAGCAAGAGGACAAAGAGTAATTGTAGATATGAGTAAGCACAGGTAAGATCGCAGGAAGGATTAAATTTACCATTCTTGAACATAGGTTGTCAACTCCAACGGACGTTGAAGAAATTGCGGCAATAGATTTTTTCACATTTTCCTCAGTTACATGGGAAAAGATAAAAGGAGTACAAAGTGGTCTCGGCAGATCAGATAATGACAACAAGGTATGGGACTTAACATAAGAATCTAAAACTACAGGGGAAAGAGAGAAGTGTTTATTGAGATTACTTAAATTAATCCCCACACCCGCCGCCACCCGAGACTTGCCGATCCCAATGGACCTCAGGAATTTCCAAACCTCAGCCGGGCTCCGATTGATGAGTGAGTCATGGAAGTAGTGTCTCTTTGCGTCTCTACACAGCCGATTGCAGCGATTTCGCAATATTTTAAAAAATAACAAATTACGTTCAGACGGACAACGTTTGTACCTTCTCTTGGCTTGATCGCGGGATGCCATAACTTTCTTAATGTCATCTGTGAGCCACGGTGCAGGATTACGTTTGATTTTTATACGTCGAATAGGAGCGTGTCGGTCATATAAATTTAATAGAGCCGTGGTGAAGGTTTTAACTTTGTCGTCAACGCTGATATCTTCATATACACCGGACCAATCCAAAGCTTTAGCATCACATCGTAACGCTTCCAAGTTGATGCCCTTAAAACTGCGAAGATGAAGATATTGCGATTTACGCTTAGGAGGACGTATTCGGTAGGTGAGGTAAATCAAGTCGTGGTAAGAAAAGGATGCAGCTATTTGTCCATGTGAAACGACACTACTAGGAGAAGATACAATGATTAAATCCAAAAGGGATGGAGTGCAATTGGGGAAATGATGAGTGGCAGTTAATGGTAACAGTTGTAAATTAAAAGAGTTTAAAAGAGTTTCTTCCTATACCTCCTTTTTTCCTGCTTATGTATGTTGGTATTTCTGCTATTTATATTACCTATGTAACTTGTGTTCTATCCATTTGTAACTCTACACCTTAAACTCTTTGTTTCCTGATAATAGTGCAACAGATGTCTCGTGGTCACATGCTAACGTGTCATCGATGTTATCACTAGTTTTGTATTACATGTGCCTCCTGCAATTTGATAACCGAGAGACATGCGACAAGAGTACTTCTTTTTTTATGTTAATAGCCGACAAACGAGCATACAAGCCACCTGATGGTAGGTGGTCACCGTCGGTCATGGACATCAGCGAGACCAAAGATATCACTGATGCTTTGTCGGCCAGGAAATTAGAACAGAGTTTGAAAGAAGGCACTGGCTCTCAAGCTCCCAGCTGGAACACGACGAGTAGTTTGGCAGCTGACTCAAGCAGGAGGGTGGTAGCTAACCAGGCAGGCTTCACGGAAAGATAATAATACCAGTAATAATATTAATGACTCAATAATAATACTGATAACATAATCCATTCGCGAAGCCCTACCACCTTCATTTCCAATGAAAATACCAACGAAGCGGTGCGTATATTTACCATGACTTATACCCCAACACTCGTCACGGGACCACGCAACGATGTCGAGTATGTGCCAACGTTTTCTGGACTACAGTTCGATTGCGTATATCGTGGATCGTGCTGAAATGCATATGTGATAGGTTTATGATCCGTATAAATGACAATGTGTCTACCTTCAATCATATATCGGAAATGTTTGACGCTTTCATAAATTCACTTGCAATTCACGATCGTAGGCGCTGTACAACTGCTGGGATTTGCTTATTTTTTTAGAATAGAAAGCTAGAGGTTGCCATTCCTCGTCTACGAGCTGCTGCAACACGGATGCCAGGGCTTTACTCGATACGTCGGTCACAAGGGTTAGCGGTGCGTTAAGTACAGGGTAAGCTAGAAGGGTATGGCGGACAATACTTTCCTTGCATCTATCGAAGGCTCGGAGATGTTCAGCTGTCCAAGTAAGTGCATCTGAACCTTTGATTTTAGGTCCAGATAACATTTCATGCAGTGGAGCCTGATCTTCAGCTGCGTGTGGAATAAACCGTCGGTAGAAGTTAAGCATTCCTAGAAATCTGCGTTAGCCATTGTCAGTTTTAGGAGGTTCATATTCCTGTATTACCTTGACTTTCTCATCCAATGGTCGTGTACAATACTGGGAAAGGTAAAATCCAAGAAAGCTTACCTCGCTTTGGCCAAACTCGCACTTGCTCTCGTTGATCATGACTCCATAGTCATTTAGTCTTTTGAAAACTTGCTCCAGGTGTTCCAGGTGTTCAGATCTAGTTCTGGAAAAGACCAAAATGTCATCAATATACGAAAAACAGCAATCCAGATTTCTTAGGACTTCATCTAAGAAACGCTGGAAGGTCTGGGCTGCGTTACGCAGGCCGAAAGACATATATGGAAATTCAAAGAGTCCAAAGGGTGTTGTGATGGCGGTTTTAGGTATGTCTTCTGAGGCGACTGGTATCTGATTGTAAGCTCGCACGAGATCGATTTTTGAGAACACAGTACAGCCTGCTAAGTTGTGTGAAAAATCTTCAATTTGTCGGATAGGGTACCGGTCAGGTATAGTACGTGCGTTTAGAGCCCGGTAATCCCTGCAGGGTCACCAACCATTTTTCTTAGGTGCCAGGTGTAAGGCTGAAGCCCAAGGTGAGTCTGAAGGTCGTGCTGTACTGTCCCAAACCATATCATTGAATTGCTCCTTAGCAATATTAAGGCGATCGGGAGCCAGGCGACGAGGTCTGCAAAATACAGGAGGTCCAGGTGTAGTTGTATGTAGTGAACGGTGGAGTGTTTGACCTCACGAAATACACCCGAAGGTTTAGTTAGGCTGGGATAAAAAGCTAATAACTTATGAAAGTCTGTGTTACCTGATATTGCCTTAATACTGGCCTGGTCGCATATTCTGAAGGTTCCAGGTGAAGATAGAGTGGTTGCGTTGTCCAGAAAGCGTCCGTTTTTACAATCAACGAGCAAACCATAGTGGGATATGAAATCTGCTCTAATGATAGGCTTATCCACGCTTGCAACTACGAAATTCCAGACGAAGTCGCGTCTGAGTCCTAGGTCCAGATGCATCGATATTGTTCCGTAAGTATGGTTAGTAGATCCGTTTGCAGCGGTGAGACTGTAGTCAACGGGATCTCTGGCTTGGCGAAGAAATCGACGCGGAAGAACGCACAAGTCACTTCCGGTATCTATAAGGTACTGAACCTGTCTGTAAT
Organism: Megathymus violae; assembly: GCA_003671415.1. Lineage (NCBI taxonomy): Eukaryota > Metazoa > Arthropoda > Insecta > Lepidoptera > Hesperiidae > Megathymus > Megathymus violae. The sequence goes on along the minus strand of PDGT01000095.1, from coordinate 790,062 downwards.
AAATAAGCGACTAGTGGCTTTTAAACAGTCGTCCGTCGCCGCTACGAACTGTCTTTGGCGTTTTCCGACTTATAATCGCAAGGCTTGGTACATTTCCTTGCTTTATCACCGAAATTATTGTGATACCAACACACACCAGGTATTCTGTTGCGACTCTGACTACGTCTGCGACTACGACTTTGACTTCGAAATCCGCGGTTAGGAGAACGACCACGCCTGCCCGTGATTAGTAAAATTTGTTGATGTACTTCGGTATTGATACGAGATGTAATCATTTCCTCCATACGTTTCAGTAGTTGATCAAACGTATTTGTAGTTGGCATGCTACTAGTGCCAGCAATTTGTTGAACAGGTGTTACCTCACAAATTTTATCGGCTAACTCCGCCACGGCTTCAAGACTTCCGGTTGTTTGAGATACTATAATTGCCTGTACGTGCGGTGGTAATCGGCTAGACCATAAGCTTCGTAAAAATCGGTTACTGTATCCGCGGCTAACGTTTTTAAGTGCCTCAAAAACTGTGACGATTTTCTATCACCCAATTCTTCGTGAGAAAGTAACTGAGAAATTTGTCGCTCCCTAGAAATCGACAAACGTTTCGAAAGTTCCAGTTTAAGTTTCTCGTATTTACCGATTGACGGGGGGTTTCGCACGATGTCCTTAACTTCCTTAATATATCGCTGATCCAACTGAGAGATGACGTGGACGTAGAACTTTGTGGTGTCATCCTTAACGCCCGAAATTTGAAATTGAGCTTCCGCTTGTACGAACGACACTTCCGGATCATCTAGCCAAAATGGAGGTAAGCGCACGGCAACGCGGTAAATGTTCGGCGTCATTGCAGCTGCGTCTTGATAAAATTCGCCCTCCGCGTCGTCTGATTTAACTCCGCGTCCGTTAGCCATTATTATTTCCAACGTCGGTGTCACCAAATGTGGGTTTCTTGTGCATGAGAGTAAATTAAACCACTAAATTCGCTTACTTGTATTAGTGGAAGTTTAGTAATATGCCAAGAGATAGCGCAGAGAAAGAAAGCGGAACACAGGAATAGAAAAGTAATACGGGTCTACTCGAGAATTAAGCGGAGAGGCACAGGTCCGACGTGCGAGCGGTTTCGATTAGTACTGCTCTGGCCGTCGACCGACTGGGAGCAGGTTCTGCGCGAGCACACCTCCCGTCGCACTCCGCATGCCGCTGGCGCCTGGGCAAGTTTTGCCTATAGTGATGGGCGACGTCGCAGCTAGTGCTGCGCCGCCTCACTGTATATCCACCAATTTTCAAGCTTTAATGTTGTCAATAAAAAATTTTGACACAAAACGTTTTAAAGAATGTGCTCGTATTTCGATCGCTAAACAAATACTAGTGGAATTTATTTTTCGACTTCTAGATTAGGTTTACAATTTTCTTAAGCCGTTTACTGTATAAGTCAAATTTGTGTTTATTCGTTTTCGGGCAGTGTTCTGTTTCCATAATAATGTTTCACTTGGAACAATCGACAACATAGAGAAATATATTTATTACTAAAGTGACATCTGGGTTGGAACGTTAAAGTACTTATTCGTTGTTTCATTACAATGTTTTCAATGACAATACCAGATTATAGGCATGAAATTTTTGTATATTTATCAATTTTCCATGCGTCTGCAATAAGTTCCGTTACATTTATACATTAAAGTTCATACAAGTGAAGCTAACACAAAGCGTGTAAAATACTGACCTGAAAACAGAAGTTCCAATTCCCCGATTAAACTACTTAAAATAACCGCAGCACCCAGTCATCAAGAGCTTAAGAGCTTGGCGGTAAACAACAAAAATTCAAAAGCTTTAAAAACAGTAATAAAATCAACAATTTCATTGAAACAATTGAGTTTGTTCATTTCTTTTGTTTTCCGATTCACTGACAACTTCAATTGGATTTCAGTTCAGTGATAAAAGCTTAAAGAAAATACAAGTTGAATCATTCACGTTAAAGTAGCTTCTGTGGGGCAGAATTTTTATTTTTATGACAAATACACTTTATTTTTATAATTTTTACTGCAATAAGTAGATTTTTAAAACAGCCTTCGCAACTTCACTCAGCTTGACATTTCATTTTAAACTTTTTAAAGATATAATAAAAACAAGTTATATACACATTTACATTACAAATAATACAAATATGTATATATCGGAGATGGTCATTAGTATAGACGTGAAACGAAACACAGCACGATATCCGAGTGATGGCAGCACCGCCGCGATGACGTCGATACTCGGTTAACATCGTGCTACAACAGAGCCTAGCTAGTGGAGTGACGCCGGACGAAGCCACTGTTTACATTCTGCGGTCGCAGAGATCGGTTCCTCCGCACTGGGAACTGTTTGTTAACAAGTAATTATACGTGTTAAACGATTATACGCCCACGCTATGTTCGACAATGCTGCTAGAACTACCGGCATTTTCCGACATATACATATTTATATCCTGCTAAATATCTTATATAATGACATATTTTTTTCTCTCATACATAACTAAAATTAACCGATAAATTAATATTTGAAAGAACTGTATTAACATCGAGTGTCATCCACTATAAGTTTAAAAATGTATTTGAACTTGAGTGAATGAATAAAAAGTATTTCATTAACGATTGAAAATTTGAACAGGATGTATATATGGCAAGTATAACCTAAAATAGGAATTAAAAATTATGCTCGTCAACGATTTAACAAAACTTTTATGCACCGTATAAAGGGTTTTTAGTCAACGGTTTAAATGCGAAATTTACAACCGTTGCATTCCTTTAAACAGAGTTGTTTTAACACCTCTTAAATAAATATATGTAGTTAATATTGTTGAAAAATGTTAAACAAGTAAACGAAATAAAATCTCATTTGTTGATGTAAGCGTTACATTTCCGTACAAATTTATCGGGTGTTGTAGGAAACAATCTAAAACACCTATTTAATATTCAATCTTCAGGCATATTAATTACTTTTGCTTACGTAAATTTTTATTAGCCTGCACGCTCTTAAGTATGGAATGTCTAAAATCATTTTTAATAGTACTTCATGTAAAAATCTATAGCTATTCACTTGGACTGCAGAACATTTTAATTAAGAAATATTATACTCTTGGAAATAAAAGATCACTAAGGATAAAAAAAAAAGGTTTACTCGGACAAAATAGTAAACTCCAATAATAATTTCTTTAAATAAAATAAATAAACGCTTCGTTTTAAACAAAATCAATTTAAAACAAATAATGTATGATCGGGCAGAGTTTTCACAGTTTTCAGGTATAGTTAACACTAAGGCTTCTGGCGACAAAATGACCAACATCCGCCGTTGCTCGTTCTTATATAGGATGGTACCGCCATCTTGAAAATAAGATGGTACCCCCATTTTGAAAAATATTCTTCTTATTTCTAAGACGGCCTCTCCTGACGGGGCAGCGTCCTCGCAGCCCTTGTTAGCTCCTTGAAGACGGACCAGCATCGTCTCCACCACCAGCCACGTCACTTTGAACAGCGTTTGCCTCATCGTAACCTTTAAAACTACTTCAGTTTAGTACGACATTCTAAATCAAAACTAATTTGTTCATCTAACAACAATCATATTAGGCCAACTTTGTACTGAATTCACAATTTCATCATAACAGGCTTTACACAGGTCTGTTCCTGCGCAACCGAACACCCTTTAAACTTGAGTGCACTCCAGGTCTTACATCGGTCTGTATAGGTCACCCCGATACCCATTCGAGATCGGCAGGCTTTATACAGGTCTCTAGTCAGCATGGGCCCCACTGACGCAACCCGATACCTCCGAAGTGCATATCGCACACAATGCATAATAAATGCCAAGGTCACCCCAAAACCATGTGCACAAGGATTTACATGGGTCTGTTCCTTCGATACTACACATCACATCACATAATACATATGTGCAATTTAGTACAAAGTTTTATACACATGGCAAGCTAAAGCTGGGTGCAAACTAAAATTGCTATTCGCTGTAAATACATAAAAGTACTTTGACAATTTAAAAGTACTTAACAGTCCACATAACTAACTTTCAAAAAATCCAGCACAAGTACTAGGAGTCCACTCTCCACGCCATAGCACCATGTACCCAGCAGCGGCTTGACTTGTCTTTCCGTACGAACCAGCCAACAGGCGTAGTTCGTAACGATCGTTAGGGAGAATTTTAATAACTTTATGCGGACCACGCATACCACTGTCTAATTTGCCAGTACTTTGAGAGCTTTTAATGACATATACCAAATCATCAATTTGAAATTGCTTCGGCGAGATTCTACCTTTGTTTACGTACGAGTCTAGAGTTTCTCTTTTTCGATTAAGAAGGGTTTCGACTCGCTGTCGCCCTAGTTCGCGCATAGCTTCCCTGTTAGGATTCGTACCATCGCAAGTAATATCTCTTATCAAAGAATTAACAACTGGCGTAGTAGAATCGGTCCCGACTAAAAGATTTAAGGCTGAACACTGCGTAGTTTTGTGTTTAGTAATATTTAAAATTAATTGCAACTTCCATAAAATTTTTGCCCAATCGTTCTTATTATAATTAACTTCAATTCTAATCATATTTAGAACTGTCCGGCAATACCGTTCTACTCGCCCATTCTCCTGGTGCATCTCGGGGGTAATGAAATGCACTTCGACTCTGTTTAGAAATGTATGTTATGTGCAATTGCTTCTTACGTGTATCAGGCGCTACGTCGCTTATATGGGCAATGATCCTATCTTGATTTTTATTTACCGTCATTTTTATAAAAACTACAACTGCGAGAGTGACCAGACATCTGAATTTTATTTATTAACCTGAGTATTCCCTAAGTGCCCCAACATTGGTCCATTACGAGCTGGATGAAGACAATTATCCGCAAATTGTGATAAAGGCGAAGAATTAAGGATACATACACTTTCATTGGAAAACGACGTGTCGACAATCAAGCATCACATCGGCAGCAGTCAAAGTGTATTTCTAGTGCTAAGCCGTAATTTTTTTTAAATATATTTTTTGCACCCAACACTCAATATTCAGGTAAATATTCAGGAAATTGTCTGAATATCTAAGGTTAGTATATACCATTATTATTTACTCTAATGTACCTACATAGTTGCGTTGCACTAAGTTTATTTGATTGAAACAATACTTAATGTACTTAAAATACAGTACAGTAGCTTGTAGTTACATTATTTAGCTATTTGTTAAAAATTAAACTTAAATTAGTTTATTTATTGAGTAACTGCGCCACGTAGTGGGTTATTAGGTATTGGTAGTAAATACTTAGATATTTTAGCTCATATATATTAGTTGCAGTTGTTTATTATTTCGTTGATAAATTCTTAAATTGTTTATGTAATAGTAACATTAGTTGAACTCTAGTAGAACTTAGTCCCACTTAGTATCTGTAATATCTACCTACATACTTGTATGTCTATTGTTATAATTGTAATTAGACATTAATCATAGTTAACGTTTTTTATTGTATCGATTCCAGGTTGTTTGGCATTTGCTTTCCATAATGACAGACTTAAAAGTACTGAAAAAGAAGCGTGGAATATATAAGGGAAGATTAACTGTTTTTTCTGCCTTTCTATCATCTTTAAAAGCTTCGGAACTGACAGACGTTCAGGTAATAGAACTTCAACTGCGTATCACAAAATTGGAAGAACTATTCAATGAGGAATTCGAGCAGGTACAGCTAGAATTAGAGCTTTCAATGGAAAACCCCGAGAGTGAATCCGCTGAAAGAACAAAGATTGAGTCGCAATACTTTTCATTAATCGCCACAGCAAAACATTTAATAAATTCATTTTCAAAATCAAACGATCAAATTTCAATATCTAGCCGACGAAGTTCTAAAGCACCTGTGCATTTACCTATGATTCATTTGCCAAAATTTTCTGGTTTGTATGATAATTGGTTATGTTTCCGAGATACCTTTACTAGTCTCATTCGCAACAACGACGACATTGACTCCATTAATAAATTTCACTACCTAAGGTCGTCTTTGGATGGCTCAGCAGCTGTAATGTTACAATCATACGAGTTTTCTGCTCAAAATTATGAGGTGGCTTGGAATCTTCTTTGCGGAAGGTTTGATAACAAACGACTACTTGTCCAGAATCATGTTACAGCATTGTTCAATTTAGAACAACTCAACAAAGAATCTTCCGTATATTTAAAACGTTTGATAGATCAAGTAAATAAAAACATACGAGCATTAAGTACATTAGATGAACCAGTTACTAGTTGGGATACTTTATTAATATATATATATATATATATAATCAGTCAAAAATTAGACAACAAGACGTTGCGTGAATGGAAGGAGTATAAGGGGAGTTTAGACAAAAATCAATCAATTCTATTTAAAATCTTTATTCAATTTTTACAAAATAGGGCAGATGTATTAGAAAATTTAGAGTTGAGAAATACAGTTCAGTCAAAAACGTTACCTGTGAACCCGCAATCCAAGAATCACAAAATAAAGGCTATGGTTTCCGTGGACAAAGGTTCACCGAATTCACCGACTAGTTCTTGTTGTCCGAATTGCGACGCAGATCACAGCTTACACACTTGTCCTCAGTTTTTGTCTCTCAGTAACAGTGAAAGATTAAAAACATTACACAATTATAAGGTTTGCTACAACTGTTTTCGTCGTGGTCATTACTCTAATAACTGTAAGAAGGCAGGCTGTAAAATATGTAAACGCAAACACCACACGCTTGTACATGTTCCGGATCATAAACAAACCGGTAATGAAATTGTCGAACCGACTAACGACGGTCAGCGCAGCGATTGCAATGTCAAGGTTGCGCCTCATCTCATTCCTTCCGAATGCGGCGCTCCCGTAGCCCTCTCGGCAAATGTTATTGCGCACACACACTGTGGCAGCCGGCAGTCGCGTTCAAGTTACCACGGTAATGTTTTATTATCGACGGCTCAAATCAAGTTATACGATAACAATTACCGTGAGTTTACTGCTCGCGCGCTGCTTGATTCTAGTAGTTCGTCATGTTTAATTACTGAAAGGCTACAGAGACACATGAATTTACCATTCGTTAAAGTAAGTAAGTTTATCCAAGGAATAAATAACTTGGTCTCACGCGTGGGAAAATTGTGTCGAGTGCGCATTAAATCATTAAACGAAAACTACTGTACCGAGCTTCAATGTTTCGTATTACCGACTATAACCGATAACATTCCTGCGAGACAAATAGACGTTGGTAATTTAAATATTCCATGGGATATTCAGTTATCGGATCCTAAGTTTTATATACCTGCTGCTATTGATGTAATAATTGGCGCAAATATTTTTTGGGATCTGTTAGGGCCGGAAAGGATATCCTTGGGTGACGGAAAACCGACACTCGTCAAACTAGACTAGGTTGGCTAGTTTGTGGCCCAGTTGACGGCGGCTATATTTCATCGGGTTCTTCCACGCCTATTAAAGGCAATTTTGCTAAATTGTCAATTAATGATAATTCTTCACCTTTAATTAATTATTGCGATGACATTCAAAATCTGTTAACGCGTTTTTGGCACCTTGAGGAGGTTCGCCATCAGTCATTTGCTTACTCTGAGGAAGAGAGGCTGTGTGAAGAACACTTTATTAAAAACACTACGCGGTTAAAAGACGGTCGCTTCTGCGTACGGATTCCTTTGAAGGACTCCACAGACACGTTAGGAGATTCATTGCAACGGGCAAAACGTTGTTTTCTATCACTTGAGAATAGAAACCAGAATCTTCCTGAGTTTTATAAAATGTATAAAGAGTTTATGTCTGAGTACTTGCTCCTAGGTCACATGATCGAGAGTGACTTTAATTACGTAGGAACTGACAGTTACTTCATGCCCCACAGTGGGGTGCTGCGTGAACATAGTACTAACACGAAGTTAAGAGTAGTATTTAATGCGAGCTCGCCTAGTACGTCGGGAGTTTCGATGATGTTAGGACCTACCGTCCAAGATGACTTGTTGTCGATATTACTGAGGTTTAGGATTTACAAGTACATACTTTCTGCGGACGTGGAGAAAATGTACAGGCAAGTATCCGTACATCTCGCAGACAGGCATGTACAACAAATTGTTTGGCGTGACGACCCATCTAGTGTCCTGAAGGCGTTTAAACTGACAACCGTAACGTATGGTACTGCGAACGGTGGCTATTTAGCAACGCGCTGTTTAAAGCAAATTGGTCTCGAGTGTGCAGATCAAAGAGTCTCAGAGATCATTATTCATGACTATTACGTCGACGACCTCTTCACAGGTGTGGATGACCTAAAGAAGGCCGTCATTTTGCGTGACAAGGTTACGAATGTTCTTGCTTCTGCTTGCATGCCTTTGAGGAAGTGGAAGTCAAATGAGTCTACCTTGCTTCCGGACACGTCCATGCACTCATCTCTCAACTTAAATATGGGAGAGACTGAGGTGGCAAAGACTCTTGGACTTTGCTGGCATGCGCAATCTGATGACCTACGCTTTCCTATAAGTATCCCTCACCAGCCCGGGAGTACAAAGCGTGATATACTAGCAGTCATAGCCCGTATATTTGACCCGTTAGGTTTGTTGTCGCCTTGTGTTATACGCATGAAATTCCTGTTGCAAAGGCTTTGGTTAGAAAAGTTGTCATGGAATGATTTGTTGCCAGATCACATCAGCAAAGCCTGGAATAACATAATTAAGGCCTTACCAGTGCTTGATAAGCTGAGGATCCCTCGTCGTATCGTCTGTGAGTGGAATGAATTATTAGAGTTACATATATTCACCGATGCGTCAGAACAAGCTTACGGTGCTTGTGTCTACATGCGCAGTGTGAGCAAGCAAGAGCAGCATGTTCAGGTTCGGTTATTAGTCGCCAAAAGTCGCGTGGCCCCGATAAAACCATTAACTAGTACATTTCTGAGTACTTCTACTTAGGTAGTCGACATGGGACATTAAGACACCTTTACGGTACTCTAAAGTGAAATCGAAATCTTGCATATAGATCCACCACCTTGCAACTCTGGGTTGGAGATCCTTTTTGCGCTGAGTCATTTTCAACGCGTTGCAGTCCGTAATAATTATGAAATGTTTACCGATCAAGTATTGCCGAAAATGCTGCAGTGACTTTACTACAGCAAGGGTCTCCAACTCATAGCTGTGGTACTTTGATTCCGCGCCGACTGTCAGTTTACTAAAATACGCAACAACTCGTCTGCGCCGATCATTATGTAACTGCATTAGTATACCACCGTAACCTATCGAACTCGCGTCGGTGTGAAGTTCCCTGTGTAGCTCCGGACCGAATATCCCCAATACGGGTTCATCTGTCAATCTTGCAATAATTTCTTGCCGCGCCTTTTCGTGTTCGTCATTCCAATGGAAATTAACATCTTTTCTAGTTAAAACAACGATGCAAGCAGTTTTAGTTGCATAACCGGGAATATATGGCCGAAAATAGCCCGCTAAACCCAAAAATTGGCGAACCTGCTTAACATTTATCGGTTTCCGTGACATAACCAGTGCTTCAATTTTATATGGACTCGGCTGTATCTGACCACGACTTACAATTCGGCCTAAATATTCGATGTCACTAGTAAGAATGTTACACTTTTTTAAATTAATGGAGAAGTCTGCTTCGGTTAATGTTTTTAATACCGAATCGAGTAAATTGAGATTGTCTTCAATAGTATCAGTTAGTAAGAGTACGTCATCAATATATACAAGAACTTGTCCGGTTTCTATGAATGATTTTAATGTTTTAGTGATAGTTTTCTGGTAAATAACGGGAGCATTTGCAAGGCCGTACGGCATCTTGCAGTACTCGTAATGTCCTTCTGGGGTAATAAATGCAGTTTTGTGAATGGACTCTTCACTAACACGCAACTGATGGAATCCAGACACCATATCTAGTCCGCTGAAATATCTTGCTGCACCTAATCTGTCTACGTGATCGTTAATTAAGGGCAAAGGATGTCTTACTTTTACAGTAATTTGGTTTAGAGCTCTATAGTCTACTACCATCCTATCAGAACCGTCCTTCTTTTTTACAAGTAGTATTGGACTGGCGTACTCAGAATCTGACTCACGTATGATACCCTTTTCTAATAAATCCTTTATAATGACGCGCACACGTAGCTTTTCATCATGTGACAATTTGTAGGGACGATATTACACGGGAATATCGCTAGTTAGCTTAATTTGCATTTCACTATCTTTTACGGTCGTGGTAGCTGTACCGGTCAAAAAATAATTTGAGTACTTCGACAATACGTTTGTTAACCGTTGTTTATCAACACCGGTCACAGGAGTATTTATTTTATCTAATAATGAAGTTTGGCTTACTTGAAACATGTTATGCATTATACTATGTACTATACGTTGCGAGTCACCGGTCCTAATATATGCTTCACCTCTCCTATTAAGAACATCCGTACCAATAATTACAGGGACATTTAAATGCTTACCGTTGACAATGTAAAAATCCACTTCCAAAGTAATGTCATTTAATTCTACTGGTAACGTAACTAAAAATCTCACTTCCACTTCAGTTCCTCCCAGGCCTCGCAATATTTGGTACGTTGTTTTTATATTGCACGAAAAGTACTTCACGAACTCGGAAGACAATAACGAAACGCAAGATCCGCTATCGATTAATATGTCTACAGGTATACCTAATATTACGGCAGCAACGACATCAGGATTTTTAGATATACCCTCATTTTCGCGACAAAGGTTAACACCATTTTTATTTCGCGAATTTACCCGCTCTTTTGCAAAACATAAACTTTCCGTATGTCCGATTTTTTTACAGAAAGAACATTTATCAACAGGCGTTGGTGGCGTAGAACTGTCAGTATTACTACCAGAAACAAACTTTGCTCTCTTTGGGCACGTAGTACTCTTATGACCAAACTGATTACATTCATAACACTTTATGGATTTAGAATCAAAAGGCTTACGTTTCAAATTGCCTTGGTTATGAACTCTATTAAAACGATTGGATGATGCTACGGGATGGTAACTTTTTCTACTGGCATTCATTTGAGATACAGTACAATTTACAAAGTTTGACAAACACTCCACGATGTTTTCGGGGTTTAATTTAGCGTTCAAAGCAGAAGCGCGTATTTGTGGGTCTGTTATACCCCTTATAATAATTGCCATTAATAATTCACTACTCAATCCTTTGACTATGCGTAACTTTAGTATGGATTTACGTGCATATTCTGCGAGAGTGGTATACTTGTCAGACTCCGTATGCATCACATCATATAGAATATTCGCAACATCGACATTACGTGGGCAAAGAGATTTTAACTCTAGTTTAAAGTTTGACTAAGTACGTGTAGTGCTGATCCACTGGTTCAGCCAGGTGCGAGATTCACCTTTTAAACAGTTGCCTACACGGGCAAGGCATTCTCTGTCGTCCCAACGATTCAGATTACGAGCCCTATCTACTTCGTCGCACCATGTGTCGACGTCATGAACACTCGGGTCAAAATCGGAGACAAAATAATGATTCGATCTCACCGGGAGAGAGTTGATGGCGTCCAATAAACGCTCAGCAGCGTTACTCATATCGCCTCGATGCGACGTTGTTGCGACAGCGTGCCCGCCTTCGGATACTGCGGCCGCTGGGCCTGGTCCTGGCGCGGTGTAGACGGCCATCGGAGACGGAGCCTCTGTACGCGGAGACGTCCGCGATAACGCCAAGGCTTGACCGACGTCCGCGCTTACTTGCGATTGGGCGCGCATCTCGGTGCGAGCACGTGTCTTCTCCTCCAGCGCCTGTAATCTTTTCAAAATCTCCTCCATTTGATTAGTTGGTGACGGAGTCCGTGTACGACACTTCCTTCACATTCGTCAGATTAAAATTCGATGCAAGTTGTTTGTTAAAGAAATTTACCGTGAAACATTAATCTGTTCTGGTTGCAGTGTTAAAGACAAACAATTTGCAAGGCTTCCGAAGTTGCATGTGAACCTTGATGACCACTTACCACCATACGGCCCGACTGCTCATTTTCCGGTTGCTTTTTTAATTTTTTAATATTACTCAAAATAAAAATTGTTTTTTTTTTATTTATGTATGCTTAACTATATTTGATATAAAATGGTATTAAAAGGAAATAATTTTGTATCAGTCTACAGTCTCCTTTAGTAAGGAGCCAAGACATTTTACGTTTTCATCGTCACGACAATTATAAAAATGCCAAAATATAGAGTGATATTAATCATAGATTTGACAAGTAAGTATGTAATTTCAATATATTTTAAGGTTTTTAATCGCCAACAAAATGTTATATTCGACCAAGACAAAATTTGTAAAGAAATTGTGTAAATAAACTATTAATCAATATTTGGTCAATAATCTAATAAATTATCATAAACCTTATGCGATCAGATGTGTCTGTCCGTTAATTACCACTTGTTGAAGAAATAAAAACTGCTAACTTGCGAATTCTCCAAACAAAAGCGAACAAAGGTGTGATGTCTAACAACTCGCACATAATCAGCGTGACGGACTAATAATACACACATGGTCAGCATGACGGATATATAACCTTACTCACTCTCATGGTAATAGAACACCCGAGTGATGCAGCAAATCAATTATGGTTTGTAATGATAATGATACAACTGAATGACGTAATGATGTATAAAATATAAAACATTTATCTAATACATCGTGCGTCATAACAAATCATTATGTGTCGTCAAGTATCGAAAACGTATAAGTCCATACTAATTTGAGTGTAGGTAACGTAACAAAAAGATGTATGATTAATAGATTTGCGATTTATTGTATTGTTTATTTACATCCTTCTCTGAGTTTATATTTTATGAGTTTAAAAATTAATGTACATTTAATAGATTGAGAAAAATAATAAGTTTTAAGTTTGGACGTACTGATTGTTGGTATATTCAAGATTGGACACCATTCATACTTCGATTTTGGATAGGAGTGTGACTTTAATGATTCATATTCCTTTCTTACCACCTAAATTAAAGAATGTAAAAATATGAATGGGAATGAATGAATATGAGTGAAAGAATATGAATGAATTAATATGAATTAATGGAACTTGAATTTAACTGATTTTATATTATGCAAACATTATAACGTTGAGTTGCAAAAATCAAGTCATAAGTCCACTGCAACATCCATAACCGAAGTCAAATAGAAATTAATCCTGACACAAAAACAATGAACGCCCAAAATTTATTTATCTTCAAAGGTCACTACACAAACTGTTACACGAGAGTTAATGCTTCATTAGGCGACCATTTTCATGAAAAGCTCCCATTAATAACATAAGAACCCCCTCCTTATCATGTGGTAATTGTCAGCCTATGTATCTCATGTAATAATAGGTCGATTACAGACGCTCGAATATTCGCCAAACAGAAGCGATTTTAATGTTAATAGCCAAACGAGCATACGAGTCACCTTAAGGTAATTGGTCACTGGGGCTCTTGTTTTTCTCATACATCTAAGGTATCATCGACAGATAAGATGGCTCGAGTTTCCGGTTAACATGAAAACAGGAATCCGCTATTACTGGTGTTTCGACATTGCAATTGAAACTTTTCAAAACATTTCACTGTTAATACTAGGAGGGTTAACTATTGGATAGCATGGTGGGTTACCTTCTGTATTTATGTTATGATTAGAGTTATTTTTTCCATAATAATTTGGTTATGTTAATAGGTAGAATAATTAAATAATAAGCCGGTATGATTCAGGCGTGCACCTTGTCAGAATTTGGACGTGCGAACGACACCGGTGTCAATGTCCGAGTGTCTCCCCTTTTAGCATGCACCTTGCACCTAGTTTAATGGCACTACCCCTACTACAGTGACCTACCTGTCCGCACATCACCCCATTCATTGATTTTAATCAAACGAGCAACTGTACACAATTTTATTACAAAATCAGAATTATTAAAAAAATATTTATGGCAACATAAAATATATTGTTTTCTTATTAAAATATGCTGATTGTCAGCACAGATTTACATATTAGTAAGGAAAACTAAACGTTGTTATGAGAAAAGCCACTGGCGTACGGGTAAAGAGAAGAAAAGAAAAACAGAGGCGTTCTATGCTTTCGCATCTTCATACAGACCTGTCGATTGGTCGAGGCGCAGTAGTCGCAGACGCAACTGATGACATGAATTTAGGAGTATTTTACACTGGCGACAGACGACGATAACAAAGTGACTCATACACATTACATATACAGTTACAGTTTTATTAAGATTTTGGCAAAACAGAGAGAGACGGTAACCTTCGATCGTGGTTGATGATTGGGGGTCAACAATCTTCCGCAATAGAGGAAACTGATTTAAGATAATGACTTTTCAAACGACCGCTAGACGTACAGTTAATTTTCATCAACATATAGAATCGGTAGAATGTCACAAGTCATTCAGTTTGTTCATTGTAATTTAATTTTAAATTAAATAAAAAACGTTAAATAAATTAACTTTCACATACTCACACCCCCGCGCTAGGATTCCCTGTGTTCCGAGTGGCATGGACATACAGAAATATGACATTACAAACACCTATATGGTGTAACGAAAGTCGCAAGTGTACAGATGTCTGTAAACGACACGCGATAAATGTGACACGCAACACGATACGTATTTCGGCCATTTAAGGATAATGAACTTTGTTCTTACAAATAATGGCGGACATCTCATCAGTGTCACGACAGACCTGGCAATTATGTAACTTTTCTTCGAATTGCCATAAAATTTATACCAAAAAACAATTACAGTTATCAGAAAAACAAAAAAAAACTCGCTTTTCCAGCAATATAAAAGTTTGAATTTGTACTGAAATAAGTTTCTTAGCGACATCTGTAAACTGGCCAAACTACTTACCTGTTGAATTCAATATTGAACTACTTATCTATAACTCTAGTTACTATGAACTGAGATCACTAATAATACGCCCTAGCTTTGGTATTCTTACTTTGTCATCAATTCTTAGTATTTTTGTAACACACAGATATACGTGAGTGTATATATACACATATCTTCATACAGACACGCAGTGTTCATGTACAGATCTAATTAATAAAGCAGGTAAAATAGATCCTTGGTTTCCCACAGAAATCACGTTTGTTAACACCTTCTCGACGCCCATCGTATAATGATTGGTATGGCCCTTAAGTTCTTGGTTATTGTTTTAACTTTTAACTTTACTCACAAAAAAGTATCTTAATAATAAGTTTAATTTCATCCAATAATCGTCATATTACAGAATTAAGCTTTAGAGAATTCATTTAATTCAACACTCGATTTAACTAAAAAAGAAATCGTTCGAAATCCAAGCAAATCCAAGGTCTTCGTGAAAATCCGCAGATCCGCTTACGGAACGTATTATACCGATAGCGTGGAGCGATGAACATGGCCGGCGCTAGTATTTTAAGCGCTTTATGGTTATTTTAATGATTCATAGATCGTGGAAAACATCAACGACAAGGATGTCTAGAAATAGTAGCGCCGCAGCTAGTTCGGGTTATTCGGCGCTAAAAATAAAAAGTTACATGTATTAATATTAATTAAATACTTAAAACATTAAATTATATTTAATTAAAAAAAAATATTTTCATGTAAAAGATCTCGTCTATGATATCAATGAAGCATAAGAATTGGTGCGCCATCCTGTAGAAAGTTAATATTTTCCACTAGGAATTTTGGAATATACACAGCAGAATAGACATACACAGCTGGAACCTCGGTGAAGATACATGTACTAGTCGACTGCAAGTGATTGCATCCAAGAACCCACTTAACTTACTGTTTCATCTTTTCTAAATGCACTCGTCTTGTTCAAATTTAAATAATTAATTCATATGGATATCACCCTAAACGCACTTCTGCAGACCTACCTTGAATGCTATTTGTTTACTGGTGGACAAAAGTGTCAGTGCTCCTGAAACTGTATGAGCGAAATGTATGAGTGAGTAGACTTTAATTAAGGTAACTAATGTATACCGGGTTTTAATTAAATTTATTTATTCGCCAGATAACGTCAAAAACGATGATTACAACATAAGTGTCACGTAACACATATGGTAAGGAAATTAACAGTAATAATTAAAGAAAAGTAAATAAAACACTGAAAAATCTGTCATGTTGTTTTTATTGCTCCTGCTTCGTAAATGAATCTCATTAATTATTGTTACTTTGTTTTTACTGTTTTTAATAGAAAATGGAATATTTAGGATTACTCTAAAAATTGGTTCAAAAATCATCAATTGATTACCTTGTGTTTGTTAACGCTAAAACTGTAGGTTATTATTGTAATTTCAATACTACGTACCAACTTAAAAATATGTAAACACGTGATCGTGAGACGTTCCCTATAAATACGACTAAACTGGCGACGCTTGATCGCGTCCGATGAAGGGTTAGAGGCCGTATGGCCAAAGCTAACCTCGGGTGGTGTTTAGTGGGTAGACCTCTAGGTTTATCGGGAGTCCCGTGTATGCAGGAGCATTCACTACTTCCCTCCCGCGCAATTCCGGGGGGTAGCCTTTTTTCTTTTTTCTGGGCGCTAAAAAAAAGACATTTGATCATTTGTACTCGAGTTGTCGTACAGTACGGACCTCAATGGGACGTCATTACACTGCCCGAGGAATATACGAAGATCAGCAAGTACTCATGAATTTTCCTTTCGAAATCCAAACATCAGTCATCACGAATAAGCCAACAATTGTGACGTCCGCAGTGCTGATGTTTATGGTCGGTTTAGAAGGAAGGTACTTAACTACTGCCAAGCGGGCAAAATACGTTATTGCCATACAAGTAATATCGGGATTAACCTGAGTGGTACAAAGCCCAGAGGCCTCTTACAGGAGGAAAAATTCATTTTCTGTTTAAGAGGATACACTTCTCGTTCGGTCCCACTTAAATTGGAAAAAAAAATTTCACCCAAGGGTGATACATAAGAGATGAAACCAAGACATTCACGTTCTTCAAATTATTTTTTTAGTAAATATATGTACTTATTTTCTTTAATATTTTTTACCTTCCGTACCTATCTGCAAATATATATATATATATATATATATATATATAGTTTGGCGACGTCAATGTGTCATATAATATTCTTAGCTTGCAGTCTATCCCACCACGGTGTGACAAGCTTCATTCGTAGATTAGGATAAAGCTTATGGTGCTACGTTTAAGTTTGTTTTGATTAGCTTCTTTTGACGTTTTATTCAGCGCGTTTAAATTTAAAGGGATTAATTGGATTTTGAGGTAGTATTCTACATCACTCGCTCTGATCAGTTTAGGCTGTCCGTGACCCGATTTCTGACCATCAGCCAGCAACGGTACCACTTTTATTATGATGGAGGCCACTGTGTTCTCTATCAGCTCGTTTATATCCGACGTTACCTAGGTATTCAGTTTTTGGGCCTATCTGACAGATTTTACCATTCTAAAGTCACGTATGAATTATTTATACTGATAGAAAATACCAGAAAACAATAACAAAACACACTAACACTCACACCTCTACACTAGGATCCCCTGTGTTGCAGATGGCATGGACACACAATTTGACATCACAAACACCCACGGCCTGAGAACAAACTCGCTAAGGAGGCAGGGTTCATAGCAACTGAACGATAAGGTCACCAAGATCAATATCCTCAACTTAAAAATATAGGATATAAGACCAAAAAGCAAAACACAATGTAATTGTGTGTTATGCTCACTTTGTCCTTATATCTCGTAGTAGAAACAGCTTCCGACATTTTATATGTTGTCACAACCGGTTACCAGCTAGAGTATTTATTTCTAGGTTAGGAACGCATTAATGTATTACGGATATCAGACATTGACAAGCATTTCCTTTCAAGTGATCTTGCGCCTGACAGCGATAATCACAGGGAAATTCACAGGCCACTGATTACGGGTATGACGACCCTACATTTGTAAATTGATTGTCAATAAGCAACCCCATTTTTGTTACCATAGCATTATAAGTAGCTACGCTGTCATTCATCTTTCTTACGCCTTATTAAAGTCACGCTATTCAATATTTTCATCATATTTAGAGTCCTATTATTATTATTTAAACCTTATCGACACGCACTCCCGCACGTGTAATTCTTGTAGTGGCTTTGCATGAATTCTACAAACAAAAAATCACGTGATTAGTGATACAAATACCCTAAAATGGCTGGTAATATTTTACCAATTGTTAAATTATAAAAAAAAAAAACTTAAAACGCCTAGTGTAAATTAGTAAAATAGGTGTGAAAATAGGTTCAAAAAACATTTTACTGTGAGGCATCTAATACTGACTTCGTTCACCTAGTTCTCATGCCTAGTTCCTAGATGACTATTTCTTTTTCAAACGACTACATCAACACAAAAAAAAAATATCCCTACTGAGCGAAGTGTTACGGGTTTTTTTAATGTAAATAGCTAACTAATGAATTGACGAACCAATACAGTAAGTGGTCACCATCGCCCGTGGACATTAGTAACACCAAAGGCAACTCTGTCGGCCAAGAAAGAAAGAAAATACTGGGTATCAAGCCCCAGTCAGAAAACGTCTCAAGCAGGAGCAAGCCAGGTAGACTTCATGGAGAGAATGAAATGAATGAATGAAATAATATTTATTCGAAGTTGGTTTTTACAAATTCTTCAAACGTCAAGCTACAACATTGCTTAATTAAACCTCTACTGTGAGTGGTGCCGGAAGAAGAAGCGGCAAGAAACTCCCAAGGTTTTTTCCTACTTATAGTTACAGAACGCACTTACGGCTATATATTAAACCCATGTCTAAGCGGTCTTATCCTTAAAGTAATCTTCAAGTTTGTAATTACCTTTCCACATCAGAAAGCTTTTGACGTGAGTTTTTTATGTACAATATGCCATTTCTGTCAATTGTAACAAAATTTTATTATAAATATTAACACATCTACCCATGAAAGAGTTTTGCTTATCCTGAAATTTGGTACAATCAAATTAGCCTTATTCCTAGTATTAATATTGTGAACATTACTCTTTTTAAGAAAACTATCAAAGTATTTTTAACGTACATAATATTATCTAAAATATATTGTAATGCTACAGTTATGACATTAATTTCTTTAAGATTTACGTACGATTTACCAGTAATAATATTAATAACTTCATAATTATATCTATCTCAACATATAATTAAAATTCTAACTGATCGCTTTGTGAACATTAATGATATATGAAAAAAAATATTATTACGGGCCTTAATTAACGCTTTGAAACACAAAGCAATAGTTGTTAGAATTTTTGTCTGTTCGTCTGTATGTCTGTGCGTTTGTTCACGCCAATCTCAGAAACGGCTTAAGCGATTTCGTTTTGGTTTTCAGTAATGTATTGTAGTAAGCCACAATTAATATTCGTTTCATCTTAATCCGTCTATAAATAAAGAAATAATAAATTAATTTAAAATAATGCAGGTACTTTTTCTTAGCGTAAAAATATATGTGATATTTTATTATATTCATATCTCAAATTTAACTACAAAAACGGACTTTTCATATTTACAGTATAATATGAATATATACTTAGAAATATACATAGAATTATGTCACCGGCATGTATACATTCAGAGGAAATAGGATGTTACAGACAAAAAGACAGACATACGAATTATCCTATAAGGATTCCGTCTTTTCGTCAAATGTCCGAATTCTTGAAAATATCCAAATATAAAACCTCTATTTTGTCGCGTGATGAAAAAGCGCTCCCGAAACAAAAGAATCCTCATGAAATATGACGAAAATTCCCAATATAAGAGCCCTCTCATTTGGCGAGTCCCTTTAGCAATAAGCCGCGTACTGGTTCAATCAGATAGCGAGCGGAAAGTTGTAGATATCCGCACATAAATTCAAAAGTTCTTTTTCATGTTCCCGATCTCCGATCGTTACCTTTGGGTTTACGTTAGTCTGTTAAGTAACAGTTAAAGTAAATTAAATGAACTGTGCAAACGGTACCAAACAATATAGGCTGGGAAAAGAATCAGTGTTTTGGTTGCCTTTATTTGAAATTATATAATTCGATCAGAAATAACCTAGTATTTGACTTAACCTCAAATTAAAACTTGCCAGAAACAATGGTTACTCGATTTTATCAAGCGCTTTATGATATTCTCATGACTATTCCATACAAATCCATTCCCTCCCATAAACCTCTGTAGTGCATTTGCTTCTACCTTCTTGTTAACTAACAACTGCATATAAATTTGAGCACTAATTTTATGACATTATTGGGTTGAGACTGGTACACAGTGCCTTTTTATAACAGGGAAATAGTATAGAACAACATTTGTGAAGCCAGTTAATTTTATTTATAATAAATAGCTTGGCAGAAGTAGTTTTGCAATGAACATAAATAAAAATTTATATAAATTTATTTCTTAACTACTTCTCATTTCTTGGCCTACAATGCATCGGTGATACCTTTAGTGCGTGGGCGACGGTGACCACTTGCCATCAGGTTGCTCGTCTGCTCGTTCGTCGGCTATTAACATAAAACAAAATTGAATACAACGTTACCCATTACAAGTATCAGCCATCTATCTTCTCGAAAAAACAAATCTCATTATATATATTAATAAATATCAACTTAAATTGGACAACACCTCTTGAAAAAAATATTATTCTCTGTGGGAAATTTCAGGAAGTTGGTTAAACCCTACCCAACCTCCCCAGTATATGGTGCATGCCATTGGGCAACAGATGAAGCTACAGTGAAATGTCCTCCCGCTTCCATCTTGATGTTTTTGGTGTTACGGACATCGATTGACTATGGTGACCACTTAATATGAGACTGCTCGTATGCTCCATTTTGGCTATTAACATAACAAAAAATCTCGATTTTTTAAACCATTTTGATATATTATATACTACTAATTGATATTATGAACATCAAATGTTGCTTCTCTTTAGAGGTATCCATCTCTCTCTCTTTTCTTTGTATCCATCGACTAACTTGGCGATACTCTAAAAAGTTTCCTTTTATATCAGCGAAATCTGGTAAAAACTGCCTCGTTTTAGAAAATGATTTCATATAGGTATTCACGTCGCTCCACGATGTTAATGTAAATTAAACCTTATTATGATGACATAATGCCTTAAGCGGCCTACTGCTGTGAACGAGTTTCACATGGTTCCACGCTACTAAGCGTCGATTAGTGGAGAGTTCAGTAACCAAATTAGGTATAGGTTTGATATAGCACAACTTAGCGACAACTATCTAAAGGTGACAATTGGGACATTAATGTTCCCTCTAAAGGATGGGTACTAGGTATCACTTATTAACTCACCCTTCCCCCAATACTTAATTCGGTCAATCACTTCACGATAACTAACACGAGAAGTTGGGCTGTGAGCTCTTTATATAATACTTAATTACATTTGCATGGAGCGCTTTTGTTCCACTGCGCTAACCAAATAAACATAGCTGTTTACAACAAAATGGTTTTGAATTCACGTAACGAACTGATTTATATGTAAATCAGTAAATGGATTTATATTTCCTAAACGCTATATATATTGAGTAGAAAGTTTTACGGAATAATGAGCTTCATAAATCCCCGAATTTAAGCCACACTCACCTGTTCTTGAGGTCTATGCCAACACCTTTCTTTCGTAGCAGCTTTATATCTCCCAACTTAGTCCAGATGGTACCTTATAAAGTTCTTTAGGTACAGACTTGCAACAGGCGTGCATTATTACAGAGTTAATTAAGAAGAGGATGATTTCTTGGCCTTGGCATTTGCTTAGGCGCCTATTATGTTATCTTAAAATTCATAATTAACACAATAAACCTATGAGCCGTGTTCTTATCAGTTTTCAGATCTTTCGTACCCTTGATCGCATGTACGAAATTGAACTTGGGCACAATTAAAAAATCATTAATTAACTGCCAAAACCAACACTGTTCAAACGATACGGCATAAACGAGCACACCCCTACGGTTCCGGTTTAATCCAGTTCAATATCCTTAGTAATACGGGCACGTCCCTTGTTTTTGCCGTTCGATCCACTAGAGTATGACAAATCGTCGTTTCTCGGCACCGTGAACCCGGTGTCTAATATGTCGTCTGTAACATTAGCTTGTGGAGTGTGAAATGGGATTTTTCCACTCAGAGATTGTTGGAAACGATGAATTATGGCGATGTTGACACTTCCCCTGTCCTAAGGAATTTTTGCCGTGCGACGGTAACGTCATTTTCGTGTCCAGGTCCAGAAATTTGAAGGAATAAATAAAATATCCGTTTAATAATGTGTATTATAATATAAATTATAATATTTTTTTTTAATTTATTGTTATACCCAGAAATATTAAATAAAATAAACATTAAAAAGGTTTTTTTTTAACAAATATTAAATGAAATGAACGAACCACTTTAAAATTATATCATCGTCAATATTATAATTTTAAGTTTCAGTAATCTAGAATCTTGTTTTTAACCCGGTATCTGGATTAAATCAAAGAGGCCATGATCACGGCGAAACTGTGGTGAAGGAGAGAAACTCTTCAGCATTTCAGCATTCAGATTTTCCAATCATGACTACCTATATATTACAGGTAAATTGAAACAAACGAACATCGGAAGTGATAAGATAAAATTGTTACGTGAAAGTCCATGCCATGCGAAATATTTAAAACTGTGTAAGTAGCGTAAGAAAGATCGTTTTTTAATTATTATCTTTATATGTCATGGTTGGTATATTTGTAAATTACCATATAACTTATAATCGATTAGACCCTATAAGGTTATATTCACAAAAAATAGTTTTGTTGAAACAATAACCTATAATGTAACTCATTACTATAAAATCATCATTAGAACCTATAATTATCCCACGGCTGAGCTGGAGTCTCTTCTTACAATGAGAGTTTCACCACGTAGGCCAAGTGCGGTTTTGCAGACTTCGCACCTTTGAAAACATTATGGCGAACCTTTAACTGCACAGATTCCCCCACAATGTTTTCCTTAATTTGTAAAACGTATATAATTTGAAATAGTATAGATGCATGCAGGCGAATTGGAGTCCTTTGTGGGAGTCCGACGCCGACTTAAAGACCACACTAAGGCACACTGTTTATTTGTAACACCCTATAAGTTTCAATTTAATTTTATTCTTTATAAATATTTTACAGAGTGGGAATTTTGTATAAGTAAAAAAAAGTATAAACGAATGGTTATCTTCGAAATCACGTCACATATTTGAAAAATTGTTTTGCCATTTGAATGGCATATTATGTCGGATGGACATAGGCCATACATTACGAGTATGTATCATCAGGGACCCCCAGTCTACACTACTAGTATTATAATGAGAGAGTGCAAATTTTGTGAGGCTATGTATATGGGGAAGGTAATTTCCGGAACCACGGCTCGTATTTGAAAATTGTTTTACCGTTTTAAAGGCACATTATTCCGGATGAACATATCCTACAAATGAAGTATTTATACAATAACTAACATCCTAGCTTCGCTTCGTTTCGGTAAAACTGGTATCTATATTATTTTAAATTAATTTATAACTTTTTTATTTACGGACTGATTGCTTTGAAACAAACTTTAAGTATTAAATGATGTTTACTGTAATGCATAAGTGAAAACCAGAACGTAATCGGTTAAGCCATTTCTGAGATTAGTGCGCTCAAACGCACAGACATACATACGGACAAAACTTCTAACAAGTAATGTCTTGGGTTTTATGGTGTTAATAAAGTTCCCTCATAATAGTTTTTGGCATATATCGTTCATGCACAGAAAGTGATCAGTTAGAATTTTATTATATGTATAGATTAAATGTTGATCTCGAACGATGTCGGAACGGGCCGCTAGTAATGAAATGACAGCTTAACGAGCTGTAGGCTAAAGCCGACTGACATCTAGACAGATCGAATATGCCTGTTATAAACATATATACAGATAATAAAAGAACAGCAGTGCTGAATTATACATGAAATATTTTTGGAATTTTAATATAAGTACTTAGGCTTTGTTTCTGATATAGCAAAAATACTTTTTTTCAGGTGGTCTAATTACTTTATATAACACTCGGCATATTTATATCTCTTATAATGTGTGCTTATCAGAAATACAATAAATATGTATCCGCGGCATAATATTACTCATAAATGACAGTTATTTATTGCAAGCATTATTGTTATGATCATAGATACGAGTACAAGTTAGTAAATAAATAAATCTACATTAAATGCTCTTCTGATTTGAGGGCTGGGCCCTTATCGACGCAACTGATGAAGCCTTCCCCACTTTTCACGATCAAGAGCCGCCTCCTTTGCTTCCTTGCACGACATGACGCCAACATTCTCTTTAATCCTTAAAGTATCGGTAACCGTCCCTAACCACAGTGTACACACTTTTATTTATCTCTTGTAGCGTGAATGGAATTGCAGAATAGTAAAAGTACATTTTTAAACTGGACTTTACGTATCAATTATACAGTGATGAGACGGTATCGATATCAAATCTATAGATTGTATTATAGCAGTGACCACTCTCGCTTCGCTTCAGAAAACATGTCCATATCAACTGTTATTTCCTATTCTGTGGGAACAGATTCGTTTTCCGCGACGAAAATATCCGTGATCAGAGAGCCACGCAAAGAGGCAAAAAATCCAGAAAAACATGTTTTGACATCTCCATCGTCAACAAAGCATACCTACATTACAATTTACAAAAAATATTCCATGTAAATATTTGGCCCCTTTAGGTTTTATTATCTGTATTAACTATTATCCCGCGTTAGCTTCGCTTAAGAAAATCTAAGCCTTACGCTATATAGCCTACATAATATATATAATATATAATAAGCCATAAATAATAATAAATAAATAAAATGAATAATAATATATAATATATAATAAGCCTTACGCTATATATATATATATATATATATATGCTAATAGCATCCACGTCGTTTCAGCTATGAGTTTAATTTATAATAATACCACCGAATTGGTGTATAGGGTAATACGAAAATTATCGAAATGCATTAATAAATACACTTAAACGTATGCACTTATTTAATAGACACAAATTATTTAATTATACTACTCAGCTATCCCAAGCTGAACATTCTGTACGGATATCTTAGTGTAGGTCACTCTGGGACTGTAGCAAACACACAGAACTGTAAAATTTTTAACAGATTTAAATTTTGATAGGCCGTGCAGAAGAATGATGTCATAAACATTGGGCTATCAGTGCTTATTGTAAAATTCTTAATACTAGATCATAATTGTGTATCTCTCGTTCGTCTTAATAAGCTGTTAAGTTTTTATAAGCTATGGATAAAAACGTTAAAACTGTACACGATTCACAATATACCAACGAAAATAACATACAACTTTGGACTTTATTGAACGGGGAGATTACATGGTTATTGGGAAAATGATTTTATCATGTCGAGCCTTCGGGATTTGAGTGTTCGTTTGTAGCAGAAAAAGCTCAAAAATACAGGTTTAATCCAAACGCACGTGCGTATATAAAGTTTTACACTGTTCAGATGTTTTTTTCTACAAGCAATAATAGGATCGATATCACGAAACGGCCCTGGCGAAGAAAACCCTTGACACCCCTCTGGGTCTAGATATGAATTTATTGGAATTGCAATTTTCACCGAATAAATAACTAGAATAGATGGTCCTATATAGTTTGATACGAAAGCAAAATAAGGGATTAAGTATTGCTATTGACTAATTCGGTCGAATTAATCGGTGGGAAGATTTAAAATTAGCATGACACAAACTAAATAGATAACTATGGACAGTAAACAATATGTATGCTGAATTTTTTTTTAATTTTAGAAACTAGAGTAACGTAAATGTGGAAAGGATACTGACAATTTTTATTTTTATATAACGCTAGCCGCCCGCCCAACTTCGTTCGGGTTGAATAATGAATCACACATATAAAACATTATATAACTTATGATTATCCGGAGTAAAGTACCTGTCAAATGGTAAAAGAATTGTCAAATAGGTGCAATGGTTACGGAAATTACTCTGCGCATACACACAATATTCACAAAATTCTCTCTCTTTCTTCATAATATAAATATAGCTTTGAAGTATGTTTTAAAATTATAAAAAAATAATAAGCTTTTTCAGTATCGTGATTAGTACATCTTGTTGAGAACGACAAGGATTTTGGTCACCCAAAATTAATACCCGGTATTCCTTTGTTTACGGTGTACAGCCGCGATCAGGTCATCAAACTCTATCGTAGTTCTTTCAATCTATGTAACTTTTATAAATTTTAATATATTTTCCAATGCCACTATACAACCGGCATTCGGTTCCTTTATCATTTTTTTTTCATTCAATGTACCATATTCTTAATATATATTTAGAATATGTACATGAAAATGAAAAAAAAATCATTTAAGATTGGAAACAAATAAAAATACAGGAATATGCAAAAAAAACCTATAAACTCAAATTTAATAAATTGAAATTTAAACAAGATAAATAATTCCGCCAATTATAATTATTATTTAATAAAGGCATAATAATGAAATGAGTTAGAGACGCTGACTCCAGCGCTAAGCTTAAAGCACTAATCTCCCAAAACATTTTTCCGGCGAGGCAGTGGGCGACCAATCCCGCAACCAGTGATAAAAATTTGGGTGTATAACTCGTAAACAAAACTTCTAGGCTCTCGCATAGAATTCGCTGAGAATTCTAGTTTATAATAATATATATTATATTCTTTGTGATCTTGCTGCTCTGGGAACATTAGAAATTTCGCAAAAGAAATTTATTTTTTCTCAGTTGTTATGTGATCAATTACTTCCATCTAGTTGATTCGGTAAAAGAGGGCGTAATAAACGATTAGAGATATATGCAAGTTATTTGGTATCTCAGTATTTCGTTTTGTATAGGTACTAGCGGCTCGTCCGAGTTCGTTCAGGTTGGACTGCTAATTATAGATATATACATGACTAGCTTTGCCCGCGACTTCGTCCGCGTGGAATGTAACAAATAAGTTATTTTGTAGAAATAAAAGTAGCCTAAGTTACTCCTTATTACATCAGCTACCTGCCAGTGAAAGTTCCGTCAAAATCGGTCCAGCCGTTTCAGAGATTAGTCGAAACAAACAGACAGACAGATAGACAAAAATTGTAAAAAATGTTATTTTGGTATATGTACCGTATATACATTCATATGCATGTAGTAAAAAGCGGTTATTTTAATATTACAAACAGAAACTCCAATTTTATTTATTAGTATAGATTATAATTTTTTTATGTTTTTTGCCATGTTTAGATCAGGTTTATACAACCTATCATCAGCGCAATCATGAGTTCTCACTACATACTAATTTATTTTAAATTCTTTGTATTTTATTTTGAATTTGAATAAATAAGAAATTCATATTTTGTCTATAACCAATAATCAATTGAATGTTGCTAACGAAATTGTTCAGTTCATGTATGTTGGTATGTAATAAATTTATGGCATAAATCAAACGCTTTGATATCTATTCTTTTGAACTCTCCAATGAAATATTCCGCTAATCTATACTATGTAGCCAAATTTTTTCTTTATATCGTTAGCCAGACTACGCAGATTCAAGCAGAGATTTTGAATTTTAATATAGAATATGTATTATTTTTAGACACGCATTGCTTCACGGTTTGCGTCGATCGATGGAATTAAACAACTTGGAACACGAGGTGTTATAGAGGGTATAAAAAAAAAAAGTAAAAAAAAAAAGTAAAAATAGTAAAAATTTTACTCGATCGCTTCCCTACTATGTTAGTCTCAGTTGCTACAAAAATAATAATCTACTTAATAAAATAACTCCGTAAGTTTTGAGATAAAGAAAAAGTATACAACACATTAGTGCCATTTGTTTGATACCCCATGCTCTATACTAAGTTCCATTCGTGTAAACCAATTTTCAAAACAGTTTTGCCAGTCATGATTTGACAGGCCAGAAATCGTTACTTCGCAGACAGCTACAGTTTTACTATTGAAAAAACTAGCCAATACTTTTTGCCAACGCTGCGAGGTCTTTATAATTTTATCAGAAACTGTCCTTCTAAGAAGATCCATACGGATGATTTTACCTTTATTTTTCCGATCAAGTTTCGTAACGAGTAACGATTTCTAAAACACGTCTTTATGCCCTGTTTTTTAAACGCATTTCACGGCATCCTTCCACACGAGCCTGGCTTCCGCTTTCGAAAGTAAACGAGGGATTCAACTGCAAAGGTTCTTCACTTGAAGATGTTGATGTAGGATGGAAAGAACGCTCCCCAAACTATGCATAGGAAATTGGACATCTCGATGATAGTGTGTGTGATTTATGGGAATATTTGCACCAACATTTCATTAGACCACAAATTTTCTGCAGTTACTATTGTTTGCGGATCTCTACTCCTTTTGTCATACTCGTATTTAAGGTTATTTTCACCCCTTTTAAATCCCTCAAACTAGCTAAAATTGTTGCACGAGATGGAACCCAATCTCCTGAGGCTGATTGAAACCGTTGTAAACTTAACTACTGGGATAAAGCAAATTTAAATTCCTAATAGTTCACAGCACACAAATGTTCCCACTTAAGTTCCATCGTTTTAAATATAAAACGCAGGAAGCCGTATACCAAAATTGGTTTTTTTTTGTTGAGCTTTAACTGAGTTCTGTTTTAAATTAATTTATTTTTTTTAAATATTCACACATTCAGATGCGATCCATATTTAAAATTTATAGCTTCCTTCAACTTATTGAGTGGCCTTTGCGGTAAGACTAAGCGTCACATTTGCTAAACGTTGTCTGCGTCACCCAAAAACTATGATAATCTTTTTTTTCTATGTTAATAGCCGACAAACGAGCAGACGAGCCACCTGATGGTAAGTGGTCACCGTCGCCCATGGACATCAGCAAGACCAAAGGTATCACTGATGCGTTGTCGACCGGGAAATAAGAAGAAGGTTAGAAAGCAAGTACTGGCTCTCAAGCCCCCAGCCGAAACACGACGAATCGTTTGACGGCTGACTCAAGCAGGAGGGTGGTAGCTAGCCAGGTAGGCTTCACGGAAAAATAATAATACCAGTAATAATATTAATGATTTCATAATAATACTGATAATATAATCCATACGCGAAGCCCTACCACCAAGCAGGCTGGCTACTGTCGCCTCTTACGACACCCTGTTCTGCCAGCATGGGATTGGGGGAGTATTCTAAGCCGCCCCAATACGTCTGAAACAAAATAATATATATTAAAATACATTCCGACATAAAATATACTTGAGAGCAATAAAAAGTAAATAAAACATAGACATCAAAATCTCAAATGTTTCTTATATGAACTGCACTGAAGCAACGTGGTCGTTTAGAACCTGACCTCCTCAATAACGTAGAGATCCGTGCCTCGTTGTGGGAATGGTTACAAACTATTGTTATGTGTCAGGATATACGAGAGTTCGTGAAAACGCCAAATTATTTCGCAGAGACTTTATAACGCTGTCAATAACACATTTCAATCCTAATGAACAGTCGCAGTTGCACTCGATAATCTCAGGTATTTCGCTTGGTAGAAATAACTTTTCGCTTTTGTATTCGGGATCCGATTGCTATTATTTTCCCTATTTTACTGATTTTAGAATTTTCCAGAATTGTCTAGACCTTGCTCGTCAATTAAACATCGGAAAAAAATAGAACAATACATGACACAAGTACCTAATAAAGCAAACAATATGCAATATTCGCCCTTTCGCAAGACATAAGGGCGAGAGTCGCCTAATGTGCTCGAGGCAATTTTTATCATTGCCTAGTTTTTATGGCCTCATGTTCTCCGCTGAACCTTTGCGAACCTTCATAAAACTATTTTCCTAAGGGATCACTTGTTTAATTGTACTTTACTTATCCGATGTTCGCGAGCGCATGTTGGAACTAGTTACAACAACATATGACAAACATAGATGCATAGTGCAAATAGATACGGTAATTATATATTATTTTTATAGTAAAAGCTGGTAAGCAATCGGGCATTGATGTTAAGCATTTACTGTTAAGATTACCAGAGTTTTTTTATTTAAGATACTCCATCCATCTTTGAGTCCAAGGAACTTCTGCTCGAAGTCTCTCGTCTGTCGCACTCTGTTGAACAACAGCCGAGGCAATAACAGTAACCCCTGTATTGATTTATATCCATTTTATCTGACAATACTTTTGCATGGCAGTGAATTTCTTTACCTTCCTGAGTAGCTGCTGCTCTCTTCTACAATAAATCGTGAAATTATTACAACACAATTCAGTTGCTGTATCAGAGAGCCCGTAATGAGAAAGTTTCTCTGCTACTTCCTTGGTCCAGTAAAGCCTATAGAATTATGGACGTATTTAGCCGGCGACGGTTACTCACCACAAGCTGGCCTGTCTGATTTTTTGTCGGCTTTGACATAAAAAATAGCCAACGGGGATTAAGGTTAGCTACGCACTACAGTTTCCAATATAGTAGAGTGTACTCCAGTGTCCTGCAATGGTTTGAAAACATCAGTGAGGTGCTAAACATGTACCAGAAGTATCCGAAACACGGGAGCGGTAATGTAATTGCACCACTTATTAACTTAACAAGCCATTAACAACCAAAAACGGCCGATGTCTATAATTTTGTTATAAAGATGATCGGAAACTTCCACAACCAATATCCTATATCTGGATATACCGTATCCAAATGGATAAATACAATTAGTAACTTTATTCACGGCGTCACGTAATGAAGAAGGTAATTAATCGCTTATACATATAATTAGAGGCAATATAGACAAAGGTTTTTGGGGCGGGCATTTATTTCAGGAGTATGCTATAAGCTGCGGGCTATTTAAGCTAATTGTATTGCAATCAATAATTATTGGTAGTCGCCCAATGGTTATAATCTACTGAATTACTAAAATTACGACAAAAACCACAATATCTACCCTGCAATTGTCTGACCTAAGACTCAAACTTGACCTGAAAAACTAAAGCAATGGTATATACTCTAAGGTCTAAACTCTTTAACATAAATGTAAGTCATGAGGACATTGCCGATATTATTCTATGCATATTTATTGCAATGTATGAAAGTTCCAGCTTGCTTTTAGGAATGAAAGCTTTTAGAAATAAAGATATTTGGATATTTGAAAATATTCCTGCTACAGGAATTGACATAAAATTCAAATCTCACGTGAACGTGTTTTAAGTCGAATAAATCTGTGGCTTATATACATACATATATTTAAATAAACTAAATTCATATTCTTATGATAAATAATAATTCGGTCATATAAATAGGTTTCGCGTGGTAGTCCTGAACTTTGCTCTCATATTTCAATTCCTATTTGTTGTGATAATTTAAAAACTTTAAGTTTCATTTAGACCTTCCTAACAATACGCACTTAATTTTTACTATAAGCTTATTAATTTCAGCAAATTTTCTCATATTTTCTTTATTAATAAACTATTAACTATAATATTAGGAAATATATGTTTAGGTATACTATACATCAAATAATCCATTTGACAAAAACTTTTCGTTTTCAAATTTAGCCCCAAAAATAATTTTCAAAAACAAATTTTTGTGTATTTGCGTCATACGTTTGAAATTGGGTTTTATTTGTTATAGTGAATACTTCCTTTGTGGGAGAGAGAGATATACTCCGCATATCTACAGATATATTTTATCATATTTCTTGATCTCTATTGATTGTTTCACAAATCGCGTGATATAATTGCATCATGGAGAGATCTCTTACGGCCTATATACTCTCAGTTCATACCAGTTCAGACAAGTAGGGGTTTCGCTGAGAGTTTTTTTTACTTCTCTCCGTAGTTGATTCATGTAAAAATGCGTTTATTTTTAAATAGTTTTAAATGTCCGTACACGTCCGGTACAGAAGTTTCAATGTCATATTTTTATATATATGAAATATTTTTCAAATTCTTTTTAATTTTATATTTTGCATAGTACCAATTGTCTCCGAATAAAATGTCTGTTACGTACGAACGCGCGGACAGAACAAAATTACAACCCACTGGCGTCCCACCCCGACTTCGATCGGGATCAATTTTTATGTTTATTTACACATAATCTATGCCAATCCTGAACAAAGTATCTTTGAAAAGTTAAAAGAATTTTGTAAATTCGTGCCGTAGTCCGAATATTACCCTCCACATACATTCAAACTCACAAAATTCACACACTCTCCATAATATTAGTATAGTTCCATTCCATTTAGCTACGAAACCCTGGAAACTGTCGTCATTTGAGAATAACTATACAAATACTAGCTAAAAGCATTTTTCTGTCTACTTTAGTCTAAAAATATTTCCGATGAATGTATAGATTAACCGGTAAAGAAACGGAACGTAGAAAAATAGAAATCGAGTTTGACATCTATATCATTATTTTACGAAGAATGGTTAGAAAGAGAGAATAAGTAATTTCGGCTTACTTGTTAAATTTGGAAATTTTGAAAATTATGAATGTCAATTTTGTATCTGACATAAAGCTATAATAAAAAGCCGTACAAATATGAATACCGGGGTCCGGTTTGAGTAACGGTAACTACAAAAATATAGCAGTCTCTCCGACGGTAGACCGTGCAAACCCTACACACTCAATATTTCAAATTATAAATGATCTAGGGGCCCATATCGACTTCGCTCGGGTTCAACATTTATTTATCTAAATTGAAATTACGAAAATTAAGTAGGTAGCAATTTTACACTCTCTATAACATAAGTATAGATCATGACTTACTTCGGTGACGAAATTCATTGTGACGAAACCTGTTTATCTGAGAGTTCTTGTCATTATGAGTTACAGATGTGCGAATTCCGTCACAATCAACATGGCGTTTACCTCTTTTATTGTGCGACAAGACGGAGCTTAGCAGTAAGACGATGGTAGATTGCGATATACTTGTTTACATTCTAGGTATCATTGTCAGTTAAGCGTATATTAAAAAGGTCTGTATCAAGATGACATCAAAATATAAATAAATATCTGATCTGCATTCGTTGCATCGATAATGTTTTTTGTCGTTTTATAACGTAGTACTTAGCTACATCTGACATATTTCTTATGGCAGTGAAGTACATTGGGTGTAGTAAGTTTAACTTAATAAAATCTTATTTACCCTTGCTTGAAGACGCTTATTTCATTAACGAATGGGCATGCCGACATAATTCCAGCCCTTTCGGTACAAATTAACTTATTTTGTTAAGACCAAATTAACTACATATATGACTAAGGTGAGCTCAATTTAATGATAATATCAAGCTGATATTTTTCTTACGTAGCGGTTATAACTATTCAGTGTAATGTTACATATGTAGGATAAATTCACTAACTCACATGTGAAAATCATATTTTTAAATAGAGAGTGCGGCGGACCATCTCCGGAATCACATCACTTATTTTAAAAAATCTTTTACCATTTGAAAAGCAAATATTCCAGATGGGCATAGATTATAATATCATTTATTTGTAATTAAAAAAACGCATGAACATAACAATAGGTTGCACTATTTATTATTACAAAAAGGATCCTGTATTATGCTGGAAATCAACAAACAATCAGGGTTGGTCTTCTGCAGGGTTCCGTTGGTAATGGCCCGACAGGTCAACCAGCATATCAACATTCCTACTAAAACAATATTACTTCTTAAGTTTACTTACTCTATGGTCCTATCTGTCATTAATTTGTCACTTAACTGTCGTGTCGTGATATGGTACGCAAGAACGTAAAGCGGCCAAGACGTAAAGTTGACGGGCTGTCAACTCATAGTGATATCTGTCATTAGTGTTTGTCAAGTGTCAGGTGTCAAAAGTTTAACTACTGTCAACCAACCCAACCACAGTCTCGCCGTGATAATAATCCATGTGATCTTATAAGTTTAAAATCATAATTATGTGTCATTTTTATTTCACTGGCTTTATTAGTTTCTTTTATTATGATAATTACTTTAACTTGTAAAATATCGTTGTAGCGAAATCTACTTTAAAATTTTCGTGGCAGCAGAACTGCTACCCAAACATATTGTTAAAATAGTATATCAATAAAATTTAAAAAAAAAAAAGCTGTACTGTTAAAACACTGCATTATTAAAATGCCGTATGGCTAAAAATACTGTATTGTATAAGTTAGATTATACCGCCCCATTTTCGTGATTTGGATAGCGCGTTTTTTTACGTGGCCAAAGGATGAAGATGGTATTGTGGCGCTCGTGTTCTAAGGTAGCAGTATTTCATAAGAGGCCTAACAGCCTTAGCAAGTAACCAGAATTTGCGACTCCCAGAGACATTAACTATTCTCTTACCAATTTTGCCCGTGAAATTGGCTTTTGCCTTAGCCATTGTTTTTGCTGACCGGAAGACGACGTTGAGTTTTGTTTTTAGCTCTGGGACCGCTAGGACACGTTTATACTGATGCCCAGGCCAAGGAAGATTAGCCGTATTGGGGCGGCCTAGAATCACCCAATCTCATGCTGGCAGAACAGTCGTATCGTAAGAGGTGCCAGAAGCCAGTCTGCTTGGTGGTCAGGCTTCGTGTAAGAATTATAATATTATCCATATTTTTATTAAGTCATTAATAGTATTACTGGCATTATTATTTTTCCTCGAAGCCTGCCTGGCTACCTACCACTCTTTTGCTTGAGCCACCAACCGACTTGTCGTGTTCCGGCTGGGGACTTGAGAGTCATATAAAAGTAAAAAAAACTTGCAGTAATATTAATGATTAATGATACAGATACATATTTTTAAATTCCAACCATATAAAACAAATTAAAAGACACAATTGTAGGTCCTTGAAAGCACTTTAGTTTACAGTAATTAATATCTAGTAATTCGATTTAATTTTTTTCATTAAAGGGTCGCAAATATAATCCCTACTAAAATTAATAGCCATATCCGTAAATCCGCATTTTCGGAAGTGCGTCTTAAAGCACTCCAAACCACTCGCACAGTGGATGTTTACGAGTAAACCTTTAAAATGCTTTACAAATTTATAAAATAATATGAAAAATATAGTATTTGTTGTTATTTTTACTTACAATTAATATTCTGTAACTGTATTTTCCCAATTTTATAACGTAACCGGTTTAACACCGTATTATAAACAATGTAAAACTTTAAACTTATTGTTCTCGTAATGTGAAAATGGTATTGTAAATTTCAGCAGCAATATCAATTATTTTTTTTAATTATAGAAATTTATTTCATATTTCAAGCTCAGTCTCAACTGAATCAGATTTAAACTGAAGCGAATCGGTAATCTAAGCTTTGTTATAAAGGGTGTCTCAGCGCCGATTTTAAACTTTGAAAACAAATTTATCGGCAACCCTCGGGGTTAGCGGGAGGGGAGCGGTAGCGTTAGGTAGGTGATGAGTGCGGTCTATTTAGTCGCCATGTCGCAGAGGTCTGGCGCGCACCGCGCGTACGCAGTAGAGGCGTACTTTTGCAACAAGTTTTCATTGAGGGAAGCACAGCGCAAGTTTTGTAATCGCTATGAAATCCGCCGTTTGAGTGATGCCCCGAGTATTCAGTTAATTAAGTCGTGGTGGAAAAGTTCAGAGCGACAGGATGTTTACTGAAACATTCAATTAACCCGCGAAATAGATCTGTGCGATCGATTGAAAACATCG
The DNA here is from genome assembly GCA_003671415.1 of Megathymus violae. Classification (NCBI taxonomy): domain Eukaryota; kingdom Metazoa; phylum Arthropoda; class Insecta; order Lepidoptera; family Hesperiidae; genus Megathymus; species Megathymus violae. The sequence continues at coordinate 754,374 of PDGT01000095.1, read as the reverse complement.
AACGCGTCGCCGCTGCGGTCGCGGAGCACCCTCGACGATCATTTAGAAAACATGCTGCCTCTTTGGATCTCCATCGTTCAAGTATTCAACGAATTTTAGCCTTAGACTTAAAATTACATCCCTATAAAATTCAAATAGTCCAAAAAATCAAACCAGAAGACTGCAACAAGCGAAAAATTTACTGTCAGAAGATGTTAGAGATTTTTTTAGAGGAAAATGGGATGGATGTTTATTTTAGCGATGAGTCACACTTTCACCTCGAAGGATACGTTAATCGCCAAAATTGCCGTTACTGGTCATCCAGCAATCCAAAACAAAAACATCAGAAAGCATTACACAGCCCCAAAGTTACTGTATGGTGCGCAATATCGGCAAAGAAAATAATCGGGCCATTTTTCTTTGAGAATGATCGAGGTGCAACGGTCACAATGACGAGCGAGCGGTATATCGACATGATTAATAACTTTTTTGTACCGCAGCTGCAAGAAGGGGATTTTGATGAGTCCGGTGTATGGTTTCAGCAAGATGGGGCCACAACCCACACAGCTAGGGTCTCCATGGACACACTAAAAGCATTGTTTCCGGGAAAAATCATAAGCCGCTATGGAGACATATCGTGGCCACCCAGATCTCCCGACTTAACCCCAGCTGACTTTTTTTTATGGGGTTATCCCAAAGCAAGAGTTTTTGATACCCCTCTTACGAATTTGGATCAGCTGAAGACTAAAATAACGACAGAAGTGAGGGCCATATCAGCTGACGTCCTGCGGCGTGTTTCTGGAAACTCATTAGTCCGCTTTGAAGAGTGCATTCACCGTGATGGAAAACATCTTGACGGCGTAATATTCCGTAAATTAAATTCGCACTTATACACTATAATTTACTACAATTAAAATATATATAGTAAATTTTTTTTATATATCAATATTCAAAGTTTAAAATCGGCGCTGAGACACCCTTTATAATGTTATATGATAAGTTAGATGAACATTATCATAACAACCCATATGCTCCCACTGCTTGGCTCGGTCCTTCTCTCAATGAGAGAGTTTATTTCCAGAGTCCGCCACGATGGCTAAGTGCGACTTGGCAGACTTCACATACATTGTGCAATCTTATTTTGGCTGTATTGGGTCGGCCTAGAATATTCCCCCCAATCCCATGCTGGCAGAACACGGTGTCGTAAGAGGCGACAGAAGCCAGCTGGCTTGGTGGTAGGGCTTTCCGTAAGGATTATAGTATCAGTAGTATTATTAAGCCATTAATATTATTTTTGTTATTATTATCTTTCCGTGAAGCCTGGCTAGCTACCACCTTCCTGCTTAAGTCAGCCGCCAAACGACTCGCCGTGTTCCGGCTGGGGATTGAGAATGAGTACTTTCTTTCTTGCCTTAGTCTCATTTCCCGGCCGACAACGCATCAGTGATATCTTTGGTCTTGCTGATATCCATGGGCGATGGTACCCACTCACCATCACGTAGCTCGTCTGCTCGTTTATCGGCTATTAACATAAAAAAGCAAATAGCCTTAGGTTATATATGAAGCTGAAGCAGACATTTATGGGTGTCCTCCAATTTAAAACTATTTTAAAATAAATTAATTTTATTTACATAAGAAAATTTTAGCCATCAACTATCAAGTATTAAATTTAAGTTTATTTAGACTTTTGTTGTAGAATAAAATGCAATATCCCGTATTGAATTTATCGCAGTGAGTGCAGGCTGTATTTCAGTCAACTTCCAGCCACTGCCAGTTTGAAGTTATGGCGCAATTACTGACACTGCACTTGGACTGGTTTTTAAACAAATATACCTTTCTGATTTCACCAACCAACAATTTTGCAGACGGACGACTCGATTGTAAGTGATAAGTACGTCATCCTTGGGACATACATAACACAAAAGGCACCACTGAAACCAGCTAAGAAAATGGAGAATTTGATTTTTAATTGGGTTTCTGGAACTGTAACGGATACATGTTTAAAATATAACGAACAAATTGGCAGTGAGTTCAAAGTAAGTATGAATAAATTGTCGAAGTTTTTACTGCGCTGTAAATGTTTAATTTAAAAATTGTTAAATAAGTTACGCATGATTGAAAAGTATATGTAATATCTCTAAATCTGTCAGGCTTCATTTCCTCTCACTAAATTCCCAAGCTGTAAAAATTCTAAGACGGTTAATCCTTCACAACTAAAAACTTTAAGGGTCGAGTCACTTAAGGGATCATTGACTGAGCGAGTTCTTCAACAGCTGAATGAATAAGTTCCAGCAGAAGTGGCAAAAGCTGAGCCCAGTGGTAGTTGCCACGAAGTCTTTAACAGCAAAATTTTCTGCCTTCAAAAGTTTATTATTATTAATTCTCCGTTTGATTCTCGAAGAAGCAAGGCAATTAGTGAACCAAAATCCTCCTACAACTACATATGTATAAACCTCTTCGGAATTAAAATGATCGGTGCAGATCCCAGCGACCTCCAGCACGAAAAACACATTGTTAATACACACAAAATAAATTATTATCATAATCTGTGTATGTGTGGAGACTATTTATAATTTCAATTTATAAATAATGTATGTATGGGTGAAGCCGCATCGGAATGCGTAAAGCGTTTTGACCCAAATCCACGGGGATTCTGTTTATACCGGCCCTAAAGACAGTATGAATATGTATTCTCACATTTGTCGCAGCACTCTCGGGACGAAACTATATTATAATATTATGTATGTTTGAGTGTTTTGTTAAACTTCTTAAAACCAGAGGTCGAATTAGTTAATTAAAACATGTTTGCAATTGTATTGTATTGAATTATAGCCACACGAGAGGTTAATTTTTAGAGTTAATCGAGAAACGATGACCAGTTACATGATAGCATATAGCACTGAGGGCTTCACCGACGTGCTGTCTTAAGATTTAGCAAACCTGCTTAATAATACTTAATAATAAAATGTAGGTTTTCACGTGGTGGGGTAACAAAGCATGTACCCCCTCCCTCAAGTAGTACACGGAGCACCTATCTCCTCCTTTGGGCAGTCTTATTTGGGCACCACGGACGGAAACGTATGGGCGTGCGCGTGTACAGCAGTGAACTGATATAAAGTCTGTAGGTGATGTATACAACAGTACAGTAAATTTTCAGAGGTACCCACAAAATTAAAAAATTATGAATGAAATTCGTTATCATTAAATAAGGTCAGGCAGCCCAGCTATCTTCAATAGAAGGGAACTGGCACCATTGCCTCGTCCATTGTTCACCACGATGCACTATAAACGGGGACAGATCACTTGGACGCAGTGATATATGAAGCATTCATCCGAACTATTGAGTTTCTTATGAATTTATTTGAGGCAATATATGTAATTGTTACAATTATAATACATATTCTACTTGCAGTAAAAAGTCTGTCCCTAACATACTTAGTGTTTTATACTAAGCGAAATTTATGTCACCGGCAAGGTGTTAAAACCATACCAAATTTAGCTTGATAAAGCACAATTGTGTAACGCAAAATGGCTGCGCCTTTATCCCCACTACGTGACACTATCAACCACTATTTCAAAAACACGGCGAAGCTCGCAGCGGAGAGCTTAGCGTAGCGGGGTCTTGTGTACGTGTAACATTTACTCAGTTGCAAATTTACAAAGTTTTGATAAATATGCCGTATTAATAAGATTTAATAAAGATGGTTTCACTATTACTAATGTTGGCCTAGTGGTCGCAATTCGATCATATTCATTAGGTAACGTTCACTTTACAATTTGTCTACCATCCCAAAGCTCTTCAATGTCTATCAAAGTGAACACAACAAAATCGTTTTATAGATGGTAATGATGATAAATATAAAAGATTTGATTTTTTTAACAGCATTTATTCTTTTTATTGTTACCATACAATAATATTACTCTATCATGAACTAGTTGCATTAAATTAAGCGATGAAACATCATGATAATTTAATAGCATCTGATTTTGATGTGAAATTGTCAATTTTTAATTAGGCTATACTGTGTAATAAATTAATAGCTTGATTACATATTTGAAGATACAAAATAATAGCTGAACCTGTACCCGTTGCAAATAGAATCTGTCTGAAAAATTGGCCATTCATTCAAAGTTGTTTCATGAAATGTACGAACATTTTACGAAAATTGTCGATTCTACAACCTGAACACGATATATCAAAGATTAAATACTACGATATAAAGACGTATTTAAGACGATCGTGTACCCAAAAACATTTCCGCCCGCACTAACACCGCGGTCGTTCGATGCAAATGTGCGCAGTTCCAAACTCGGCGTTATCTTTCAGTTTCGAAGAGATTTACGTGTTAGCTCAGTTCTACAGTTTGTTTTGCCTAATATTTCAAAACGTTCCGACATTTTCACACTTTTAAATCTTTTCAGCAACACTTTGTCGCGTTTTCCTTAGCCAATGGAGCTGTTTATCGTTTGTGATAAACTCTTTTCTCGGATTTTTATATTTTTGATACATCTCGTCTAGATAGTTGAAGTGTCTTTTTCATGATATATAATATATTATTTAGAGTTTACAAGGATGGCAGAATGTTTGACTTTGAATATCCCATAGCGCGTTACGTAAAATATTCAGTTTTAAGTTTACAATGCAATGCAATACAATAAAAGTTGTGCAAACCGATGTAACATACTTCAACTTTTAACTTCAAAGAAGGAGGCGGTTCTATGTTCTTGTGTGTGCTTTTTTAGTGTATATAAGTCCGTAGGTGTCAACGTTGTTGGTTCCTTAGAAATATGGTAAGAATCTGATGATGGGCTCCGGAGATAAAAGAGTGGAACTCATTAATGGATGGCAATAATTGAGCCGTGTTTAAAGATATATGTTGTCGGTAACTCTAATATTGTGTTTTTAAGTAACTTCAAAAAAAGAAGTAGTTCTATGCATGTCCAGCCATAACTCCCTTGTGTATGTATCAATTTTGATGCTGCTTTTTTAATGTAGGTATAGTATTCTGGTGAGGATTTCAAATGGTTTTGAAGATAAAGAGTGGAACTTCTCAACGCATAACAATAATTGAGTCGTGTTAACTCCTTTGTTTATGAACTAATTTTTATGTATCTATTTTTACGTTAACAGTCGACAAACGAGCCACCTAATGGTAAGTGGTCACCGTCACCTATGGACAACAGTAAGACCAAAAGCAGCACTAATGCGTTGTCGGCATGGAAATGAGACGAAGGTAAGAAAGAAAGTACTGGCTCTCAAACCCCTGGCCGGAACACGACGAGTCGTTTAGCGGCTGACTCAAGCAAGAAGATGAGAGCTAGCCAGGCAGGCATCATGGAAAGATAATACCAGTAATAATATTAATGAGTTAATAATAACACTGATAATATAATTCTTGCACTGATAATTCTTGCACGACCAAGCAGACCGGCTTCTGTCGCCTCTTACGCCATCTTGTTCTATCAGTATGGGATTGCGGGGAGTATTCTAGGCCGCCTCAATACAGTCAACCTTCTTTATGTATGAAATGTATAGATGATTCACTATTAGTCCTCTTTAAATATGGGAAGGATCTAATGATGCTTTCTGAAGATAAAGAGTGTAACTTCTGAAGACATTATCATTAACATTACAAAACCAGTCCATCATGGACCAACTCAAGATCTGATAATGTGTTTTGGCAACAAATTAAACAACTTCCGAAGGCTTGGAATAATCCAACCACGTTTGAACTGTTTGATTTGAGTACCAGTTACATTGCAAAGTCATCATTGAAGTGTTTGTGTTTAGGAGACATCATCCCAAGATGCTGAACTGATGATGAAAGCAACAGCATCCCTTAATCATTATACCTCATCACTGAGATTAATCTTCTCATCTTTATCTTTAAATAGTATAAAATGAAGTCGCTTCCGCTGTTTGTTCGTTTAGATCTTTTAAACTACTCAACGGATTTTAATGCAGTTTTCAGCAATAGACAGAGTAATTCAAGATACACTAAATGTATACACCATGTACATAATATATACACCATGACGTTCATTGCTATTTATTGGCGCATAATGTATAACTTCTGTTAGATCCAAACAATAAATAATATAACACTGTTCCAAATACTAAATCATATGTTCAAGACATTAAAGTAAAATAAATAACAAATGTGTTTTGTTACTGTAATGGGTACTCACGATTACGATATTCTCGTCGTGACCAAGATCCAGGTAATTGGATCGAAATATTGGTAAAATCACAAAAATCACGAGAACTTGATACAGTTAAAATGTAATGTCCACGATTATAGAAATTTTAATCGCAAATACGTGGACATTTATAGTGTAATTTAATGTGTGTATCGTAATGTATCTACCTGAATCTCTTTGACGTGACTGAAAAAGCGTCTAAGCGCGCAGAGACTTGCGCTGTTTAAAGTTGCATCGCGAATAAAATTTAATCTCTCTCCCTCACTTTGAGCTTGTCACCGCTCTGTGACGTCGGCCAAGGAATTTTCATCTCTAGAGTGTTTGGCTAACGTTTCAGTGATCCGTATCAAAGGGAATTTAAATACAATGATTTAAAATTATATTTTATTATAAGTTTTATATTGCTATATTTTTGAGAGATAGTAGATTTAAAAGTGAAATGAGCTGAAAACCGTTTAAAGTTAAGTAGCTATAAGTCATTTCACTGTTGATCAAGGTATCATATTCGCCTGTTTGTCATACGCTGCTTTGTCCAAATAAGCTAGAAAGAAAAAGTTTAATTGTTTGCCTAAAACTTTGAAAAGTATACACAAAACTGGGTTCACGCCCCTAGAATATAGGAAACTCAATACGTAATTAGGTATTTGTCTTAATTTGAATAAAATATGGAAAATACTACTGTATACATTTACTTGAGCTGAATGAAAACCGTATTATTTGATTGGAGGCGCTGGTCACGCATTAGAGGAGTCACCATGAAGAAGTACTGTGATATTGAGCTAATTTGAGTGCAACAATCTCTTAAAATAGTTTCTGCCGGTGTTCAGTAAGATGTAGGTACCACGAGCAGATGATATTATATAGAATTTAAAAAATAAAATATTTTTAAGGAATTATTTACAAAATATACATATATACAAAAAAGAAATAGAAAAAGAAAAAACATAAGTAAGTAACATACCTTTATCTTTTTTTGAGAATAAAGATTCTTTAAACAAGAATACAGAACCCATTGTGACATAGATACTTGACCACTTTTATTATTCGGCCATTTTGTCAGAACTATTTACCTGTTATCTAACCTAAATCTCTGTTTCTTAAGATCGCTTGTCAGAAAGTTTTGTGTATATTTATTTCGTAAGTGGACTATTGCCTCATACAACTGATCTTATTAATCTTTAGGAAATGGCTCTCACTTGGCTTCAGTAAAACAGTCCATGAATTTACTAGCTGCCCATCCGTGGAGTATCAGGACTAATGTATAGAACCGCATTCCAATTAAATAGTATTCATGTACTAATCCAGGATACTAATTTAAAATCAAAACATAATTTTATAAGTTTTGTGTTTTCCCCGGCGTATTCAGTCTATTTCTGCATAAATTATAGGTTATTTATTTTTCTGGTATGTTTTCTATAGAGTTGGAAAGTTTCATCAGAATCTATTCAGTAGTTTTTGCGTGAAAAAGTAACATACATCCTTACAAACTAGCGCATGTAAAATATTATTGAGATTCTACATTCATGTCCAAATCAAATCTGGATTCCTAGTGGGGAAGATTTACATTTATACCAATAAACCACCAAGGGTGAAGATTTAAGTCATTAATAATAAAACACCATATACTATAGTGAAAGCTAATGGCCGCTACTGAGAAAGCCACAAGGAAGCGACGAAGTTAAATAATTCATGGCGACCTGAATTTCAATCACTTCTCAGTCTGACCTTTGAAACTATGCCATGACATGTTCCTTCTCGCTTTCTGAGAACAGTAGAGGGCAACGTCACAGATGAAGTATAACAGTAGAATTTCACATAGGTTCAATGAAGTAGCCGTCTAATTCATTCTTGGCTTTTTCATTGGCTCTTTCTTTTAATACGTTATTTGATGTACGTGATGTAACTTTTAATCGTTCCATCCACACTAAAATACGAAAACTTAGAAGATCTCTTACGTGTCTATCCGTCTGTCACACCAGATTTTTTTCTGAATCTTACTAGAAGTTGAAATTTGTTTCACATAAAGAGGGGTTTGGTTAAATAAATACAAATTTATTACGTGAACGTTCAAAAATTAAAATTAAATTAAAAATTAAGGAAACCTTTATTTCCAATATATCATGTGGTATATGTAAATGTGTTACACGACATTGGTTTTTTTAATCTTACAGTGTTTTATTAAATTTAAAATTCACGATAAGTTGGGAAATATACATATATGGTTCTTTCTTACAGTGGAAGGAAATCTGCACCAAAGGCCTGCCCTTAAAATTTTATAGGAAACTAGAAGTGTCGTTGGATATATTTACATTACAGAACATTATGACAGTCGAGTCTGCTTCGAGACAGGCAAGTTATTTTTCTTATTCTTCCGATGAAATTATAGTGTATCAAAAACTATTTCTGACTAAAACAGTAAATTTATAGCTAATAGGGTGTAACAAACGTACACGCAGGCAAAAAACGAAGAAATATGTATCATCTTAATACTTATAGTTGTATCTGCAGTTAGTACTGTACTACCTGATCTGTAAATGCACCGGACGCAATTTACAAAGTGTGTCATGGTTCACAAATCGACAATTTGTGAAGTTGAATATACTCTTTAATACAGTAATGAACAGTTTGTTTCGGACAAAACCTTCTGGTAATTAATAGTCTGTGTCGCGTTACTCAGTTTGAAACGTATCCTAATATTACGTCCCTGTAGACAAATCGACATTTTGTGTGAGTTCTATTGAAAATATCCTTTCAAAACAATAGTCAACGGTTCCTTTATGAGTATTTACATTAGAGATGTTATGGATATGAAACTACGGATACGGATAAATTAATAATATTTTACCGGTTTCGGTTAAGGTTATGGATATGAAGTTATTTCGGATTATCCGATTGTTTCGTATAATTCCCTCGTAATTAACTAATCCGTCTACTTAATCTTTTGTCAATACGGTAGTCGATATCAATAGACGTAGTTGGTAACGTTTCCTATTATATTCATTTATTAATTATATACATATATTTAAATACTTTGGAACTGGTTATTAACACTCACACAAATGGAAAGAAGTAATTAGGTAGTTATTGTAGACACTGGTTGATGTATATAGTAGTTAGACATGTATATGCTTAAGATAGTCAAATTAGTTATATCTTAATGTAAAAGATTACAAAATCACTTAACTTTAATGCTTCTTTATTTAATTAACCAAATTCGTTCAATTGTTTCATACGGTGAAATAAAACTTACATCTGCATAGAAAACGAACACAGTAGCTAGTTAGGTAAAAACCCCAGGTAATGCATGAGTGAATAAGTATAACCCAGTAATATTCATTTCAAAGCCTTCACATAACGTAGCTAAAGCCATTGCAGCGTCGGTGGTTGGGAACACCACGAGTAGATCAGGCTGTATTAATTAAAAGATTTAAAAGAGAAAATCCCCTAAAACGGAATATTGATATAATATAATACGTACAATAATTTTTTTTTTGTTTGAACGGCGTCTTAATGAATTTACTAAATTTTACACAATCATTAGAACTTTAGATAGTACATTCATTTGCAATGTTAACACCTATTTCTGTTAATTTTTTATAACACACCACACATTTGCATGGCTTATAAAATACATAACTGTTGTGTTTGCCTTGTCTCAGTTAAAAGTCGCACGACAGTAAATTGAGACAGTAATAAGATTAAAAAAAAAGATTGCACAGAGAACCAATCGCTTAGGTACCGGCCAGTCGATCGGTTGATCAGTTGGACGATAAATATTGTTTTACCATACGAAGCGACAGTCAACCACCACGGGGCTCAAGCCCAAGTGCGAAACATATGAAACGCTGGTCCTCCACAGATGTCACGGACCACATCTTACGCATATTGTCAGCTTCAAGTATATGTATAATAACATAGGTGCACATATCGTAAAACTGGGTTAAGGATTATACTAAAAGGAAAATAAAACAATAATCAAATTACAAGGTAACAAGAATTCCATAGATAATGGCTCCATTTCAATAAAGGCAGGCGAGATAAATAAATGTCTTTGCGGTCTGCCATCACTGTCTGTCACTTAGTACGACATGACATCGACAGATCGATCGTTCTGCGTAAGGCATGATATCCAATTACTAATTAATTAAGACAGTTAAAAAGTAGTTGAGTATTAAATAAAAGATATTAACTGATTACTGTATTTAACATAAACACTTACGTGATGCATGAATCGTATGTATGAGAAACTATTGACTTTAAACTGTAAATAGCCGACAAACGAGCAGACGAGTCATCTGATGGTAAGTGGTCGCCGTCGGCCATGGGCATCAGCAAGACCACAAGCATCGTTGATGCGTTGCCGACTAAGAAAGAAGAAGAAAGAAAGAAAGTATTGGTTCAAAGCCCCCAACCGGAACACGAGTCCTTTGGCGGGTGATTGAAGCAGGAGGATGGTCGCTTTATGGAACATACATGTATGTACATACTTACAGATGAAAGGAATTTAAAACGTGATATCATCAGCTATGATTATGATTATAAAGACTAGTAACCCACCCTCGCTTCAGAAATAGAAGCTGCATTGTTTTGGAACTGCTTTTTTCTCGTTCTGTGAATTAGAAATTTACAAACTTTTTTATTTACGGACAGATTGAAATGAAACGAACTTTAAATATTAAGTTATTCTTACTGCAGTACTTAAATTTTAATCATAACGAAGTGGGTTAAGCCATTTCTGAGTTTAGCGCGCTAATAATAGTTTTTCTCATATATCTTTCATGCACAGAAAACGATCAGTTAAAATTCTATTATATGTTTAGATTATAGTAGATGCAGATTGTCAGTCAACATTTTATTTACTCTTAGTGGAATCTACTTTTAAACTTTTATTTCTTCCGCGGAAATAGATTCATTTCCCGGGATAAAAAGTACACTAGATTATGATTCATAGTATAAGTTACTAATATGTCAAGTATCATCCAAGTCTGTTCAGTGCTATTAGTATAATATTTAAAAACTATTATTTGATGTCTATGTCGACAACAAAGCTCTCTCACGTTAAAATTATTAAACACCAAAGAATATTTATAGATTCGGCACCGTTACAATTTTTTCCCTTTTTGACAAATAAAAAAAAAATTATAAGTAATATCATAAAGAACAAATTTTTCAAGTAAAACTAAACAAGAGTTACTAGGCCGCAGGTCAAATGTGAAAGCTTTTTTCTAATGTTTTTGAACAGAAGTATATTGTTATCAGGGCTGCCGGCTGTTGTTACATTGTTATAAATACTTGTTACTGTTTAGGGTTACGTGAAAAACCCAAGAAAAACTCGTATGAGACGATGATCTATCACAACGAAGTTTATTTTTGAGGACAAATTAGTATTATCGGAGATACTATGAAAGTATAATCAATTATCGAGCATTTTATTGAATATCTTATATGCATATAAAAAAAAACCCTATTTTTTCTTATTTAAAAATCTGATGTGACAGACAAATGCTTGAATGATTCTATAAGGGTTAGGTTTTTATCGATTTTACAAAAAAATATCAAATATTCAATGATATTTTCACTGTAATAAGACCACAAGCATCAGTTCATGTAACGCATTGCTGCTAATTAAAGCATTGTGGGGTGTCGCACTGCGGACCGAAGTGACGAGGGATGGCAATAAAAGTGCAAAAAGTTTTTGCACTTTTTGCTTGGATATAAAATATTCCAGAGCGACCCGCACTTATGATTTAATGTAATAGAGTGAGTCGTGTGTAAGTCGTTAGCTTTTTGCTTTTTGAAAATTTTAAATTATAAATTTTCATATTACTAGTATTTTTTATTCCATAGTACGTATGTTCAAACATAGTTGCTGCAGCGGAAAAAAAATCGTTATAATCATGTGATTTTTTAAACTCTTCATATTTAATCCATTTATTTTTATCTACTTTTATCGTGAATCACTTGGATTATTAATAACAATAGCATGGAAATAAGAGCAATACTTTCTGGAAATTATCGCATTCAGAGAGAGAGACAGATAGCGTATTTTTTTGTTACAGATGTAAGGATTGCCTCTTGCCATTGGGACCAAGATAATTTTGTAAAAATGGCCGATATTCGTACCATTAAACTCAATCCTAACAGTAGCATATGGTGAGGATCAACACCTACCTGTTTACCCTACCGTCAGCCGTGAAATGCCTCTAACGTATTTTGGCAAAAGTGAATGTATCGACGGCTTTCTGCTTGAAGACTATTCTGGTATAAGAAAACAAAAAAAAATATTAAATTACTATCAAATGTCCTCACTTGTTGTTGATATACCGGTAAAGTTCAGATTTGACGTTATTTATTTGACGTTATTATTAAATACGTCGATTGGCTGGTATATTCTCCAGGATCAGTTGGGCTTCTCTTCAAAGAGCTATGGTCAATGTCGCGAGCGAGTGTTGTCCTCCCAATCATTCCCTTTGGTTTCTATCTCAAGCTGGTGTCTGAACGCCGTCCAGCTTCATATATACTATCAGGCCCACCTGTATGGCTTCCATGGCTTCACGCTGGCTCGCTTTACTTTGATCCGACTGACCTTTGATTTATACCGATTTCCGAGGTTTCCTGAACTCGGTTAGGTTTGGCTCATCAATTCGACAATCCTTCAAAACCAATAGAACAATATTTAGCGCACAAGACACAAGGGCGAGAACCACCCAATATGCTTGAGGTAGTTCTTATCAGTACTTGGTTTTTCCGACAACTATTTTTACCGTCAAACCTTCGCGAACCCACCTAACAACATTTAATTTATTTTGATTTATTGTAGAAATAAAAAAAAATACCATAAAAATTATAAGTAATACCTGATGGGACTAATAAAACATAAATAAATAAATATACAAATCACGAAATAAAATTACATTACACAATGAAATTGATGTGAGACTTCAAGATGAAGCGAGTATAATAAAATTTAAGGGAAGTAAAGCAAGTTAAGGAGCGGCGTGATATATTGCTTCCATTTTGGCCGACAACGCTTCGTTGACGTACTTTAGTACTACAGTTGTGTGCTCGATTGTCCATTGTCACTACAAAAAGAGGGTCTATTTAAGAGAAGCTTAAAAATACAAATAAAAAGGAAAAAAAGGAATACATATTAATAGAGGACACCCGCACACACACATATCTGCACATGAAATTCTGTTTTCCAATTAAGTTTAATGAAGAAAACTATTGTATGTTAAGGAAGACGGAGGCGTTCTGTCACAAATATATTTTGGGAACCTTGACCAAACATGGTGACGTTGCAGATTTTTTTCGGTAGTACTTTTGTTATTCTCTATTCATGCTGCTAGGGTTTCGGCTTAGATTTTACGGTCGGCCGCCTGCCTGACACCAACCCTCCTTGGGAATGCTGTTGTGGTGGTTTACTCGCCACCGTGCGGGTTGCCCAAAGAACTGGTGACATACACTAGGCTAGTTCCCTTTAGTCGCCTCTTACGACACCCATGGGATAGAGCGGGGAGGTCACATTCTTAATCCGGGACCACACGGAAATCCGGGACCACACGGAGATGACGGAAGATGATTACTAATGAGATGACGGCTGATAGAGAAGTATGGAAGAAAATTACATGCTGCGCCGACCCCAAATAAAATTGGGATAAGGGCAGGAGGATGATGAGTACTTTTGTTATTCTATTTTTGTATTTCTCTTTTGTATATATGTGTATTTTGTGGATTGCATACTATATAATACAATTATTATTATTATTAAAGAGCATGTCAATGTCAATAATATTGAAAATAAAGTTTAATATTATGATGTAAGTCAAATAGAAAAATATTAAAAAAATATATTCTTTTTTTTTCTAATTCAGGCTTACTGTTAGACGTTTTAAAACGAAATACATAACACCCATGTAAGATTTTGTCTCGTATTTGGTTTGTTCTTGTGTGCATAACATATTGAGTAAATAAAAACAATGCTTAATTTAACCATAGTAGTTAGGATTTATGAGAGTTGTTTATTATCAGATGTTGTAAATCTAAAGCAATGTTGTACATCTGATAAAAACGAGTACAATTGCTTTAGATGAAGCTACAATTTATGAACGTAATTATCAGGTTAGTAAAAACTAATGTATTATAACTAGAATCATATATTTACATAGATAGTTATATTAAGATGTTTGATCACTGTAGATAACAATGTAATGCTAACAGATATACTGGTTAAATTACCACTGACTGTTGAACGGTCTGGTTTAAACTAGTAATTGATGCCCAGAAAGAGACCTGGAGTACTTTGTTATGTTGGTCCAATCATCATCTCAACTAACTCTGTATATCACTGATGGGTAAAGATCTTTAGAATGTGAGGAGTAAATACTATATACCAACTCATTGGTCAACCGGATCAACAGACTTCACATACATTTGAGAACCTTGTGAAGAACTCGCAGATATGCAGGTTTCTTAACCCCGACCCATAGCCTAGTTGGTACGGACCCTGCTTGTCAAACGAGAGGTCCTGGGTTCGATTCCCGACATCGGCAGACATTAGTGTGACAAATAAAAGTTTGATCTCGGGTCATGGGTGTTTGTGATGTTATATATATGTATATCCATGACACTTTAAAAACTTTTATTTATTATTTATTTACTCAACCATTTTTAACTTCATTATTGCAAGGGATAATAATTTTTAATAAACAATTAAAAATTAGAACTGTGTAAGAATTACAATCTTGCGCGATCAAATGTACGTGCCTTGTTCCAAGATACCGATATTCAGTATTGCTCCAATTCGGACCTATAAAAGGGGTAATGCCTAAACCAAACATTGCAACTTTTTTTATAACACGAAGATCTTCTAAAACCTTTTATTTCTTTGTTTTTAATTTTCATTACATCCAATTGCACTGAGTTTTTGTACCTCATGTTAAGCATCTGTTTCGTAGTTAGGAAGAGTGATTTTAACACAGTGAGTTATAACTAATACTACGGCTATTGTTTACTCAAAGTTAGAATTGCTCACGTACCATACTGAACTAATTTGCTGAGAGGTTGTACTTGATGACAGGCTTTAGTCAAGTTGGGAAAGGACGATGGATGGCAGTATGCTGTAGTTCACTATTTCGTTTCAACGAAGCAAAATATGTTTTTAATATTTATCTATCCTATACTGATTTTTATTGTGTATATAATATAATTCACTTCTTTGAATATATTTGTGTCTGGTAGAGACCTCAACTTTGCGATATCACGCACCACCTTTAGTTAAATATAATTTAAGAATATTGTACACATTTATAATGTTATTGGTACTCACCATAAATGTATATTAAACACCGATATTTCTAGCCGTTTGTATGAATTGCGGTCACGGTCAAATGTTTCCTTCTGTATAACCATGCAAAGAAAACCATTGGACGAATTATATTGATGTTCGATGTCCAAATCATGAGTACCGGGTACAAATCAAAAAAGAAAATTTATATTTATTTGAAGTGAGATTCAATACATAATCAGCCTACACCAGGATACAGGTCTGGTGGCGTACACTGTAATTCACCGTCAACTACTTGTGTACCTAAGTCGAAGTTGAAGATTCAATACCCAAAGGTCGCCAATATGAAATTATAATTACGATGTAACTTTAATAATCAGAAACAACTTCATCCATCAATTACCGACCACGCGATAAGTTGCTCTTTTAAGCCAACCCCTTCACAGATTTCACATACCCTTCACATACACTCAGATATGCAGATTTCCTCACGATTATTTCCTTCACAGAAACAAGTGGTAATGAATTTGTACATTTTATAATATATGTTGTATAATTTTGAATTATACATACGTTTTTTATAGTAATAACCAGCAAAAGCACACACTAATTACGTAACAGTTAATGATCTCCATTACCCATAATCTCTCCGAAAATGGTAAGTTGGTCACGTTAATAAAAAATATGTAAAAATAGATATAACTTATGTTAGCTTTTCTTACTTTACGAACAAATTGAGTTGAAAAAAATAAACACATTACACTTTTGTGTAAAATTTTCGTAAGTCATATTTTCAGGGCTATTAATCTTTAAGATAGGAAGTAATATTTTACTGTCGCCTTCTCGAATATAACCTTTCTATAATATAACTTTGCTTCAGTTAATAAGGTCTCAAAGGTAGACAGGTCACGCGTACCCCTCCGATATAGGGCTAATATAATTTTGTGCAGGACTGAGTCCGTTCCTATAAATCTTGTATAATATGCTAACAACTTGAGTAGGATTTCCTGTGTTCATAATAACTAACTATTGTATTTTGCCGCTTTAATTTCCTTTTGTCAAGCGTTTTTCTTTAATAGCCGATAAAAGAGCGGACTGGCCACCTGATAGTAAGCGGTCATTGATTGCTACCCAGTTAATATCCACATTACTTATCTGGTGCCGACCAAGATTAAGATGAGGGGCTGGTTTATCTCCAGCTTATCTCCATCTTATTGTAGGCTCTAGAAACTAGCCAGAAGATGGAGAACCGTAGCAGACAAGAATACCATAGTTTAAACTAGTGCAATGGTCAGCAACCTTAACAAGGGTACCGCTTGACATAGCCTCCTACCCACACTTCACCACTACGAGCAGAGCTAATAATGCCTGGAGTCCCGCATACCCCTAAATACATGGAAAATATATGTAAATATTTTTATGACATAATTATTTATGGGAAGTTAGTTACTGTAAAGATAGGTATTTTTCTATATGTAGATATATGAATATCATGAATGAAATTCATAGACTATGGATAATTTATGTTTCTCACAAATATGAATTGCTGTGTAGTGAAGAATTTATTTCTTGAACTGTAAGTAACCCTTTCTGAATCTTGAAAGTATTTTTTCCTTTCATTTTACTGATTTTTTCATGTCCAAACATTTTGATGTCGACAGAAAAAAAACGTCAATTGATTCCTTAATATTTCAACAATTTTCATTTGGAATCTATACTAATAATAACATTGTAACTGATCGCTTTCTGTACAGGAACGATATATGAGAATAAACATTATTACGGGCCTTTTCAACGCAATAGGACTTGAAATAATAGTTGCTAGAATTTTTATCTGTTTGTCTGTGTGTTTGTTCCCGCTAATCTCAGAAACGGCTTAACCGATTTCATTCTGGTTTTCACTAATGTATTGCAGTAAGCGTCACTTAATACTTACAGTTTGTTTAATTGCAATCAGTCTATAAATAAACAAGATTTAACATATGTATTTCTAATTCACTGAACGAAAAAACGGAGATGTTATCTTTAAGCGTAAGGTAGTTTTTACGAAGCAAAGCGAGGACATTTGCTAGTTCTAAATAAAAATAGAAACTTCTGACGAAGTACCTAAAATAGTTAGAACAAAAAACTTTCCAAACGAAAGCTTCTCCCAACAATTGCCAAATAGATGAAACACCATTTCCGAACGAAACAACAAAATGGAAATAGGCTTTGGCGTCAACATTTACAATTCGATGGTACATTTTTATCGTTGCGCTTGAATTCACTGTGTGTAGGTAGTAGTGTTACTACGAAACTTTACCGCAAGCTTTTGTTTTAAAATAAACTGAAACTTTGTTGAATTTCAAGTAAACTAAATAAATATGTCGAATCCGAATCGGTGTCGTATGGTATAAAAGTGCGTGCTGTAAAATTATCCTATCGTATTTTGCTAATCAATATTAAAACTAGATTTTCCTGTATGTCTTTCGTTAAAAAAGTTCCGAAATTTCAGGTCATGTGTCCTGGATATTAGGGATGGGTAAATTTTCATAAAAATCAGTTAAAATATTTATTTTCAAATGACACATATCCTAACAATTACCCTTTTAATTGATACTAATTTCGTGCAGGTTAAACTAATATTTTTTTATGTTAATATCCGACAAATGAGCAGTTAGCACTGATGCGTGTTCGCCAGGAAATGAGAAGAAGGTAAGAACGAAAATACTGGCTCTCGAGCGCCCAGCTCGAACACGACGATTCGTTTGGCGGTTGACTCAAACAGGAGGGTGGTAGCTAGCCAGGTAGGCACGGAAAGATAATAATACCGATAAAAATATTAATGACTTAATAATAATACTGACAACATAATCCTTACGCGAAACCCTACCATCAAGCAGGCTGGCTTCTGTCGCCTCTTACGACACGCTGTTCTGCCAGCATGGGACTGGAAGAAGTATTCTATGCCGCCCCAATAAGGACAGAATAGTATCTATTTCAGTTGGTCTTACGAAGGTAAAAAAATCTATGATATCTTAAAATAGCATAAAACAAATCATACACAATGAATATCATCATGACTCTAGTTCATTTATGTCTATGCCAAAAATACATACTTACATACGTCCAAAATAATGTACCTTTAAAATGGTAAAACATTTTTAAATAGGTGCCGTGATCCCGGAGATTACTTTCCGGATATAAACAAACACAACATTCGCATTATCTCTTTATAATAATACTATAGATGTTTTAGAAAAGGATTTGTACACCACAAAATTAAGGCCCGAAATCAGAATAACATTATTTAAATTGTGTTTCCTATTTGAATCGACCAAAACATAATCTACTCACTAAATACGCATACCAATTTACATGTTTTTGCTACTTGCAGAGACCGGCCGATGAACAAAACTTCTAATGATCCGATAAAGGTTTAGTTATTTTATCGGTGCCCCAAAATGTTTTTCAATTGTCATAACTAACACTAACCCTCACATTCCGGCTCTAATAGTTAAAACAGGCAAGATAACGGGACCTATCGTTGAGCCTAAACTAACCTCTAAGTTCATAGTACATTGCTAAAGAAGAGGTGAGATAACTCTTTCTTTTTTTTCTGTCCATTGCTTCAGTATTATCCAGTTTCATCTAGTACAGTTCATTACCAGTCAGATAAAACCTTTCTCTTAATAAAACCTTGAGATATCTTTAACGTTTTAGTTTCAATGTTGAAGAGAAATTTAATTAGTCCCATCTTTTTGATCGCTAATGCGTGGGTCAATCGCCCAGTTTTGCAGCTGAGGTCGGAAAGGGTTGACCGCCTACTATCAATGACATATTTAGGGGTTGTCACGTTACAAAAGTTTCCAAGTTATTTATCGCTTGCTTCGGTGAAATAAAGTAGGGATGTTATGGATATGAAATTTAGGATCCGGATATGGATACGGATATATGAATGATATTTAACCGGTTACGGTTATTCATATGAAATTATTTCGGATTATTTAGGATATAATTATTTAGGAGTTGTAAAATATATAATGTATTTACAATGTATACAAATTACAAATTAAATATGTTTACAATATTACAAAGATAAGAGTTTGACTTTGTTTCTAAGTTTTATTTAATATTATATTCATGGAATAAGAAGCCATAAAATCAAATAATAAAAACGTCTGAAGATGAAAGCGACACGGCAAGTGCATCGGCTCAGACAGCGAAACCTCTCACAACGTGCTCCACTTAGACTCTGCCCTATCCGAAATTATTCGAAACTTTTTATCAGATTCTGTTACGGTTTCGGATATATTTTTTATTCGGTTACGGTTACGAAGCTCCGTAACATCCTTGAATTAAAGCATTGAGAGAAAATAATGCCTATCATACATATCTGTTAGTTGAGAGTTCATTTTACATTGTTTTTTTCTATAATGTTCACAAAGATGTATGATTTCTGCCAATGTGGATTTAAATAGCGTGATGGATAAAGGCCTCAACATCTAATTATGAGAGAAGAACCAAGCTCAGCAGTCAGTTGGACAGCAAGTATATGGGTGGTAATAAAAATGATCTTGGATTTTTGAATTTGTATATGAATAGACCTTTAATTTTGGGCCAGAAACAGATTGTACTTGACATACTTGATTCATCGCTCTACAATCTAAATTCCAAAACTTTGTATACGCAGATAATAGCTAACAGCAAAACATTTAAATTATATGACCAGCGTAAACTCAAAGTTATAATGCATGCAGTACAGTTTCCAAATCCCGAACCATTGTGGTGTTGGATCCGGTCCAGAATTTTAATTAATTCACATAGGTATCTAATAGTAAGTATTGTACATTGTTCGCGATGTATCTCTCTACGAGCAAAATCTAACTGTACTATATTTATGAATGGTGACTATTTTTATAGCGTGTATGAAGAGCTTATAAATGAAAAACTTGTGTCAACGTGAGAGCGAACGAATTAAGTTACTTCGGACGTGGTCGCGAGTTCGATGGACGATCGCAACACGAAAAGTTTTTTGAAGATTTCAATGCTTGGAACTGGTCTAAAGTCATCAATTTCGCATGTTTAACTAGCAGACATTAGACTGTTTCAAGAAGAATTCAGCCGATAAACGTTTGTACCGGGCACTTCGATCTACCGCTCTTGACGCTACCGCGTGGTGAAGCAGGCCACATATCTGATAAATTCCATGGAGTCTTAGAGCTAATGTAGACTATTCATTTAGTTAGTCTGTTCTAATATATGCCATAGAAGTAAGTTATAACAGCACTTTATTTAAAGCAAATGTAATTATATCACGTTTTAATGGCTTATACAACATATATATACTAAATTAATAATAATCAGAGTAGATTAACAACAACCCACGAGCACCATGTATAATGGGAACGAAACCTTGAAATATATAGCGCCTCCCTTACTCCCACAAAGGAACTCGCATTCATAAATGAAATAATCACTATCCTTCGCAAAGGAACGAAAACGCAAAGGAACGGTGATACTATTAATGTCGTATGTTGATTTAAGATTAAACATAAAATAAATTAAATAAAATGTAGAATACAATAAACAAAATGCAATAATCATGTACCTACTGAGGGTCGTAAAAACAATTTATTATAATAGTTCCTTGCAACGCACAATCCCACAGGAAAAGTACTTTGGGACACGGTGGTAGAAATAACATGCAAGGAGTAAAACATTCGTCAAGCTAGACAAGCGATACTCACATTAACGTGGTTATAAATATATCCAAATCGGGTCGGAAGCGGAAATTAAAAAAATAATACTACATAGTTATAAATATGTTATATTGTTATTTTCGCATTAACGTTACTTCCGCTGATGGAGATAAAAAATAAAAATAATCTATAAAAAAATTCTTGATATATTAAATTTTTCAAATATATTCAATACAAAATTTCATTCGCCGCATAGTTTTATTATTAGCACAGGTTTGTGATATCTATAGTATGATTTTAATTAACTTTATAAGGGTTTAGATACCTTAATTTATACCTACAATAAGTCGATTAATTTCAACTCACTCGTTAATTCAAGCACGGGGATATTCCATATAACGATCAGTGTTATGGATGGGACTTCCTGACAAATTGTACTCCGGTGAAATTTTGTTTCAAAAAATGAAAAAAGATCTTACCACGGCTCGTTATCGTCCCAAAGCACGGTCAGCCATCAATAACAGTGCAAACACATTCACGTGATATTCCGACAAAATGCAAATTGAATGGTTTTATCAGCAACATTTTAATATTTCATAACTGCGTTCGCGGTTTGCAAATAAATATTTTTAAAGCCCCACTGAAGCTATATTGTGTTTGATTGTCGCGTTAAAACAAGGTTTTAATCGTTAATTTGTTCTGCTGCTGATATTTTTTTTGTGATTCGAACAGTTCAGTGGATTGACGAATGGCAAATGCTGCATGTAGTACATACATTTGTTCAAACATTCGACGTTGCTAGAGGTATTTTGGCCGTATTAAGACAGCCGAGAATACTCCCCCCAATCCCATGCTGGCAGAACAGGTGTTGTAAGAGGCGAGAGAAGCCAGCCTGCTTGCTGGTAGGGCTTTACGTATGAATTATATTATCAGTATTATTATTAAGTCAATAATATTATTACTGGTATTATTATCTTTCCGTGAAGCCTGCCTGGCTAGTTACCACCTTCCTGCTTGACACAGCCGCCAAACAATTCGTAGTGTTCCAGCTGGATTCTTGAGAGCCAGTACTTTTTTTCTTTCTTTGAGTGACGGTGACCACTTACCATTTGGTAGCTCGTCTCCTTATTTGTCGGGCCTTTACATTTAAAAAAATATGGGGTTTTGGTTGTCCATTACCACCTATTCAATCGCAGGGAAACGGTAGCTGGTGCTGTGGATAGAATTGTTGAAGGTTATTTTAGGAATTAGCTTTAAAAAGGCATATTTTTGTTACGTCTTCAAATCGTCTTTAAAAGTTTCAGCGTCCTTTTATAGGGCTAGATATTTATATTAAGATTCAAAAGTTGATACGTGATTTACCTATTGGAAATTTGAAACGACGCGTTAAAGCACTGCGTATAGGTAAGGGTATTATGGTATAGATGAACATATTAATGACAAGGACACCTGGTTAAAAAAGTGCTGAAACCATTTCTGCGAAGGTTAAAACTTACTTTGTAATTGCATATTGTTTTAAATATGTGTTGAGGAATTTCTTTCGCCATTTCTTTTCCTCTATGATAAAACACCTTCCCGTTACGGTGGAAGAAGCAAAAATTATGTACGTGCATAGGTGAGACCTTAAAAATGAAAATGCTCCTCTGAGCCTCTTCGTTTTTACCAAAAAAATACTTCGGAAACTACTACACTAATAAGTAAAGTATGGCGGGGCTAAATCTGTACAATGAATATGATTTGATAATTTTAGTGCAGGTTTTAGGTTTGTCGTGGTTTGTAAAGACGAAATGGGAAGCAAAGATTCTATACAATCTGTTAAGTAAATATTTGACTGCTTTTTTGTAGCTGGTGCGATAAATTAAAATGTTAATAAATCGTGAAACAAGAAACACCGTTTCTGATACGGTAAACCTAAAAAAATATGAAATGTACCAAACGCCTGAAATTAATGAGTAACAATTGTTAAGGGCGCCGTTGCTATTTGAAAACATAAGGCGTAAATTTTCTGTGACGAAGTAAGGACAGCGTACTCTATTATACACTAGCCGAATTTGTGCCTATCTGGGAGTTTACATACATACGAATAAACCAGCAACCCCCAAAAGAGATGAGGTACCATGACCATGTCTATTGGTCAACAGGAAGCATCACAAACAGTTAATATCTTAGAGTAGTTAAGGATAAGGATAGATAAGGATTTCTTACATGACCAATCGCTACTTTATATTTATGTACAAACCGCTTAAATATTGGTATAGTAGAGTTATTGGCCATAATAATGAAATTAATCAAATTGAATTGGTTACTATCGCAATATTGTGGTAATTAGAAGTCATGAATGAATATTCCGACACGCCGAGCAACACAGATTAAACCACGAAGTACAGTCAGCAAATACGAATATCAAGATAATGATAAGAGATTTTCATAATTTTATTTTTTTTATTTATATATTTTGGTGTGTCAAGAGCTTACAATTCATCCTAATTTCTAAGTGCTTGAACTTTTAAGGCAAACAAAACATTAACTAATTAATTTTATGTTAATTTAAATCGGATGTGGTCAATAAACATGTTATGTAAAAATAATAGCAACAAATAATTAAAACTTAAAAACTTACCAATATGATTAGTAAATGTCTGCTCAGGATATAAATCATTGATCTACGAGCTCTATAACGAGAACATTTTAAGTTGTCTTTTATTTTTAAACATTTTTGTATCATGTTTTTAAAAATATATAGTTTTTGTCTAATTTTGATGCTGGCTGTACAACACTGATCAGTGTTCACATTAGTTCCATCATAGCTTGTGTGATTTTAGCAAGTTTTGCATTTTAATTGATTACTTATATTGCTGTTTCTCCTAATTTGAATTACCATTATTTCGGTTGAAATTAGCTTATTTGAAGTGAGGAGTTTTTCTAGCATGAAACGCAAATTTACTGGAAAGTGAACTGAACTGGATTATTAGATGATAGTGATGCTGTACGTAGAAAAATTCAGTTCCAGTCGACTTTTCTATTTATCACAAATATTATTGTATGCAGTTTTACATGTCAGATTATTTAACTTAAGATGTGACCGTAAGTTAATAGTATTATTTTTTATAATCTAAACGGCTTACAAAAAAGCAGACGAACCTCCTGCTGCTGCTGATGCTGAGGTATCATCGTCGCCAAAAGATATTCACAAAGATATTCATCAATGTCAGGCCGGTTTTTGGAATTACTTACTCCCATATTTCTATAGTTTTGTCTTTATTTCAGAATTAAAATATTGTAAAAGTTTGTACTTCTATGTGATCTCAAGCACATTTTTAAGCAAATAATTTTTACTTTGCAAAAACAGATTCATTCACCCAAGCAAGTAATAGTTAATTTGTACGCACATAACTTCGCAAGATTAGAGGTGCGTACTGAAACAAAACCTAGGTATTCAAAAACGATGTTTAGGGCTGAGACTAAACATTCTCTGACCGTAACAGACATTCTACTTCTTCTAACAAATAGAAAAATAAATCAACTGTAGTGTTAAAAGTTCTTGGTTCGCTAAAGGAGCTCTCTTTAAACAAGACTGCTTAGCTTGCAACACGAAACACGGAAGCGTAAACTTCATAAATTAAGTTCCTACTTCTCAGTTACAAACAACCTTCAAGTTTCAGGTGCCTAAATTAATTAATTATAATTATGAATAATGTACGATAATTGGCTCACTTCTCAGAAATTTTCATGTAACTTTATCCTACGGACAATATTATATATACTACGGATTAATAAGCGCTTTGTAAAACTTTTTAATAAAAAGTTATGAAGTAAGTAAAGGAACGACTTTTTGAATAACACGAATAACGGTATTGTCTGTAACAATTAAGGAGTATTCCGTCGAGGATTCTACTGTCTTCTAATGCCGTTCGAAGGGAGACAGGCGTTTCCTGAGATGCAATGGACGCAGCACAGGTTAATATAGAACCGGCAAGGAAGGGTTGTCGAATTCTTTCTCTTTATTAAATTGACATAGATTAAAACCGCCATGATGTATTCTCCGCACGTCTACTATTTGATAATTGTTTTTAACTTTAATAATCTTGTTAAAAAATTAAATTTAATATAAAATTCTATTTCTTTGTATTCCACCCGTGTTTCGTACGAAAAAAAAACGTAAACGTAATGTGTAAACGTAATGCGTACGCCTTATATTTGCAAATAGCAACTGCAACCGAAACAATTGCTATTATTTTTTTAGGCACTTAATAAATTTCATGTTTGCTTCATGTATTTGTGTTAAAGATCGATTTTTCTAGTACTATAAATTAGAAACATAATTATTTGTGGATGATGGCTTCTTTTTGCCCCGGTCGCACTGCTGACTAGACACATAAGGTTAGTTTTACACGTAACTTGACTGTAACCTAGTCGATCATCAAAGGCTCCATTGAGCAAGTGTCGGGTTTTATTAGCGGCTGAGTCAAATATTTATGACGGTTAATAAGTTTGAGTTTGGCCTCCGGTTCTGGGTGTTTGTAATGTCTCATCTGTGTGTATCAACGCCACCCACAACACAGGGAATCCTAGTACACGGCGTGTGTGTGTAAGGGGTAATTTAAATTTTTATATAGTAATGTAGAAGTTTAGTTCAAGCGTAAAATTAAAGTACCTTAACGTAGGATATACTTTTTTTTAACTGTATTAAACTGTGTGGACGAGTGTTAAAAATATATTTTAAAGTTAATTATATAAAACTGTGACAGTTATTTCCACCCCATAGTATTATATAAACTTATTTATCATGCTTGTTTTTGTGCGTTGAAAGCCGTACTTACAATCAAGTAGGACTGTAGTCAAGAATACATTTATAAGAAATTAAAAAGCTTTTATAAAT